>JADLZL010002293.1:0-142151 GCA_015844335.1 Chrysopogon serrulatus | reverse complement strand
CTATGGTTGTGAGTTCTTACTTTAAGTTAGTTTTGTTTATTATTTACTTATGAGTTAGTCGCCCGTCCCCCCCGCGGATGCACTAGTAGAGGGTCCCTAATGAAGATGGATAGCCCTGTACAATGCTAGAGTAGTAGTCGAAAGAGTAGGCGCGGTGTCTAGGCTATAAGCTACCTTCGTTTGCCTCGTACCTGACAGTTGAGGTGGTAGGCGGCAGGTGGTGACAGCCCTATCCGTTCCTTGTAATCCCCCACATCCAGGGTATGGCGTAGAGCTGTAGGTCGGCAATGCTTGGCAGACCAAGCGTTATTCGGTGCCTGAAGTAGGATCTCTATCCTTAGAAACCTTGCTACCCGAGCAATCTCTCCTTCTTGTTATATTGGGTGAACTAGTTAAGAGATGTTTACACTATTGTTCCCTGTGAAAATATAATACCTTGAATACTTCTGGGTGAAATGCTATGATGGTAATTACGTACGCTTGGCGATTATTTACGTATGTGTTAAGAAATACCAACAGGTGGTAGATTGTAATTGCTATAGTTATTGTTACCTTGAAAGTTACCTTTATCGTGGTTCTTTGATTCTATCCTTGATTTGAATGGTTCCATTTTTAACCTTGTTGAGGACGATAGTTGGTGTTGTTTTGATGTAGTTCACATCCTCTTGGAGTTCAGGGCGGTTGATTGCTGAATGCCCTGTGTTTTCACATTCTACACAAGTCATGCAGGAATCGTTAATGTGCATGACTTCTCTCTTCTCAATATCTTTGCTCTCAAGTTTTTTCATGATCAGGTCTAGCTTAGCAGTTGATCAGATCAACTTTCTTGAGATGATGTATGCCTCCTCCTCTCTTGAGAGGTTGAATGTGTTCTTTATTCTAGCTCTGGTTTGAGGTCATCTTCTCAACAAGTGTTGTTGCATCGGTGAGCTTAAGTGACAAGAAAGCTTCTCCTGCTACAGTATCCATGGATTCACAGGTACTAGAGACTAGTCTATGATAGAAATTCTGCATAAGGAGCCAATCCTCCATGCCATGATGAGGATATTCTGCAATGTAATCTTAAAAGCATTCCCATGCCTCAGCGAACGATTCATCATTTTGTTATTGAAAGCTTAAAATCTTCCCACATAGAGCATTGGTCTTGCTTGTAGAAAAGAACTTAGCTAGAAATACAGTAGAGCATCGGTCCCATGTCTCAAAAGCGAAAATGGAAAAAGACAAAGTAGGATAGCATCTCTTGGTACGTCTTTGATTGTGAAGGTGTTGTATATCTCTAGAAAGTGTTGTAAGTGTGCACTTGCATCTTCATTAGTCTTCCCATAAAACTGACTGGCTTGCACCATAGTGATAAGCTTAGGCTTAAGCTCAAATCTATTTTCTCCAATGTTGACATTGGGTCCCGTACGGATGTTGGCAGTTGTTGGTGTAGAGAACTCGTGCAGCGTCTTCTCAGCCATAGCTTCAAACATTGGTGTCAAATTAGCTTCTAATTCTTCTCCTTCGAATGATAGAGCTTGCTCTGTTAAAGACTGAGCTTTAGTGGAGGGTGTCCTTGTTAGTGATTTAAAAATATCCCTCGTCCTTACAAACTTCCCTCATCGTAAGAGTTTCTCTGGTTCTTTGGTGTAGTTATCTGAGTGATCAAAACTGTTTATTCATTACCCAGCATAAGATACACAAATAGATAGAAATAAGGGTAAGCCTGTTTGAGTTAAAGGTCAATTGGGTGATTGATCTTATTCATGATGCATATGTGTTATCAATATTTTCTAAGTTTATTAACCTTCTCCAGCAATAGCGCCAAAAATACTTGTTGGCATCTTCTAGCGTTATCACAGTAACAACGCTAGAAGATATATGGTACTGATTAACTTGTCTTTAGTAACTAGCCACCTATCTCTTATCTTCATTCCTGAGCATGGAACTAGGTTGTCATCTCTAATTATATAGCTAGGAATAAATAATAGTACTAAATCTATTAATTTATGTGACTAAGCAGAAATAATAAAGATAAATATATCTGTAAGAATGATTCTGCAAGCAGATAGATAATTATACTATTGTAGCATTTTACCTAGAATATTATCAGTTGTCATTTATAATTCTACCACTGAGAAGGTATGGCTAAACTGATAATCTATAGTATTGATAACACTTATATGCGGTGAATAAGAGATGTAGCCAATGTCAGACTCTCCTCATAACAGGAATATATCACAAGATAAAAGATATATATAAATGATAAATATGATTAGTCACAATAAAATACTACTAATTCACTCAGAGTAGTCTAGCATGTTAACGTCATCTAACCTAAATATAGAGAAATAAGTCAGAGCTACTTCATTTAGTGTAAGTATATCTAACAATCATCGTTAAGTAATACTGCTATAATTCCCAAAGACAATGGAGCCATAAACAGGAAAAGATGAGTACAGGAATCTTATGTATACGAATATACTCTTAACCTGACAATCTCACTCTACCAACCACTGTACGAGGGAAGGCCTACAAAGGACTCAATGGATCTGTCATATCCATGATCTACCTTACGACCCAACACAACTGGGGATATTCACAGATAAGTTATGCATCTAGGCACCATGCCTACATACAACCTACCACTCACCATACAATTGAATAGATGAGCGCTATATGAACATGTGCATAAATATAATAGCAAACTAACTATACTAGACATATTAAAGTAGATAATAAACAATGTAATCAAGAACATAATTCTCTTTTTGACAACTTTAAGAATCCAAGATCTATGAAGAACTTGACGTTCTCTAATCTAGATCTAACTAGACTAAACTATAAACTAGAAAGGCTCTGGATGAACTAGGACTTCTTGACAATGGATAACTTGATCATCAAATGACTCGAATAAGGTATTGAATGAATTAGGGTTTTTCTGGGGGTCTGGCCCTGTATTTATAGCCTGGTGGGATGTACGCCGTTCGTTGGATCAAACCGACCTTACGTAGGGCTAAGATTGATCCTCAAAGACGGTGGAAGTTGCTCGTGGAGGATGACAGGTAGGGCCCACAAGGGGGTGCCGGCCGGCTTGGCAAGTGGGGCTGGCCGGCCCTGCCTCCGTTCACTCCGGTATCTTCTAGATGCTTCTAGAGTTCGGTGGAATACTTTTCAGTCGCGGATAATTTCGAGATGTATTTTGATAATTAAGTCCTTTTCCACCGCTTTCTGGAATAATCTCTAGAAATTGATAAATCTCCAAAACTCATGGAAATTGTCAGATAAAATCCTAGCCTTCTAGATATTCATGTGTTTCTCATGCCTATTTATCTATTAAATGTTGACGCTATCCACCGTCAACACCAGCCTAGATGAGCCATCGGCTTCCCCAACTTGATTCGAAGCTACCGTCTCCGATATATCCAAGTGTTTCCTACCGGCTGTACCCATTTTTCTTTAGACACCTTTACAGTGTTTCATCAATTCACAAAGTATTCATTGCAATTTCTAAATGAGTACTCCACAATGCCAGAGACAGGGACAGCACGTATACCCTTGAACACTGTTGAACAACTCCAAAGAATTGGTAGTCATGATGCCATACCTCATACCACCGGCATCGAATGTAAGCACCCACTTCTCCCTCTGAGGCATCTGCTCCTCTAACCACCTCTTGGCCCTAGTATTTAGTACCTTTTGTAACTCTGCAAGATCTCCTCGAACTTCTCCTTCGTTCGACACCCACATAGTGATTTCAACTTCTTCCTAACCTCCTTTTTCTTGTTCCATCTCCATATGTTGGCAGCAAAGTGCCTCATGCACCACCGTCGCTCAAGAGGAGGGCGTCCATCTACATGCTCTTTCGTAGCTATCAAAAGACCATGATGTCGATCTGAGATCATGCATATCTTCCTAGAAGTATATAGTTCATTCTGTCTTACAAGCTTCATGAACCAACACCAACAGTCGTCGTTCTCACCCTCGGCTAAAGCAAATGCTAAAGGGACGAGTTAATTATTTAGTTCCACTCCAACAGCAATCATCAAAACACCCCTGTACTTGCCTGTCAAGAACGTACCATCAACAATAACTAAGGGACGACAATGCTCACACTGAGCAAAACACCAATAAACTCTATGCAAAACATGCTTTGGAATGCCGTCCATGTCTGTGACAATGGGACCTGCACAAGGATACCACCTAAGGCTTGGATTATAGTGTTTCATGGCACTTAGAATCCTTGGAACTTGATTGTATGTCTCTTTCCAATTTCCCCACAACAGCTCTATAGCATGCTGCTTAGCCTGCCACACCTTTGAGTACTTGACTCTATAAAAGTGAAGCCAAATATGCTCTCAACATTGCTAGATACAGATGTGTCGCTATCAACCCTAACATACCAACAACAATGATGACCATGGTAACGGGCTGAGTTTTGGGGGTGCACACCCTTCGGCTTTGAAAATCGACAGGTGTGAGGTTGCCTCACATTGTGAACCATCCACTTATCGTTTGTCTGCTTCCTTCCCATAGCCCTGTTGACATCTATTCTTGCAAAGCACCGTGTACCTCTTCTTCTTGTCGAAGTGGATAACATAATAAGGTCTGTGAAACCTAATGGCATAATCCATCAAGAAATACTTCAGATGCTCCAATGTATCAAACACCATACCCTTCTTAATCTCCAAATCCTCTGACTCTGCTATAGCATCGGTCAACAACGTCAAACCGGTGTCACAAACTGCCTAGCCAGCCATACTAATGTCCAAAAAATTAGGTACCGAGGGAACCCCCACATGGACAGCCTTGAGTTACCTAAAGTTCCACGTCATTGTACTCCATTCTCAATGACCTGTCACATGGGAGTGCTAACGATCCTATAACCCAGCTTCAAAACAATCGCTTTTGTCCTCGCTGCTAGGGTGAGACCTATACTCGTCCCCCAACACATCATCCGAACTATTTGTCCCTGAAGTGAAGTCGCTGTCATTGTCCCCTGAGGCAACACCAAGTTTCTCATCCTTCGAACCATCAGATATGTCATCCATATCGTGTCTTCCATCTCCGCGGCCATCGTTGTCTCGAAACACTTGTTCACCAAAGTCATCGTTCAATGCACCTACCGCAAATGACCTTTCAACATCTCCACCGACAACCGCCTCCAATGGTTCGTCTTGGGTCAAATTCTCTATGGGCTCCACATCCCCATTATCAACCGCCAGAACCCTAGAAGGACTACCACGCCTTATCCACAACTACTTCCAAGCACCTAACACTACTACTCATCACAACTTCTATGTAGTTCTTCCAGTCATTCTCACATGATAAACCGATCAACACATAGTGTGCTCGTTCTTTCTCGCAGTCAAATGTACCTGTCAACCTTAGTGGCAAACCAAATTTATGCCGACAGTGCCCAACCACAAATCAAAGCTAGGAGTTGAACTAAAGAACTGAACTTGTTCATGCATGCTTTCAAACTCCCCATTTCCTTTCACTTTGCCACCATAAAAGAATCAAACTAAACAATCCATGCACAAAATATTAAGCAACACATCAATCCGCATAATGAAACTACAAATTTCCTAACTAGAGCTACTTCAATCACCACTACATCACCATAACACATAAACACTAGGCAACAAACCAACCTATACAAATCATCCATGCATCACCTACCAATGTCCATGCAACACATAATTTAGGCTGAATCCACAGCCACACTCTATCATAAATCTATTGCATGCATGACATTGTATCAACGAACGCTCAAAATACCAACAAAATAGGTCCAATATTTGCAACCCTAATCGTGGCCAAGCAAGAGTGCCCTCACATTATATACAACATTCAGGGGGGGGAGTAGTTATACCTTCATAGAGCAGGCATGTGGCGGCCGGAGTTAGGGGAAGGCAGAGGGGCCGCCGCCGCCGCCGCCAAGCCACGGCACCGATGGTGGCACGGCAAGGCCGCCCCCAACCCTCGCCCCGGCTCAAGGAAGGGGAGAGGTGGTCACCCGGCCGTAAGCACTCGCCAGCGACCCAAGACGGCGTGGCGTTGCGGTCTTGGGCGCGGGTGGGGCGGGTAAGGCCCTGGGAAGGGAGCGAGCCAGAGAGAGAGAGATGATGAGCCGTAGCCCTAAACTGGCCTATCACATGAGCCCACCTGGCGTGGCAAACGGTCTGTGGTCACGCCACCAAAGCCGGCGTGACTAGGCGGGCCCTACTTCAGGCCACGCCAGCCCTGGACAATCCCTCGTGCCACGGCGGAGGTGTGTCGCACCTGTGCACGTGGCACGACACAGTGCTTTGATCGCGCCAAGCGGCCAAAGCGACCAGAGGGGCTATTTAGTGTAAATACTTTTCAGGTGCGGATAATATTAAAATATTAATTAAAAAGATTAAAATAAAAAAATCCACTCCAAGCTAGCCTTGGCCTTTCGTACGTACGTGTCGGCCCTGGCACGAGCCTGCACTCGTAGTACGTTCGTTTGCGTCGTCCATCTCTCTGTCTCCGTGCGTCACTGCCCGACAGCGCAAGGTCGTCGTGGCATACTACACACAGGCACGTACGCCTCCGCGTTCCGTTTGGACGCGCGTGCGCTGGACGCCGGCCGGTGCATCGACACGACACGCACTGTGTGCGAATGGACAGGCAATAGTGGGTCGCAGGCTACTACTCTGCTACACGAACAGAAGAGCATGCAGCAGGGCAGATCCGACGATCAGCGGTGTCGGCACCCTCGGTTCGGTGTGGATACAGTGCGTGCCGTCGCTGTTGCAAGTGTCACCAAACAGACATGCTGGTGCCACCCTAGTTGGAATAGTGTCGCACTAGCAGGCAGCAGGGGACCAGCCGGCCGGCGGTGGTGGTATACGTGGAGGCAATGCAATGCATGGCAGCGTGCCACCATCGCGGGCTGCTGTGCGCTGCAATCCTGCCTGCATGGGCGACCAGACGGACAGGGCACATATGCCGCATCTACCAACACAGCAGCTCAATGAGGACGGCCGGTCGACCGTCGCCGGCGCAGCTCGCCCCGGTCGGTCCCCGCTCGCGGAGAGGACAGACATGCTAGGAGACAAGCGGCACGCAGCAGAGATCTGCATCGCATCGCGCAGGGAGACAGGGACACGCGAAGAAGGGGTGGTGGTGGCAGCTTGCGATGCGGTCGGGCGTGCCTGTCAGCGGAAGCGGCCACGAGGTGTGGTGTCCGCGCGCCCACAGGAGTGCCGCCACGACCACGAGAGTCGAGAGGGGCAGCGGTGACGGGGCCTGCATGCCCCGCGTGGGGCGGGGTGGCACGGCGCACACGCGTCCGCGTCCCGGCCGCCAGGGCGCGCGGTGTCGCCCGCCGGATGGCCCGCGCGGCCGCAAGTAGTAGCTACGGAACGCCCCGGCCCGGTCGCCGTCCTGGTTCGCTGTACCCGCGTGAGCGCCCATGTCCTCCTCGGCCTCCGGTGCCCCCGGCCAAAGCCTCGCGCGCGCGCTGGCCAAGGCCAACCGTTTCGATAGCCTGGACCTGGAGCTGGGCGCGGCGCCAGTACAAAGCTACTGCCGGGGTGGCGGTCGTTGTGCGATGGACCTGAAGGCGTAGGCAGCCCGGGGCCTCTCGGCGACCCAGACAGAGGCCGGGATGGACGGCCGGGTCCGGTACCGTGGCGTGGCGGGTCCCATCCCGTGGACACCATCAGGGCCCCAGCACGGGACACCTCCGCGGGCCCCACGGCCACAGATTCGCGTCGCTCTAGGGAGGCTTGGCGCCCCCAACTATAAATAGCGGCCGCCCTCCCCGCGACCTCTACACAAACCACTCTCCTGCTCTCCTCTCCTCGCGCCTTCTTCACCCTTTGCTGTGCTCGGCTCTCCCAACCAAGGACCTGCAGCTGCAGGCACCGAGAGAGAAAGAGAACAGAGCCGCTCGCTTGGCTCCCACTCCCACCCCAGGGCTTTCCTGTCCTTCGATACCATCGGATTGCTTGATCAGTAGGGAGAGAGAGAGCGAGCTCTCCAAGTCTCGATGACGAAGCAGGGCGTGGTGGCGCCGGTGCCGGAGGCGGCCGTGGCCGTGCCGCCCAACTCGTTCCAGTACCCGCCGCCTCGGGCCGCGCCGGGCGTCGCCGCCGTGCGCAAGAAGTACCTGCAGATGGGCGGTGGCGCTGGTGCCGGCGCCGCCGGTAACATCGGCTGCTGGGTGGAGTCCATGCGCGCGTCCTCGCCCACGCACGCCAACGCGGCCGCCGCGCTCGCCGACGAGGAGCGGTACGCCGCGTGGATGGTGCGTGCGCGTCCCGCCCCCGGCATTATTTATTCTTCTTCATTCACGGGGGCGTACTGAAATGCACTCCTCGTCTCCTCTGTTTCGTGCAGGTGAAGCGCCCGTCGGCGCTGGCCATGTTCGACCAGGTTGTGGCTTCGTCAAGGGGAAGCAGATCGTCGTCTTCCTCGACTACGATGGCACGCTGTCCCCATCGTCGACGACCCCGACGCAGCCTACATGTCCGACACGGTATGTCGATACTGGACTAGACGTCAGACTGACCAAACTCCCCTGCTTCATTCACCTGATCACCTCTTTCTTTCTCCGGCCAGATGCGGCGGGCGGTGCGGAGCGTCGCCAAGCACTTCCCGACGGCGATCGTGAGCGGGCGGTGCCGCGACAAGGTGTGCGCGCGCATTAGCTAGCGACAAATGCATGCATGCCTGCCTGCCATGGATCGATCGATCATCGATGTCGATCACAGTCCGAGCACGCATGCACAGCAGTCAGCTAGTCACTGAACGAAATGAAACTCACCACTGAAGTGATGCCCGTGCAGGTGTTCGAGTTCGTGAAGCTGGCGGAGCTGTACTACGCCGGCAGCCATGGCATGGACATCAAGGGCCCCGCGAAAGGGTCTCGGCACACCAAGGCCGCCAAGGTATCCATCCATCCAACCTTTGTTCTTGCCACTTCCGCATCGCCCACCCAAAAGGGGGAAGATACTTATCTTGCTCTGCTGCCCTCTGTGTGGTTCACAGGCCAAAGGCGTTCTCTTTCAGCCGGCCAGCCAGTTCCTGCCCATGATAGAGCAGGTAATCACTCTAATGCATGCATAGTGCTCATCGTTCGTGCCCATGGCGACCTGCTTTTCGATCTTTCTTTCTCTGCAACTGAACTGCACCTGCAATGCTCAATTTCGCTTCTGCTTTTGGATCAGGTGCACGATTCTCTGGTGGAAAGGACCAAATGCATACCTGGAGCCAAGGTGGAGAACAACAAGTTCTGTGTGTCTGTCCACTTCAGATGCGTCGATGAGAAGGTATGTCGTGGGCCAGACTCTCCTTTTCTTTTCATTCACACATTTATATATATATTTTTTTTTTTGGGTGTGTGTGTGCTGTCTTGAGATTGACAAAGTTTGTCTATTTTTTCATGTTTTACCATCAATCATCCGATCATCGATCGATCAGAGCTGGAGCACATTGGCTGACATAGTGAAGTCGGTGCTCAAGGACTACCCGAAGCTGAAGCTGACGCAGGGGCGGATGGTGTTCGAGGTCCGCCCCACCATCAAGTGGGACAAGGGCAAGGCCCTGGAGTTCCTCCTCGAGTCCCTGGGCTTCGCCGACTGCACCGACGACGTGCTGCCCGTGTACATCGGCGACGACCGCACCGACGAGGACGCCTTCAAGGTGCTCCGCAAGCGCGGCCAGGGCGTGGGCATACTCGTGTCCAAGCACCCCAAGGACACCTCCGCCTCCTACTCGCTGCAGGAGCCCGCAGAGGCAAGTGCATGCCGTCCCCATCTCCCATAGTCCCATCTCATTCCCGGCGCCGCCGGGCCCGGCGGGTCGGTGTCCGCCGCAGTCCGCTTTTGCCGCCACCCACTTATTCCTCGCCGCGACACTGACATGTCTATATATATTCTTCTTGGTGACGTGCAGGTGATGGAGTTCCTGCTGCGGCTTGTCGAGTGGGAGCGCCTCTCCAAGGCCCGCCACAAGTGGTGATGATCCACCAAGATGACAGACCGACGCGACGGCCAGCCGGTGCCGGCGGCGGCGAAAGTACTGGCGGAGGGATTAATTACTTAATTAGTATATATACATGCTCATATATACGGGTGATCGATTAATTAGATAAGAGGGATCGGAGGGAGTAATTAAGATCCTGCGTCCGTCAGGTCCGTTAACCCACTCCTACTTGTACTCAGCTGATGAGACGAGATGAGAGTTCACTCTTCAGTCTTCACTGTGCACGGCACACAGTCATGTGCGTCCATGGCGCCTCCCTTGTTTTAACGGGAGCCACCCTGTGCTGTGCTTGACAGGGACGAAGAGGGCTCTGAAAAGGCCTGTCCATTCCATTCATATAAATATATTGGATTTAGCTCAGTTCATATGGGGACAGCGGTAGATGTTTTTGTGTTAACAACTTGTGTGTCAAATGTTCATTCAAGTGCTTAACTGAATTTATGCTACCTTTTATATCAGGAATTACACTGGCTTTAGTGGAAATCAACACAACTTGCATGTCAGAACCATCCTTGGCGGCCAGCCTTTAAGAAAAATCATCCTTGAGTGCTAACACTATCAAAAAAAAATAATTTTCCTTATCTCCTATCCTTGAGTGAATTTACTTGACGGTTTGTGGTCAAGGATCATTTACTTGGCGGTTTAAGCCCTTTCCTTGACGGTTTTTGGCACTTAGGGCAATTTAGGATTGTAGTAGTGATGCTGCAAAAAGCATTGCACATATACACCGCAAATATCAAAGAATATTTCGTTTCTTTTTTAGAACCTAGGAACCAAGCTAGTTTGCTTTAATCTTTGGCCTTGGCATCATGTATGAGTGTATAGTTAGACTGATGATTCCTGAATAGTTTAACTGCCGGAGAAACACTGAAATTTGTTTCCTATGCACCCACCTCATTAGGATGTTCACTGCAGGCATGGTGTTTCTAAGACCAGCAGGATCTGATCTTGTCCTGCCCACCTATGCTGAAATTTATTTGTCTGACTGAAAAATGTAGTCTGAGAATTTTCAGATGAGATGTTGCTCTCATCCTTGTTCTGTTTATGCAGCCAGGAACGAGTAGAGAGTAGTACCAGAGTGTTGAACTGTTGTCCCTTGATGCCTTCATGGGTCTAAAGTTGAGTATTTTGTGGTTTCTCTGGGAAGCGTGTCCAAGTGTCACCAACTAGATATGTTAGGTAAAACATATTAGCTGCAGACGGTACGATAAACAATTGATGGTTAACCAATTAGCTATCTCACATCTCTTATCTCACTCTCATCACAATTCACAACTAAAAAGATCAAAAAGCTTAGAGCGTTTTGGTGCGATTTTATTTAGGCTCGCCTGCAGCCCCGTCCGTGTGATCCCGCGAGCCTTCTTCCCGACAAGTGGGACCTCCTACCCGCGAAACCTGAGATCCGGCTTTGCTCAGCTCCCCGCTCGCGCACTCCGCCCGGTTGCTTCCACACCGTAAAAAAAGGAAGGCGATCCCAACCCATGCACACGGCCCCCGGCCCTCCCTCCTCGCCATCACCGTCGTTCCAGCGCTGGGGTTGGCCGTTCTCTGCCATCGCTCTCGCCGTCGCGCCCCGCGGCTGCCCTCGCTCGTCGCCACCGAGGAGGATGAATCTAGGCTGCACCAGGCTAGGGCAATGCCTGGGGTGTCATGCATTGTGGACTCCTGTCGAGCAAGCCGAACCGGCCATACCTTTTGTTGGGGGAGGAGTGCACGGTTTGGCGCCCCATCACCACCGAGGGTTCTTTCGGCGACGCGAAAGGGCCTAAGCTCAACGGAAACACCGTCAAAACCATTGGGAGGATCGCGCGGGCCGACACCTTTTCGCCTACGAGGATCCTCTCGGGAGCACGAAAGGATCCTCGCCAATCGGGAACGCCATAGAAACCGGCCTTATGACCCGCCTGCCGTGCAGAGATTGCGAGGGTATGTTCGATGACGCGAAACCACGTTCGCCTAATCGAGATGATGTTCGGGAACGGCGTCTGCCTGCCCAAAGCGCGGCTTGGCGGGAGCGGGGGCCCACCATGCCAGCGGGACTGGGCAGGTGACCGAGAGACTGTAAAATGACCTGTGTGCCCTCTAGGTATGGTAGGGCCGAGAGGAGTGGTTGGGCAGACAGAGTCAGAAGGGCAAGTACGGAATTTCCCCGGGGAGGGAGCTCCCGTACCTATAAATACGGCCGTTAGGGTCGATGGAAAGAGGGAGAGAGGAACAGCAGGACATCCGTCCTGTCCTCGGTTTATGCTATAAACCAACAGTGGCGCCCACTGTGGTCGGCCCATTCCGACCATGGCTCCGAGGAAAACAGCAGCGAAAGCCGCCGGCGATACTACCTGTTGACGGTCCTTAATGCCTATTTTATACCATCAATTATTGCTCAATATAACATGATATCAACCATAAAGCATAGTTGTAGGGTTTGATTCTAACGAGTTCCACGAGTTGTGTTGTTCTTGATCGTTTTGCAGGTGTATCCAATTTTGCACAGAATAAAAGTATCTCAAATAAGGAATTGGTCTGCACCATTGCGACGGGCTCGTCGAGATGATCGAAACGGACACATCATTTGCTATATTCGGAGTCCGGAGTCAAAAGATATCAATTCTACACCGAAACCAACACTAGAAGACTCTAGAAGGCACCGTAAAAACGACGTACGTGAAGGTGGGGCCCACCTGCTACAGGGTGGGGCCGCCCGGCCCCACCCCGGGGCCGGCCGGCTCCCTCGAGCCCATTTGTGGCCCGGCTTCGACGGACGGCCTGCTACCGCCTTAGGGTTTGCATCTCCACTATTGCCGAAGTCGAATTAGTCCCACATCGCTGTCTAGAAGAGGTGGAGGCTTTTCTAGAGTATAAATAAAGAGGCAGACCCCCCTTCCTGAGGGCACCACATTATGGAGATGTAGAGGCGTCCCTCGAATGGATGACCTCTCATCTCTAGAGAATTAGGGCTAGACTTTCCAATGTAGTTCTAGTTGAGAGATAGGGAGAGCGGCGCTACGCCCGGGTTCCGGAGGAGTCTTCGCAGGAGTCGTCAGAGTTCTGGTATATCTTTGTGTCTATTCTTGTAAGACTTATGCTTTAATATATTTATCTTCTCTATTTACTTTATGCCTTTATATTATGTTTAGTATAGTTGTTATACTTTAGCATGAGACCTCCGCCTTGTATTAGGTGCTCTAGTTAGCGTGACGTGACCGTAGTAGTAATCGTTAGCGTAGACGTGGTGTCTAGGCTAGTGTTTACCTGAGTTTGCGCCTAATTCTTACGGTTAGTTGTGGTAGCCATCAGAGGTGACAGCTTTGTTGGTCTTCATATTCCCCCACGTCGGAGTTGGTGTTTCGTAGAGCTTTTGGCGGCCTTACCCAGCTACCTTCTTCCCAGTCTTATTCGAGAGTTGGATAGGTACTTTGTTGCTCTAAAGTGTTATTGTGTGATTACTTTATCTACCATAAATTAGTTATATAGAACCAAAGTAATAGAGAAGTATTTAGGAACATTGAACTCTCCCGTTGTCCTCTCACTTTAGCTATCTATTTACTTATCATAGAATTCTCCTCGTGTGTGTGTCATATATACATAATTCCTATCATCTATCATTTACCCCTACTTTAGTCTAGTTGGTGTATTAAATTAGTAGATACATGATGGTGAACTATCAATGTCTTATTCCATTGTTTCCCAGTGGTAAAATATAAAAATAACGATACCTGGAATACTCCCGTAAAATGCTACAATGGTTTTCTCGTGGCGCTATGAATCCTTTATATTTTAGTTGTGCATAAGAAATACCAACAAGTATTTTTGGCGCCATTGCCGGGGGATAGGATTTACCTCTATTTCTAGTAGCGACGTTAGAAATGTCAACAAGCATTTTTGGCGCCGTTGTTTGGGAAACAATTGGCGTAAAGATTTTGATAATGATCTTGATATCTGCTAATCTAGTATGTCGCTAGCTTTAGTAGGATTACCCTCTCTTTTGTTGAGTTGTGGAATAAGCAGAATATCAATCTGTTTCAATCTTCTCCGCGAAATTCCACAAGAACAAGACATAGGAGATACTTGAAGAACTCGTGGTGCCTAAACATGCATGATCCGTCAACAATGAAGCCCCCCGCCATCTCACGGTATGTATAAACATTTATATATATTTCACTAACCATGTGTAGATTGGAGAAAAAATCATCGTCACAAGACGTCAAAGTTCATCATATGTGACGAATAAAGACGCCGCACAACTCACTGTGAGTCATGGTAGTTATGATTAAGAATGATGAGAAAGTCTTGCTCATAGGCTTTAAATTTAATGAGTAGTTATCCTGTTGCATTCCACTGCATGTTTACTTTGAATAATCCATGCATCTACCCCATCTCATATCAAATCCACAAAGATGTTCAGTTCCTTGCACATATGCATATCACTTTCATCTCTACTTAATATATATATATATATATATATATATATATATATATATATATATATATATATATATATATATATATTCTCACCATACATGATCATGCTTTTATCTCTATTTGAGTAAACCTCTAAGTGCTTTCATGCTATCTTTGTTTACTATAGTATGCTTTGGTTTGGAAGTACTGCACATACTTTTATAGGCCTTTAAATTAAGCGTGGTGCTTAAGTTAAATAGCCTACCTTAATCAAACTAGACATGGAGTTTGGTTTGGTTATTGAACTAGAAATTATTATAGTAGATATTAGATATTTTGGTGGACTAACCCTTATAGAAAACTCTCAAATTTAATTCGGTAAGTCAAGAGATGAACTCACATCGAGATGAATCAAGGCATGTGATGAAGTCCAATAACTTTGCATAAAAGAAAGACACAGCTCATTCTCCATGGAAGAGTAGTAAGTATCAAAGTTTATTCACTTAATCTTTTGTCGCAAGTTACCTTTGCCTTGAACCGTATAAAAGTGCAGCCACCAACAACATTTGTTAGAAGAAATCTATGCTAAAGTAATTCTAAAAGTCCATCCTTTTATTAGCATAGAAGAAATCCACATAAAATTATGGACTATAACCCATATGCCAAACTTGTTGCAATCCTTCGGGTATATGTCCACTAATATTTATGCTTGAGAGAAAAGAAAGAATAAATGTCGATCATGGTTTGAAATGAAAAAGAAAGGAGGACAAGTGTATAGAAAGGACCAAGATGAAAAAAAAAGATGAAAAACACTTCAATACTTCGTACACTTCGCCATGATAGTGGACCAATCACCCCGCAAGACATAAGGTGCAATTATCCAAGCCTCATGCAACTTTAAACTTCATTCAACATCTTATACCATGTTGCTCATTGTCTTAGTTATCCTTACCTCATGTTATGCTAAAACTCAAAACAAACAAAATACTCGTTGGGTTCACCTACATATTCTTGGTTCTATTTGAATAAATATCTTTAGTCTTTTAAACTTCCTTACTCTATTATAAGTATGCTTTAAAATATCACTTAAACATTCTAACATCAAAGCATATTTTTTTAAAAAGAATTTGGTTGTGTATATAGACTATCGATCCTCTCTTGTATAAAAATATTTAAATCATATTAGGAGATTTCATAGAATCAAATCAAGGTTAGAAGTATTCTTCAAATTATATCTTTACCTTAACCTTGTTGGAAAAATTTGAAGTAATGGTGAGTCATTTAAAAAAAACAAACAAACTATAGATTAATCTTTAACTATTTAGCAAACACTATCCACGCTTTAAATAGATAGTATATTCCTTTGGGTATGTGTTGTCTACTAATCCCTTGCAGAGAAGAAATAATGAGAGAAGCAAAAGTCTAAAGGAGTGAGAAAGAAGTGTAACATAGGAAACAAGATGCTAATGATCAACTCAAAATGCAAGGAAGAAAAAAGACCATTGAAATTCATCTACCTTTTACCACATGGTGCCATCATGCTCCAGTAATAAAGGTAACATATTAAAGATAAGTGGTCATCATTTTCTTTTTGATCTTACAGTACACATCATAGCACCATTCCCTTGATCTAAATCTTAACCATATAAGCTCAAATATGATATATCTTATTTTTGGAAAATGATAGTCATCATGTTAATCTTGATAATTTATAAAGATGAACAATACTTCCATAGGTTAAGTAACTCCACTCCTTTATCTCATAAGCTTAAATGCCATATTTATACTTTTGATATTCTCACCCAAGATATAAATACACAATGTAAATAGACATCAATCCTATTGTGCCTAAGGTTAGAGAATGAATAAATTTTTAGTTCTGTTGGTGTTTTTTCACCAATAGAGCCCATGCACTTGTCTTTATGAGTAGAACACACATCAAGCAAAGTGTGGGAAGATTCCCTGAATTCTACAAGTGGGAGTTCTAAACTAGTAACAAGGATGCACATAAGATTGGCTTTGAGATGCTAACAAAAAGAAAGGAAGAAGGTGGCACCACCATTGGAAACGCCACTAGTGGAGACACCACCTCAATCCTCATCCTTAGGAGCAAACCGAAGTACTCGATCAATGAACTACTGCAAGGAGGAGTCCAGTTCGGAGGACTCAAAACATCGAACCCTCGCCGTGAGGTAACATCGGTAGTTATTCATATTTACTTTCTTAAATTGCATGATTTATTTTCTCTTAACCATATTTACTTTTCTATATTAGTGTTACATAGGAAATAATAAAAATAAATAGATATGCATCTTTAAAAAAAAACTTTAAGCCCCATATAAAACCCTTGTAGCGTAAAAGTTATAGGAGTTCTCACTGTGGTGGCCTACAAAATAAAAATACATATCATACATTTATACTTTTTGCATATAAACCTATAAAATCTAAAAATATTAACCGAGCATCCTGCTGCAATACTGTTATCATAAACATACTTTGAAACCTCCACAACACCCAATCCTCTAAAAACGGCTAACCACTAACGTTTATCCTAATACCGCTTCCACGAGTTTTGGTGTTTTGTGAGAGCTTTCTGTAGGATGACTCCAAGAGCTAGCTCACCCAGGAATCTTTATCTTCATCACTCGAAGCACATCTCTCTGACACACAGCTGACCTCTGTGTGAAGGAAGTAACTTCTTGGGTGATGAGATTGAAGTATTCCTAGCAACACTTGCTCTTATAAGTATAAGCTCCTCTATGAGGACCACTCAGCTTTAATGCTCAACTATGGCAACATCCAGCTTGGGGGAGAGCAACCCCTAGTTATCAGGTAAGTATACCTATGCGATTATCGAGTCTATCTTATAGTCATAAAATACCAAAAATATGTGGGCACATGAAGGTCCACGTTTATAGAGTCTTTTGTGAGTCCATTAGTCTAAAAGAAATAAAAAGATGGATAATTATTAAAATCAAATAAAGATACTCTAGCTATTTATTAAGGTGTGATCATAGAGTGTGTTTATAGTTCTATCTAGTTGTTAAGAGTCAAATAAAAATTAAAGAACCATAAAATTTTGTCTTGGAGATGATGAATAGTTGCTCTGTCGTAATTCCTTTTAAGTGCCTAGTTTTTAACCTTAAATTCTCCTAAGTTTTGGATATGACTATTTTGATATAAGAATTTACTCCGAACCTGAAACTTGTGGAGGCATATGCTTGAGCTAAGTCTAGGTGATTGATGGATATGATATGAAAAAATTTGAGTTACTATTTATCTTATTCCTAATGATACTAAGTTCTAGAGATTTATCTTTTAAAATTCAAAAATCTTACATGATGAGCTCTTGTATAACAAAGTTTGAATTCCTATCAAAGCCATACATGATACACATTTAGACTAGGAAAACTTTTGTTCAATCATGTTGCTTGCTTTGCATTGAGTTTAGTCAATCTTTGTTGTATATCTTATGAGAGTCTTGTCATGCTTTTAAAATCAGGATCACACGCACATACTCCACCAACATATGTATTTCTCCTACACCGAGTAAACAACCAAAAATATACCCTATAGGACAACCCCTTGTTTAATGCTCTACATTCTTATTATTATTATCTCTCTAATCATTTATTGTATTCAAAGGATGTATGTGGCTATGAAAAAGAAAAAGTATTGAAAAAAAGAGAAAAGAAGAAAAGAAAAAAAAGAGAAAAAAATGAATAAAGATAGCCCATGTTTTCCTACGAAAGTTCTAAGTCCAAGCAAGAGAGAGATTTATTTCAAGGAGCAAAAGTAGAATTAGGATTAGCCACTAAATACCATATATACACCTGTCCACCATACTCCATACACATACACATCTTGGTTTGATTGTATGACTTGACTCTCTTTGGATGCATTGTTTGACTTTACAATATATGAATTGCAAGTATGCTCGTCCTTGTTTAATGCCACTCCTATGAGCTCCACGATAATAATTAGTTGTAGGAGGGCATGACAATATAAATACCTCAGTGAGATCCACAAATATCACATACAATAAGAGATTTGAGGGTGTCATACAATTAAGCTCTGAGTTTTATTTTGAAAACTAGTAAAAACTCTAGAATATTAGTTTAGTGAAGAATTTGAGACATAGTGCTTGACTTGATTGTTCTATCTTTCAATTACTCAAGACCCACGCAAAAGTTGAAAAGCTCCATAGCTAATGGTAAAATGGGTAAGTTTCAAAGTTAGAGCAGTTTTGTCTAATTCAAAGGAGAATTTCAGTTTGAAAGCATGTGTACTTTTGAGAAGTGAAAGCATTGTAGCAACTCCTGATCCAAGTTTAGTAGTTAGGCTTTGCTAAGGGACTAGCAAAGGGTAAGCTTGGGGGAACTTGTTGACGGTCCTTAATGCCTATTTTATACCATCAATTATTGCTCAATATAACATGATATCAACCATAAAGCATAGTTGTAGGGTTTGATTCTAACGAGTTCCACGAGTTGTGTTGTTCTTGATCGTTTTGCAGGTGTATCCAATTTTGCACAGAATAAAAGTATCTCAAATAAGGAATTGGTCTGCACCATTGCGACGGGCTCGTCGAGATGATCGAAACGGACACATCATTTGCTATATTCGGAGTCCGGAGTCAAAAGATATCAATTCTACACCGAAACCAACACTAGAAGACTCTAGAAGGCACCAGAAGACGACGTACCGAAGGTAGGGCCCACCTGCTACAGGGTGGGGCCGCCCGGCCCCACCCCGGGGCCGGCCGACGCCCTCCAGAGCCCATTTGTGGCCCGCTTCGACGGACGGCCTGCTACCGCCTTAGGGTTTGCATCTCCACTATTGCCGAAGTCGAATTAGTCCCACATCGCCTGTCTAGAAGAGGTGGAGGCTTTTCTAGAGTATAAATAAAGAGGCAGACCCCTCTCCCTGAGGGCACCACATTATGGAGATGTAGAGGCGTCCCTCGAATGGATGACCTCTCATCTCTAGAGAATTAGGGCTAGACTTTCCAATGTAGTTCTAGTTGAGAGATAGGGAGAGCGGAGCTACGCCCGGGTTCCTGAGGAGTCTTCGCAGAGTCGCCGAGTTCCGGTATATCTTTGTATCTATTCTTGTAAGACTTATGCTTTAATATATTTATCTTCTCTATTTACTTTATGCCTTTATATTATGTTTAGTATAGTTGTTATACTTTAGCATGGGATCTCCGCCTGTATTAGGTGCTCTAGTTAGCGTACGTGACTAGAGTAGTAATCGTTAGCGTAGACGTGGTGTCTAGGCTAGTGTTTACCTGAGTTTGCGCCTAATTCTTACGGTTAGTTGTGGTAGCCATCAGAGGTGACAGCTTTGTTGGTCTTCGTATTCCACCACGTCGGAGTTGGTGTTTCAGAGCTTTTGGCAGCCTTACCCAAATACCTTCTTCCCAGTCTTATTCGAGAGTTGGATAGGTACTGTTGCTCCAAAGTGTTATTGTGTGATTACTTTATCTACAATAAATTAGTTATATAGAACCAAAGTAATAGAGAAGTATTTAGGAACCTTGAACTCTCCCCCGTTGTCCTCTCACTTTAGCTATCTATTTATTTATCATAGAATTCTCCCCTGTGTGTGTCATATATACATAATTCCTATCATCTATCATTTACCCCTACTTTAGTCTAGTTGGTGTATTAAGTTAGTAGATACATGATGGTGAACTATCAATGTCTTATTCCATTGTTTCCCAGTGGTAAAATATAAATAACGATACCGGAATACTCCCCTAAAAATGCTACAATGGTTTTCTGTGCGCTTGTGGAATCCTTTATATTTTAGTTGTGCATAAGAAATACCAACAAGCATTTTTGGCGCCGTTGCCGGGGATAGGGATTTACCTCTATTTCTAGTAGCGACGTTAGAAATGTCAACACTACCGAAACATCGAAGGCACAGGCTGGTGTTGGCGAGAAGCCCACTGGCGAAACCATACCAGATGGTGGCGGTGATGAAGCGACCGAGCAGCCGGCGGCGGCCGTGGCACTTGCAACAGTGAACGAGAAAGAGCAAACCCTGGAGGGACACGTCAGCGAAGCCACAGATGACAGCGTCCCGGACGAGGATGTCGTCGACCAGGCCAGGAAACCCAGGAGACTAGACAGGTATGTCAGCGAGATTGAAGCATTGGAGTACCAGCGGGACCAGCTCATCCAGCAGGTCGCGGCACAAGCTAGAGCAGATGAAGCTGATCTCGCCATATCCAGAGCGAAAGCACACAAGCAGAAATTACTCAAGGAGATCCAGCAGCTGCGAACGTTTGGATCCGTTCGCAACAAGGACAAAGAAACTATCGTCATTGACGACGATCCGGATCCGTTCGAAGCCTTTGATCCAACGTCACCATTATCGAAAGAACTGCAGATGCATCCCTGACCACCCAATTACAAGCCTCGGATCCCGACTTTCGACAGTAAAATAGACCCAAAGAAATTCATCGCCAATTATGAGACAGCCATATATTCCGCTGGAGGAGACGCCCAAACCCTGGCAAAGTCAATGATCCTATCGGTTCAGGACATCGCAAGCGGATGGTTCAATTCGCTGAAGCCGCTCTCCATCAAATCTTGGCCCCAGTTAAGGTCCGATCTGATAGCAAATTTCGAGGGCCTCCACCTAAAGACCAAGACAACAAGGGATGTTCTAAACTGTGTATAGAGAGAAGGGGAGTCTCTCGCCGATTACCTCGAAAGATTTATTCAAACCAAGGCACAAGTGCCCAACATACAGGTTGAGACTGTCATCGCCGCCGCAACAGAAGGCCTCGCGATAGGACAATGCGCCGCACATCTAGCCAGAGACCCACCGGAATCAGTTCATGACCTATTCGACATCATGCGTCGCTTCGCAAGAGCGGAGGAAGATTTCAGGAGGAGGAAGGAACAACTGCGATCCCTGAAACCGCCACCTAAAAACCCCAGGCAGGGCAACATGGATCAGAGAAACATCAGACCATTTCGCCCAGTCCACAACATGCAGGAAGGGTCCGAATACAATGCAGCGGACAATCAGCAAGGCTTCAGGCCTCAGCGGGGCAACTTTGGTAGCCAGCAGCGAGGCGGAAGGGGCGAGAGAGGCGGCCGGGGCGGGCGTACAACTCCTAGGAAGAACAGAGCCCCACGACCCCCGTTTTGCCTGTTTTGTGGCGAAAACATAGGGCACACGACAAAAGAGTGCAAGTATGGAAAGATGGCAAAAGAGCAGAAAGAGCGCGACGACGCAGCTAGTCGCGAATCGCAAGCCAAACATGTTTTCCACAATGCAAACTCCAGCTATTATCACTAGGTACACCAACCAACTGCACACCAGATGGGGTTCGCACATCAGAATCCTTTCACTTGGCAGTTCGCATATCCTCAGAATCAGATCGTCGCCGGCAGCCCTAGCTCCTCGTTAGCAGCCCCATCCGTAGTGCAAACAGAACATCAAAATTCCAGCGCGCAGGCAAGCAGCGCACAAGAAGGATCAAGAGAGCTACGGATCATGAACACCGTTCTACCAACAAAGGGGCACATCTTCGCTATCATCGGAGGGTCGAACCAGAACACGCAAGCAAAAAGAGCAAAGAAAGAGTACGAGCGAAGGGTCCTCACAAATCACCCCGAGACCACCACTCAACAAAGCCAGCTTGGGCAACGATGGCAATCTCGCTCGACGAACAAGATTTTCAAGTCAGAGACTTCCCACACACCGATGCTTTTGTCATAACAGAAACGTCGTGGGCTTCACGCTACATAACATATTGGTGGATAACGGCAGCCCGCCGACATTCACTTCGCAAAAAAGCATTTGAAGCCATGGGTTTCGATAGAAGGACTGCCGAACCGGCAAGAAACCCCTTATATGGCTTTGGGGGTAAGAAAGTCGACGCCGTGGGAAAGAAGCGATTTCGGTATCCTTCGAAGAAGGTTGTCGCTGTTCGCATTGAGGGATATCACGCCGACGCCGTCAACATCGAATACCCCTACACGCCCATATTCGGCGGAGGCATCATCAACAAATTTGACATCCTCATAAGACAAAACTACCTTTGCATGAAAATGCCTTCACCGCTCGTGGTCATCACGATTCATGGCGACCATATAGCAAAGAAGACGAATAGAAGGAAAGCCAACACCGTGGTACAAAGATAGTCAATGAAGTCACGAAGCCCAAGGAATCTTCCGAACCTCCGAAAAAGGAAACAAAGCGTGCAAGGCCAGCCAGACAAGCACGGCAGAGTAAAAATAACACTTTCGCCCGAGGATCCTTCGAAAATAGCCTACATCGGTTCCGACCTTGAGGAAGCCGAAGCAAACAAGCTGACAGAATTCCTCACCAACAACAGCGAAGTGTTCGCCTGGTCGGCCACAGACCACAAGGGCGTAAATCGCGATCTCGCCCAGCATAACTTAAATGTAAACCCAGAAGTCAGACCCAGAAAACAGAGATTAAGGAAAATGTCAGACGAAAGAGCAGAGGGTGCGAAGCAAGAGGTTCAAAGGCTGTTAGACGCAGGGGTCATAAGGCAGGTTCAATATCCAGAGTGGCTGGCAAACGTCGTTATGGTGAAGAAAAGCAACGGCAAATGGCGAATGTGTGTCGATTTCACAGATCTGAACAAGGCGTGCCCTAAGGACCCGTTCCCATTACCGCGGATAGACACACTAGTGGATATCGCAGTAGGGTCGGAGATGCTCAGCCTGCTTGACTGCTTCTCGGGATATCACCAGATATGGTTAAACCCAGATGACGAAGAAAAGACAAGTTTCATAACACCCGGGGGCACTTACTATTTTCGCAGAATGCCTGAAGGGTCAAGAAATTCTGGAGCCACATTCTCGAGAATGACAGCCCAAGTCTTCAAGAATCAGAGAGGAAGGAACCTAGTCGCTTATGTCGACGACATCATCGTTGTCAGCAAGAGAAAGGGCAACCATATCTCCGACCTAAAGGAGACATACGCCAATATCAAATCGAGTGGCTTGAGACTCAATCCAGAAAAGTGCATCTTCGAAATCAAGAGCGGAAAAATGCTCGGATGTTTGGTGTCTAGAAAAGGAATCGAAGCGAATCCCAAAAAGATTGCCGCTATCATAAATATGCAACACCAAAAAACGGGAAACAAGTACAACAGCTGACCGGTAGGCTCACCGCGCTAAACAGGTTCATATCTCGCTCGGCCGAAAAAGGACTCCCATTCTTCAGGACCCTGAGAAATTCAGACCTCTTCGAGTGGGGCACCGAACAGCAGCAGGCGTTCGAAGATCTAAAGAAGTACCTTACCAGGATGACAACGTTATCATCGCTGTCTCCAAAAGCGACATTGCTCTTATACCTCGCAGCATCCCCCACGGCAGTCAGCGCTGTACTAGTCGAAGAAAAGGAGCATGAAGGTAGGCTCCGACAGTTCCCGGTGTACTTCGTCTCAGAAGCCCTAGCGGGAGCGAAGCTAAACTACTCTGAACTCCAAAAGATCGCGTACACAGTTGTCATGGCTTCGCAAAAATTGAAGCCTTACTTCCAGTCGCACAACATCAAAGTCCTATCCTCGCAACCGCTAGAGGCAATGTTCAAAAACCAAGAAGGGGCCGGCAGAATAGCAAAATGGGCCGCAGAGATAAATGAATTCGTCATCGAGTTTGAACATCATTTAGCAATCAAATCCCAAGCTCTCGCTGACTTTATAGCATACTGGACCCCTTCGGCGGACGAAACCACCTTACAGTTCGAAGAACCAACATGGACGGTCTTCTGCGACGGCGCATGGGGCGCAACCGGAGTAGGCGTCTCCGCAATCCTACAACCCCCTTCAGGACCGAAACTAAGATATGCAGCCAGGTTGAAGTTCCTGTCAACAAACAATACCGCAGAGTACGAGGCAGTCTTGTTAGGCCTTCGCAAGCTGAGGGCCCTGGGAGTTCGGAGATGTACCATCAAAACAGACTCTATGGTCGTCGCCGGTCAGATCGAAAAAACCTTCACAGCAAGGGAACCTGAGTTAACAAAATACCTAGCAGGCGGTCGGATCGATGGAGAAGCATTTCGCAGATTCTCGCTTAAGCATATTCCACGGAGCGAAAAACTCGAAAGCGCATTTAACTAGCGAAAAGCAGCCGCTCAAGGAGCGAGTTGCCCCCTGATGTGTTCTTCCAAATGCTCACCATTCAAATCCGTCAAAAGAAGAGGAAGATACTCCAAAGATTGTGCATACAATCGCAAGCGAAGACTGGAGAGCACCCATCTTCGCCTTTATCAACGGATCATTCGAGCCGAAAACCAAACAGGAAGTCGAAAGATGGGTCACCAAGACCAAGCTCTATTCTATCATCGCAGGTGATTTATACAAATCAGGAATATTAGCACCTATGCTAAAATGCATAAGTCGAGAAGAAGGGGTAAAATTGCTTCAAGAAATACACTCCGGTGCATGTGGAGCACATAGGGGCCCTCATGAGATAGCGCACAGAGTGATGAGGCAAGGGTTCTATTGGCCAATAGCATCAGTGGATGCGAAAGAGCTGGTTCGGAAGTGCGAAGGTTGCCAAATGTTCGCCAAGAAACAAAATAGGCCAGCAAACATGACACGGTCTATCGTATCAACCTGGCCCCTACAGAGGTGGGGAGTCGATATCGTGGGACCTCTCCCTGCTGCCCTAGGAAATGTCTGTTTCGCAGCAGTAGCTCTAGAATACTTCACAAAGTGGGTCAGGGCCAAGCCGCTGGCCAGAGTCACTTTGGGCACATTGATTACTTTCGTATGGCAGTGAATAGTATGTCGCTTTGGAGTACCATCCAAGATAACAGTGGACAATGGCAAGCAATTCGACTCGGCAAAATTCAAAAGCTTTTGCAAAGAATTGGCTATACAAATCAACTTTTAAGGTCAAGACACCACCCAAAGATCAAATGTTGCAGTTGAAAGAGCGAATGGCCTTATTTTTGAATCTGTCGCCAAGGCACTGTTCGACGCCAAGAAAGGGAAGTGGCCTCAAGAGCTCACTACCGCTGTCTGGGGTCACAACATTTCCCAGTCAAGAGCTACAGGCTTCACCCCGTTCAGACTGCTATTCGGGGACGAGGCAGTGACCCCGGAGGAGTTGAAACTGGGATCCTTCCGCACTTTGGTGGCAGCCAACACACCGATGAGCAGATACATAAGCTTGGAAACCATCGAAGCTGACAGACTCAAGGCAGCAAACAACCTAGACAAATACCATGCTGAAACAAGGAGCTGGAGAAACAAGAAGGTCCTTCGGAAAAACATTAGCATGGGAGACCTGGTCCTCGTCAGGCACAACGACAAGCAAGGAAAGCTCCAACCACAGTGGCATGTACCCTTCATTGTTGCAAGCAGCTCAAGCGAAGGCGTTTTCCGGCTTCACACAGAGGACAGGTCGGAAACTTCGCACACATACAACGCCGACAATCTTCGCCAATTTTATCCTTGAGCATCAGCTCTGTAATTTTCACTTTTCCGCAATTTGATGATTGTAATATTTCGCAAACACTACCATCAGCAAAAGCAAATGAGAACGATACCGTTCAAAGAAAGTAAACGAATTGTTTTCGGGAGAATGATTATTCGCCGAAAAGGGATCAAAGATCCAAGAGACTCAAGGGTCAAAAACGCGTCCCATCTCGGACAAGCGAAGCTTGTGAAATATAACGACCTGAACGCCCGAGCACATCGGGCGGATCTGTCGCTAAACCACCCAAGGGTGCTAGCCAAATAGGGCTCAACTTCACCACGTTGTAAGCGCCCGAGCACATCGCGCGATCTAGCAGCAACCACCTAAGGGTGTAGGCTAACAATATTGACAAGAAAATATCGAACCAAAGCCAATCACATGGCCTCAGAGCCGCGTGAAAGGCGCGGAAGGCGAAACAGCATAGAGTATCCGCATCGTATGACCCTACCTAGCGAAATAGGTCACATATACTAACCGCCGCCATTTCAAAAAAGACTTTCAAAAGTCTCCTTTATCGAAAACCAGTATCGGGTTGCTCGTCAAGACGCACGCAATCCTAGGTAGTACATAAACAAGCGAAAAGCTAACAGTTGAACACCTCGAAGAAAGAGAGGATATGATGACCAGGAGCCACACACAGAAAAAAACATGACCACATTGCGCGATGACCCAGCGCAATATCCTTCAGAAAAACAAACAAATACAACAACGCCGCATGGTGGACAACAATGCAAGACACGTGCACAGGATCCCAAGTACACCAGGACAGAATCAATCCGCCTATTTAAAATCGTGATTTGCCCACCAAACTCAACAACCGTAATAAAAACACAACCACCGGAATAAAGCGATCACAGGGCGACTCGAGCACTATAAAAGGAACCTTGGGGTTCACAAGACGGGCAAAGCAGCTTGATAATACAGGAAACCAGCAAACCAGTGGGCTTGAGAGGTAGCAGGATATAGCGAAAAGAATGCTGCTCAAGCACACTATTCGAAAAAGTTGCCCAACCCGCAGACTGAGAAAGAGAGGCCACCAAGAAGTCATTAGCTTCAACCACCATACAGAGAAAAGCCTCAAGGCAAAGCATCATATGAAGCGGCTATCCCGGCAATCGCACCGCCTCGCATTCTGTTCCTGGCGCGCGAAAGCTTGCGACCACAGCGGCCCGCACCCGCCATCTAGGCAAAACAACATATCACAAGCCAGCCCTATTAGGGTTGTGAGGCATTGGGAAAAATGCATCGGAAGCGCCCTCACGCAAAGGCATCACCGAGTCCCCTAAGGGCGCACGCTGAGAATGGGTGATAACCAAGTAATCATTAGCCTCAGCAGCAAAAGAAAGCGAACTCGCAAGACGATGCATCGGAGTGAGCATCCATCTTGACAATCGCGCCGCCTCGCATTCCGTCCTGGCGAAACAACAACAAGAGGCCAGGCCTATAAGCAGACACTGACTAAGAAAAGCAGATGGGCAAAAAAACCGAAACCATCAGATGCACCGTCGCCAGCACGGCCGTAGGCCTGCTGGGAGGATTAGTACTCGCCCAACCCCCAGGACTAAAGGGGGGAGGGAGCCTTTTAAGAAAATTTTTAGAAGTCCAGAGGGGCTGGTGTCTTTTCGCTTAATCGAAACTGTACTCGCCCAACCCCCCGTGACTAAAGGGGGGAGGGAGCCCTTTAAGAAAATTTTTAAAGTACGTAAGGGCTGGTTTCGTTTAAACTTAATCGAAATTATAATCGCCCAAAGAAGTCCGTAGGGGCTCTTCTCTTTCGCCTAATCAAAAGTACGCTCGCCAAGATCCGTTAACTAAGGGGGAGATTTTTAAGTCAAGCTCAGAGGGGCTGGTCCCTTTTCGCACATGAGCGAGAACATACTCGCTGAAAAACGCAGAATTGCTTGCGTGAAGTACGAAAAGAAGGACTAGGGACAGAGACGGAAAGCGCCAAGCACCACAACATACCATCTGTGAAATTAAAACCAGTTTTACAAAGAATTCAGCAAATCGGGTTTACGAAATAGTTAAAACTCCGCCCTCGAACGGGACAAAGATATCCTCCGGCTCCTCTTTCGAAACGACTAGCGGAGGGAGCGGCCGGGCGCCGCGCCCATCGTCCGAACTCACTGGTTCAAAACCTTGGTAAAATCGCCGTAGCGCTTGCGAGGTCACCGCATTATGACGAAGTCGCGACCGAATAAAATGACCTAGCGAACATCCGATGTGACGTTGACGGTACTCGTACCACGAACCACCACCAATCACAAAATTACCACAGCGAATAGTTAATGGATAAACTTCTTCCGGTTGGCCAGGCCCTTCCTCGATCCTGCGCCACCAGTAGTCACCGAATAAGTTTGTTTTTTCTGACAAAATACCTGGCTCACAACCCGAGCCAGAATAAGTTCAAACAAGCCCTCAGACATTCGGGGCTAGACTTCTCACCACCTCTTCGGGTTGGACGGTCTCTAGGGTCTCTTCGGTAGGAGGTGTGGCCGCAGCATCGCCGGAAGCGCTCCCTTCGCGAGCATCCCGAGCTGCGAGGTAGGCTTTCACCTTTTCCTTAATCGCCGCTTGTTGCTCTGGGGTCTGCAAAGCGAGATCAGGGGAACAACATCGAGGTAAACCAAGAGAAATCAGCATGAAACGAAGACACCAAACACATACATTCCCGCGGCTAAGGGCAGCACGGCAGGGGCGATGTCGCGTCCACCGGGGCGCCAGAACCCTTCGAAGAAGCCAATTGCAGCTTCATTCGCCTCTCGTAAGAAGGATTCCAAGAAGCCTTCGGCTCCTTCAGCTCGACCGAGCCAAAATGCTCGCACGAGGATTCCCCCGCGCTTTGGCGCCAAGGCCCGAAGAGATTCTATGGAAGCGTATTCGCGCCCCACGCCCATAAGATCGGCCACCCCACGGAGCTCGTCCGCTAACCACGAAAGGAAGCGGTCCACAGAGATGTCTGCTGGTGGAGCGGCTTCCTCGCCAACGCTAAGTAGGAGGTCCTTGAACGTATCGGCGACCTTCTGGGCTTCGACGGAATTATTCCGCCGCTCTTCCTGCCGGATCTGGTGAATAGTGCTCGACTCTCCTTGGCCTTGGTAGCCTCCTCTTCTAAGCAAATGGCCGCCTTCTTCTCGGCATCGGCAATGGCAGCTTTGGCGGCCTTCAAATCTCCCTTAAGAGCAGTAATCTTTTCATCCCGAGATTTCACCTCGCGCTCATAATTTTGCCGGGCCGCGCCAAGGCCATCTTTTGCGGTGTTCGCCGAGAAGAGCACTCAAGGCCGAAAAGATGTTCATGTCGTGAAGTAAAACAAAAAGCGAGCCAGTTAGAAGTAAAGACATACAACATAGAAGTGAAAGACAACTTACGCTGACGGCATGGAAGTTGATAGCCTCGGTAAGCTCGATGTCGGAGCTATGCAGCAGGTCTTGTTCCAGTTCGGGGGCGCCGAATGACCCAAGACAGGAGTCAGCCAGTGAGGTACCTTCGTGGTTCGGGAGCGATCGACATCACCAAGTTCACATTGGCGACGACCCGAGAACTTGATGGCATCCCTAGAGAACAAGCAATTCGGTAAGTCTCCTCTCTAGCGGGCTCATCTTCACCAGAGGAGCTTGAACCCGAGTATACTCGCATGCCACCACGATTAGCACCTCGGGTTTCTAAATGCAACTCCCCGTGCCCGAAGAGTACGAAACGAGAATTGGCACTCGAAAGACGAAACAAAGGTCGAAAAGCTCAAACTTACCGGTCTCGGTTCGAGCACCTAGTAGCTGCGAGGGCGTAGAAGCCAGCGAGGGTCCGCCAGCAGACGAAAGGTTGACCGAAGGTCCCTTGGCCTTCTTTAAACTCAGCTCAGCGGGAGCCGCCATTGCAGAGCGTGAAGACTTGCGGGCGCCCTTCGCAAGGATGTCACCAACAGACATCTCGCCGGTCCCAGCGAGGGTCAGCAACCTTGCAGCTCCCCATCGTTCCCAGATCCTTGCTTCCCTGCAATAGTCCTATGCTCGTCGGCCCGAAGGCACAAAAAGCAAAAATTAGCAGATGGCTGAAAAGAATGGAAGGAAAAACAACTCTACCGAAGAAAGCGAAATAGTTCCGTGAGTTCGGTCTTGCCCTCGAACGACTTTTTTGGCTCAAGGGGCGACCAAGCGGCCGCGCCAACTCACGCCCAATTCAGACATCTGCGCAGCGCTCGTTGACGCCACCGCCACCTTTCGCTTGGCCGACTCCGGGCGGCAGGTCATCCTCTTTTTGCCCCGGCCCGCCCAAGCCCGCGGCCTCGGCCGCGAATGGTCGGGGCAGACGTCCCAGATCGGATTGGGGGGCGGGATCAATATGATCTCCATAATATACCCTCATAGCATCAAAAACGCGGTTCAACCGACGAACCCCAGGGAGACCGCGCGTCTTCGCTGTGTGCTCCTTTGAATTATACGGCCCCAAGATATCGTCTGCCTAGCCTTCGATATAGCGAACAAAGTCGAAGTCGCAGTCGTAATATCTCGGTCGCGAACCTTGCAAGACTGGACCCCGGTATCCTCCCTTATTGACGAAGTCAGAAAACCCTGTGCCCAGTTTCAGAGGCCACTGGTCTGACGCAATCCATTCCTCAACCAGATCGTGGCTAATTTGCCGCCGTGAAGTCAATATAAAGGCTTCTGAAGCGAAGGCAGCCGCGTTTCCACCAGGAAAAACTTCAGCCAATCTAACCCCTCGCATGGGGGTCAATTCCGAAACAAGAACACTAGCTTTGCACAAGCCATTCTCCATAGCTTCAGCCACTTCGTCGTCGGAGCAAACGCGAAGGTAAAACCAAGATTTCTGCCAGTCGGGCCACTTGTTGCAATAGGCCGGCACTATTGTCATTGTGCCCCGACTCTTCTGTGGGACGAAGTTATAAGATTCTAACTCTAATTGGCCACCGCGGATCTTCTTCTCGAAGAGTTGTGCCTCGTAATACTGGGCGAACACGTTTACATCGAGTTCAGCACCCATCATTTTCAGGGCAGCAGCGAACACTCCCAGTCGAGCGAAAGCATTTGGTGTCAGCTGATGAATCTGAATGTCAAACCGCTGCAGCACCTCGCAAAGGAACTGTTCGCATGGAAAACGAAGGCCAGCTGTCAAGAAATCCTTGAAAATGATGGCCTCATATGGCTCGGGCCTAGGAACCACTTCATTTCCTGGTGCATGGCATGCTTCGCGAACGTGCGCACTCATCAGCCCCTCAACCACGAGCTCGTCCAAGACAGTTTCCATCACTCGCAAACGCCCCAAGTGGTAAACAGGAATGACTTCGCCATGGGCGGACTAGCCTTCCTCACCAGCTTCCTCATCAAGAATTACAACCTCTACATCCTCGTCCTACGCAGGCTGGTTCTCTTCGAGACTAGCCTCGCGAATAGACCCAACCTCGCGAATGCAGACCCGGCCATGAACCGACCCAGCCATGAACTGACCCAGCCTCATGAACTGACAAAGACAGGCCCAGCAGAATCACCGCGAGGCACGAGCCAGACGACGAGCTGGTTCCGTGCCCGAACTGCCCGAACAAGATCAAGCTTCGCCCGCTTCATCCGACCCACTATTGCCCTAGCTCGTCATTTATAAACGAGAGAAAAGGAGCAACCGAGACAACTAGCGCGAACTAACAAGAGCGAATATTCAATTAAAAAATATACATTATAAAAAATACGCACCGCAGCTAAGAATGCGAAAGCGTATGAAGAATAAATGAACAAATAACAAAGATGGGCGAAACTCACAAGAAAAGGAGAAAACCAAAGACACAGGCGAAAAGCTCAACAACACAATCGGCGAGACCGAGATGCTTGGCTCAGCTCAACCGCGTAGGAATGGAATGACAAAGACGCGCCTGGTGGGCAGCGCGCCCTTTTGTAGGCGCCGGCATGGGTGAACAGGCGCCCGCAAGCGCGCGCGGGATGGCGGGAAGCCGAAACGGCGTCGCCGCACTGAGTGACACATCACCGAGCATCGAAAAACGCGCCAAAAAAACCGCCCATAGAAAGGAGTAGAACCTGCGCTTAAGGAGCGGGCGTCCCCCTTTTTTCCTTTTCGCAAAGATTCACTCGGAGGGAGCCTTTTGCTGGGTAGTTGTCGCCCCAGCGAAAACACCCACTCGTGGTTTCGGCGTGATACCGGACGAACGGGGCTGGGGACAGGCCGACCAGCCCCGTCCCCCCGAGGGGCTAGTGTTGGGGGAGGAGTGCACGGTTTGGCGCCCCATCACCACCGAGGGTCCTTTCGGCGACGCGAAAGGGCCTTCGCTCAACGGAAACACCGTCAAAACCGTTGGGAGGATCGCGTGGGCTGACACCTTTTCGCCTGCGAGGATCCTCTCGGGAGCACGAAAGGATCCTCGCCAATCGGGAACGCCATAGAAACCGGCCTTATGACCCGCCTGCCGTGCAGAGATTGCGAGGGTATGTTCGATGACGCGAAACCACGTTCGCCTAATCGAGATGATGTTCGGGAACGGCGTCTGCCTGCCCAAAGCGCGGCTTGGCGGGAGTGGGGGCCCACCATGCCAGCGGGACTGGGCAGGTGACCGAGAGACTGTAAAATGACCTGTGTGCCCTCTAGGTATGGTAGGGCCGAGAGGAGTGGTTGGGCAGACAGAGTCAGAAGGGCAAGTACGGAATTTCCCCGGGGAGAGAGCTCCCGTACCTATAAATATGGCCCTGGGGTTCGATGGAAAGAGGGAGAGAGGAACAGCAGGACATCCGTCCTGTCCTCGGTTTATGCTATAAACCAACACCTTTCTTACCCTCGGTACCTCCGATCCCATTCTATACCGTTGCGGCGCCGCCACTGGAGTTGACCAAGGGAAACCCTTGCGGCTACTAGGATCAAGGCACTCGCAGACAGCGTCTAGCTTCAGGCTCGCTGTGGATCTGGCCCCGGCTTGTGTGTGCGTCCATCCCTCTGCAATCTGCGGCAAAGGAGACGGCAGCGGCGGCTGCCTTTGTTGAATGCTCGGGAATGTGGATCAGGCTTGGACGCTTGGTCGTTTGGAGAAGATGAATACGCGCTGCATCGTGCTTCCTGTTCGTCTTTGGATCTCATGCTGCAGCTGTCAGGTACGTAAGCACTCATTCTTCCCCTGCATTATGCGAGATGATTGCTTAATAGAAGTGTAACACTGTGTGTGTGAAGATGCATTTGCTTCTAGGAAAATATACGTCAGTGCAGTTTGAACTGATACTAAAAATTCATGGTATTGTTTCCTCGCTTGTCTTGTTTATGCAGACTGACAAGTCCTTGATGATATTCAGTTAATATGTTCTTCAATTTTTAATCTATGCATATCGCTCTTCAGAATTACATCTCTCTCTCAAGCTTGTGCAGGTGCCTATTGTTTGACACTATGATATAAGCATCTTTCAAGTTCTTGATATATGATCAGTCCTATGACCATCACCCTTGATGATGATAAGTTGTGCAGGTGAAGCACCTGCATTGGAAATTCAGTTCAGGGCAACCAGTACGTTACCTTCAGAAGGGCAATGGTGGAGGTCCTATGGAGTTCCAATGCAGGTTGTCTTTATCTTGTGGAAGTTAAATTATAATTCTCTTTGCTGCATTACAGTTGCCGTTTTCTAAAATGTCCAACGTCCCTATTACCAGAAAACATAAAAAATATATAATATGCTTACTGTATCAGGCATTTTGAGCAAGAATTATTTATTTAGGCATGATGCTAATGCCTGCAATATCAGTAGTGTAAGCTGTATTTAGCATGGCTACTAAGTCTGTTACTTAATCTATGAGGTCATGCTTACTCCTTAAACATTTGTTATTTCATTCTAAGCACTCTTAGCAGACCCATTAACTCATTTGCTTTTTATCCCACCTGGATTCTCTGGAAAATATTTCGTAAGCTGAGATTAATTGTATCCTATGTCCTGGAAACAGAAATCGACTGGAATTATTGCACTGTTGGATGAAGCTTGGAACATTGTTGGTTTGTTTCTCCTGTAATATAACATTATATAAAATAAATTTTCCTCTCCTCAGTTATGGGTTGCTCATATACAATATGTTTCCCAAATCTACACATGAGACTTTCGCGACGAAGATGTTCAGTAACTTCTCCTCATCCTAGGCTTGAGAAGACAAAATTCTCAGTCAGATTTTATTATCATCTTACATCTCATACTATGTTGGGAATGTAAGCCAGGAGCCTAGAAATAATAGCATCCAACTGTTTGCAGGTCGTATATCAAATAATTTTTTTTACAAGTTTTAGTCGGTTGCTTCCAGATTCAAAGTCTATTGCCTCTGTTTCCGTTTTGTTTTGAGATATGCACTTACTCTAGATTCAAGGGTTTTTTATGACTCAGAGATCTTTGTGTAGATATTTTTTCATGATTATAGCCTATGTAGATTGACTATTTGAGAGATATGAAATTTAAAAGTTGCCTGCTTAGTTTCGATGAAGCTCCGTACTGTACTGTTCAAATGTTTTCATGCTTGCTAATATGAACTTTAATTTCAGATTTTGACTGACTCCTTCACCGTTCTCGTTGCTCCTGATCCTTGGTTGCTGGTCACCTGATGCAATCAGCAGAGGGCAGTTGCTGTTTACCTGGTGAAATCAGCTGAAGGCATGATGGACACATGGCTGCTTCCATTTGAGAAAGACATGTCTACTTGCACAGCCTCTAGAAAGACATGTAGGTCTCACATAATACTGATATTTTTATGAACCTATGGGATCCATGAGATGAAATATGGTTTGGTTCATAGATGTTGTTTCATTTTCCTGTTAGCATGGGAGGCCATCGAGATGGTCTTCATTCTTTTTTTTTCTTTAACACAGCTTCCATCGAGATGTTCCTGTGGCATATGATTCCTGTTCATAAGCTATGTCTTTGTTCATCGTTCAAGACTGGAGACTAGGATCATCATCTTTTTATCTATATATGTTTATGCCTTCTATTCTGTTCCTCACATTTATTAAATACTACTATTCTTCCATCATTTTCTTGATATTTTAGGATCACTTTTTATTTATTTCGTGGTATTCAGTAACATGAACACCCCCCCCCCCCCCCCCCCCCACCACCCCCAATCCCAATTTTGTTGAATAATGACCTTAGCTTTTATTGGATTATGTTCGAGAAAATGAAAAATATTGGAAAGCTATTGAGTTAGTTCCACGTGCTTCATGTTCACAGGTTACCACCTATATCTGATTCATGCACTTTTATTTAGATCTTCTAGGTTTGTCATTATTTTTAATTATGCCGTGTATGTAATGGAATTGCTGGAAATTTATTGACATAGCATTGTTCAGGATGCCTTGGCTATATATTGCTGGTGGTAGATGGCAAAAGATAAGAAGCACTCAGATCATCCTTTTTATTTTCCTGTACAATGTTTGGAACTGATTTTGTACAATGTTTTTCTTCTTCAATAGTATGCTATGAAGCTGTCATTTCTTTTCTTTTTTTTTTTTTTTTGGAACAGCTGTCATCATTTCTATTTGAGAAACAAAAAACACCAGTATGTTGGTGTATCCTCTGTTATGTTCGAGCTATTTGCATAGATATTTGTATAGAGAATATGTGAACTGTAAAGTAGAATGTTATATATAAAGGATCGGATCCTCTAAAAATTAAAGTGTACTCAAGTAAAACTATTTACGGGATGATAGCATATGTGCGAAGCCATCTGTAGCGGAACATTATTTGAATTTGAATTTCCACTGAAATATTGTTGCTTAGGGATGCTGTAGCTGCAGCTGTAGTGTAGCAATGGGAAACGAGCTAGCAGGCTGATCGTCATGTTCAAGTTATTGGGTTCCCATTGCAACATACAACCATGAACCATGATCCGGCGAGTGTGCTATAATAGATAATCCAAAGATGGCTGAAGCGTTCACGAAAAAGAGGAAACATTCCGAGCCTAAATGCTTAGTGGATTAAATGTCATAAAGTTAGTATTTAATTTCATAGTATTGTTGTCTTATCGTACGATCTGTGTGCTTTTAGTATAAAAATTTAGTTGTCCCATAGCAACATACGGGTACGCTACGTAGTCACTCTAAATATTTATTTCTGGAAACAGACATTTAGATTGTTCCAAAAAACAGGATGGTCATAGACATCAGGATCCAGGGACATTTGGATTGTTCCAAAAAAACAGCGTGGTCATAAACATCAGGATCCAGGGCTTGGTGGCACGGTGGTGCAGCCTCGCGGGCGCGGCGACCTGGCCGAGGCGGCGGCGCGCAGCGTAGGCCCGGCCGAGGTGGTGCTCCAAGGGGCGCTCCACCGGGCGGATCTGGAGCGGCGTCCCCCACGCTCGTCTCCTAATGGCGTGTGGATCTTGTGGCTGCGGGCGTGGTTGCGGCACCCTTGGCGGCGGCGGCGCTGGGACGGAGCTTGCTGCCCCGGCGGCGGCGGCGGCCCTCCAACGGCGCGCGGATCCAGTGGTTGCGAAGCGTGGATCCGGCACCCCCGCGGCAGCGGCGTGTGGGACGGAGCGTGCGGCCCCGGCAGCAGTGGCGGCGCTCGAACGGTGCGTGGATCCGGTGGATGCGGGCATGGATCCGCACCCGTTGGCGACGGCGCCGGGGCGGATTCTACGGCCCCGATGGCGGCAGCCTAGGTCCAGGCCCGGTTGGGCTGCGGGCTTTTGCTTTTTTTTTTTTTGTTTAACCGAGGTGGGCATTTCAATCGCCTCAGAAAAAGGTCCCATTTACCATGACCTTTGTTCCGAGGCGGTTGCAATAACCGCCTTGGTAAATCACTTTTGCCCGCTATGGTTAATATATATTTTTGGTAGTAGTGTACTTAAAGGCCAGTTCCAGATCATAATTATAGGCTAGTTCCAGATGAGCAAACAATTCAATTTCAATCGTGTAATGTCTTAGTCTTGACTCATCAAATTACAAACAGCCGCACTGTGATCAACCACCATCATCTCCTCTAGAATAAGCGTTTGGCTTGAACGCCGCCTTCTGTGAGTGCTCCCATGATCATGATCATCGATACTAATAAACGCGATGTCCTCATACGATACGGCCACTCCGCGTGGAATGGGAACTAGACGTGTGATGACTCTGGTCTAGCTAGTCGCTCGCACTACCGTCATCCTCAGGGTGTACTGCATGTGGATGCTTCGCCCCGGCGACTCGGCGAGGTCCGTTCCGAGGTAGTGTGGAGCACGGACGCATAAGTAACCCTTGACAATCTTGGGGTGTGGGTGGTATTTTTGTTGGGTGGGTAGGAAAGAAACTCTAGTCATGGGTAAACCAACACAACGGAAAACATACATACTAAACTCAGCCTCTCGTGTATATTCATACAAAAGTAAAATATTTGATCATAACTCGACGGAAAACATATATATGTATGGAACTCAGTGAAGGGAACGTGATTCCCGATCTTCCGTTAGGTTCTAGATAACTCTCGCTTTGAGTGGAACGCGACACACCGATCCGGCTTTAGATCAAAAGACCCGAACCTTGTAACCTTAGCACCACGAATCCTCGGGTTATCAACCGTGTCACCAACCGGTTGACCTCGCCAAGAATGCTGATTCGTGCCTGCGAAACAAAAAACACAAGCAAGAACTCGAAAGAACGCAGCTCAGAAAGTTAGAACAAACTGCAGATGAATGATTAATTTCACAAGTTGGGGTTTCACAAACCGACGAACGACGACTATCAATGGATAGAGTAATCTTAAGCAAAACCCAAACCCTAACGACAGTGACGTCTAATGATTATAAAGATCTTAGGGTCGTCGCCTACCTTGGATGCGTCCCCCCTCCTCCCCCCCCAATGGGCTCAAGACGATACACGGCCCAACGGACCAAATAAGATGACGCAGCACCTGAACAGATTCTAGATACTGACTTGTTTCGACAATTCTCATTGATTCTGAAGAAATTTTGATATGAGACTAATTGCATTGGCTTCCTTATCAAATTATCTTTCCAACCATAGTTGAACCATCGAAAACAGAGTCCGGATGCATCCGTGGCACTGGTCTTAATACAGACTGGTCCTGGAGGCCGAGGTAGACTCGAAATCGTGTTCGACAGTACCTCCGGCTTGTGTTGCACGTCCTGGCTAGTCTCCCTTGCCTCCACACCTTACTTCAAGTTCCTCATGACCCTCTCCAATATTCCTAAGCAATATAACATCATTAGGTAGTAATCTATTCTCAAAAATATGAAACGGATTGCTTAAGAACGAACTCACCTGTAATTTTAGTTGTCGCATTCGAGCCCGGGTCATTAGACCTTGCACAATAGTAGGAGGATCAGTGGGTGTATCAAAAGGAGTGATATCCTCATCATCTTCCCCCTCTTGAAATGGAGTCGTCCTCGACTCAAGCTCATCTTCTTCTCCCAAGTATGGCTTAAATCTCAATGTTAAATATAGGACTAACCCCGAACTCAGGTGGCAACTCAAGTGTATATGCATTGTCATTTATTTTCTTTATAATCTTGTAAGGCCCAGCAGCTCTTGGCATTAATTTAGACTTACGCGGCTCTAAAAATCTATCTTTCCTCAAATGCAACCAAACTAAATCACCTGATTCAAGTTTAACTTCTTTTCTACCTTCACTACCTACAACTTTATACTATTCATTCATTTTTTAATATTGGCCTTAGTTGTATTATGCAATTTAAGAATAAATTTTGCATATGCTTTAGCATCATTATGTATTCTCTCAGTGGTAGGTAAAGGCAAAAGATCAATGGGAGCACGAGGGTTAAATCCATACACTACCTGGAAAGGACTTACCTTGGTGGCGAAATGTTCCGCTCGATTGTATCACGAACTCCACATGTGGCAAACACTCCTCCTATATCATTAGATTATGCTTCAAAATTGCTCTCAACATGGTGGACAATGTACAATTCACCACCTCAGTTTGACCATCAGTTTGGGGATGACAAGTGGTCAAAAATAGTAACTTTGTCCCCAATTTATTCCACAAAGTGCGCCAAAAGTGATCCAAGAACTTTGCATCGCGATCTGAAACAATAGTAGAAGGCATACCATACAAGCGAACGATTTCTTGAAAGAATAAATTAGCAATATGAATAGCATTGTCGCTTTTATGACAAGAAATAAAATGTGCCATCTTAGAAGAACGATCAACCACCATAAAAACACTATCCCTCCCCTTCTTAGTCCGTGGCAATCCCAAAATAAAATCCATAGATATATTAGCCCAAGAAATAGAAGGAACAGGAAGAGGCATATACAAACCATGTGGGTTTAACCGCGACTTAGCTTTTTGACATGTAGCGCACCGAGCCACGAACCGCTCTACGTCTCGCCTCATGTGTGGCCAAAAGAAGTGTGTAGACAGCACTTCCTCTATTTTCTTAGCTCCAAAATGCCCCATCAATTCGCCTCCATATGCCTCCTGCAACAACAAAAGATGAACGGAAGCAACTAGAATGCATAGGCGGTTAGCTCTAAATAAAAACCCATCTTTTAGAATATATTTGTTCCATGTACGTCCCACTTTACAATGTTCTATCACACCTTTAAATTCAGCATCATGAACATATTGTTCTTTTATTGTTTCAAACCCAAAGATATGGCAATCAAGTTGTGACAATATAGCATATCTCCTAGACAAAGCATCAGCAGTAATATTATTCTTCTCTTTCTTATGTTTGATAACATAAGACAAAGACTCTATAAATTCAGCCCACTTAGCATGACGACGGTTTAATTTATTTTGAATTCTAAGATGTTTTAGTGATTCATGATCAGAGTGAATAACAAACTCTTTAGGCCATAAATAATGTTGCCACGTTTCTAATGAGCGAATAAGAGCATATAATTCTTTATCATATGTGGAATAATTAAGTACAGGCCCATTTAATTTTTTTACTGAAATAAGCAGCAGGTTTACCTTCTTGCATCAAAACACCACCAATGCCAACTCTGCTAGCATCACATTCAAGCTCAAAAGTCTTAACAAAATCAGAAAATTGCAGCAACAGTGCGTTCGTAAGCTTGTCCTTCAAAAGAGCAAAGGACGCTTCTTGTTCTTCTCCCCAATGGAAAGCAACACCCTTCTTCGTCAACTCATTTAGTGGAACCGCAATGGTGCTAAAATCTTTGACAAAGCGGCGGTAAAATTCAGCAAGTCCATAAAAACTTCGCACTTGTGTCACAGTTGTGGGCGTAGGCCAGCTCCGTATTGCTTGCACCTTGGCTCCATCTACCTTAAATCCCTGCGAAGTCACAACATAGCCAAGAAACGAGACTCGTTCGATGCAAAAAGTGCACTTCCCGAGGTTACCAAATAAGCGCGCAGCCCGCAAAAACATCAAAAACAACACGTAGATGATTAAGGTGATCATTTAAAGACTTGTTGTATATCAAGATATCATCAAAGTATACCACAACAAATTTACCAATGAAAGGACGTAAAACCTCGTTCATTAATCTCATAAAAGTACTAGGTGCATTAGTTAACCCAAAAGACATTACTAACCACTCATACAAGCCGAACTTAGTTTTAGAATATTGTTTTCCATTCATCGTCTAATTTTATTCTTATCTGCTGGTACCCACTTCTCAAATCTACCTTAGAAAAAATCATAAATCCACTTAACTTATCAAATATGTCATCAAGCCTAGGAATAGGATGATGGTACCTTATAGTGATATTATTAATGGCTCTACAATCTACATACATGCGCCAACTGCCATCTTTTTTGAACCAAAATGATTGGAATAGCACAAGGACTAAGGATCTCACATACATACCCGCGGTCCAATAGATCTTGGACTTGGCGCTGAATCTCTTTAGTCTCCTCGGGGTTGGCACGATAGGCAGCTCGATTTGGTAGGCTTGCTCTAGAAATTAAGTCGATCTGGTGCTCGATCCCTTGAATGGATGGAAGTCTTGGAGGTACCTCGGCAGGAAAAATGTCATCGTACTCCTGCAAAAGGTTAGTGACAGAGGGTGGCAAAGTGCTAGCTATATCATCAATAGAAAATAAAGCATCTTTGCATATCAAAACATAACATATATTATCAATCTTAGTAAGATCAGATTTATTTGCAAGCATAACAGGGATGTTTTAATTTAGCTACTTGTTGCTTGTCGGGTTTAGAAGCTTGTTTGTTTTCATTCTCATTAGCAACTCGCTCTCTATCAGTTTGAACAATTTAAGCAGAGGTCATAGGTACCAAAATAATATTTTTGCCCTTATACATAAATGTATATTTATTACTTTTTCTATGGTAGATCGCATCGTTATCAAATTTCCAAGGTCTATCTAATAAAAGAGAATAAGCTTGCATAGGTATCACATCACAATCTACAAAATCAGAGTATGTACGAAGGAAGAAGTGTACACGTGCTGTTTATGTTACCTTGGCCTTACCTGAGTTATTTAGCCACTAAATATGGTATGGATATCGATATGGACGAATTGGCAAGTCAAGATTCTTAACTAAATTAGAACTCACCAGATTATTGTAGCTCCCTCCATCAATGATGACTCGTGCACACCGGTCCTTGATGACGAATAAAATCTAAAACAAGTTGTGGCACTACAACTGTTCTGCCTCCTCCATCTGTGTACTAAGAACCCGTTGCACAATGATTGTGCACTGGTGACTAGCATCGTCGATGCTCAAAGACAGATCTTCATCATGGGAGGTGGGCTATTCTTCCATATCGTCCTCCACATCAGAAGTGCTCACATAGCCTCCATCGTCTGTAGCAATATATGCCCATTTGCTAGGGCAATCCTTGGCGACATGACCAATCCCATGGCAGCCATGGCACTGAATGGATGAAGAGCGTCCCGTGGAAGCTATCGAGGAAGCACTCTTGGACGGCTCCTGTAAACGAGACTTACCAGCAGCTGAAGGAGTAGTCACGGATGAAGCTGTTCGCATGCTCGCTGCTGGAGTTGATGGAGATGCTCCCGAGGACTTGGTGGACTGAAACATTGTCGTCTTGGGCATGAAGGGGCTGTTGTAGTTTCTACCCTTCTGAAGCTGTTGTCGCCCCTATAATTTCTTCTCTGCAAGCATAGCAAGCTGGAACAACTGGTTAGTAGTATTAAAATCTTTATAATCAACGCTATCCTAAATTTCATGTCTCAAACCACCATAAAAACAACAAATTTTATTCTCGAGAATCCTCCTCCTGTATCCGCAACGCATCATGCCCTTTTGAAGCTCAGCAAAACACTCTTGAACAGACATGTCTCCCTGCTCTAAACGTTATAATTTTTTTCTAAATCTCGTTTGTAAGAAGGAGGTACAAATCTATCACGTATTGCTGTTTTTAGCCCCTCCCATGACAAAGGTTTTGGATCTAAAGTTATCCACCAGATTATAACAAAATCTTTAAATTCACTAGTGGCATGTCTAACTTTATAGCAACTAGACACTCCATGGGACTCAAATTTTTGTTCTACTGTCATCTCCCAATCAAGATATTCCTCAGCGTCAAATTTGCCATGAAAAGGAGGTATGGTAAATTTTACCTTAGCAAAAGGATCATTTTAACCTTCATTGCGTCGCCCTCGATGTCCTCCTCCCATACCTGTTTTGTTATATTCTAGCCATTTGCGCAGTTTATTCTCATTTGTAGACCTTTCATTAAGGCTACCATCAGCGTTGTAGACTTTATCTTCCTCAAGTACTTGGCCGAAATCCAAATCCTCGCTGGTATTGTTATCAAGCTACTGAACCTTTTCTGATAGTGTGGATAGTCGCTTGTCCATACCCTCAATAGAATGGTTGAGTTCTTTAACTTTCTTCACAAGCTTTTCCATCTGCTGAAGCATCATATCTTTGAATTCCTGCAACTGACTAGACAAAACAGGAATGTCGTCTGGCATGGTTAGTTGTTAAAGAAAATTTCTAATAACTATTTGTGGGGTTACTTGGTAGAATTACACCCTCACTAAATGTCTTACCAAGTTCTTACCAAAGTTCTTACAAATGCAAGCAGCGGATGGCAACACTCAGTGGATGGTTGTGATACCTATGAAGATGTGGCACCGTGATTGCAAGGGTCCTTTCTATACTGATCTGAAGAATATGTGGAGCTTGGAAGGCACACAAGGAGAATAATACATATATATGGTACATAAGTCAAGAATGTATAGTAATGCTGAATTATAGTCCTAAGTATTCCTTCTCGTTGCTGGCTTAAAGTGCTGCAAGTTCTAGTTGTGTGAGGAATAAAGTGGAGAAACAAATATGATGGATGGCAAGAGCAACCAGAAAAAGACACAAGACAGCACATGTTATCACAGCTCACTTTGCCCTTCTCTATGTGCTCCGGTAAATATTTTTCCTCTTTCGTCCTTCCAATTTTTCTATTTTTTGGGCATCGTTGTTTTTTTTGGGAAACATCGACTTTTTCTTTGATTTTTTTTGATATTTTTCCTTTACTTAGGAGCACACAGGAAGTTAACACTGAAAGTTTGAGCTGAAATAAGTGAAAGATGTGGCCTGTAGAATTTTCAGAAGATGTGCACAAACTAGATGTCAATCTTATGACCACGAAACGAGGACCTTGTGACCACTTTTTGGGTAAAATAAAATCTTCGATGCCCGGCAAAGCGGTACAGCGAATCTAAAATTTTTTTCTAAACAATTTTGATATATAACTTTTTTGATCCGAGTTCGTATGCAAAAGTTATAACCAGTTTAAGTTCGAACTCCGAAAACAAGGACAAAACCGGAACAATGCGTGCGGCAGTGGTCATGACAGCTAGGGTTGGATGAAAGCGATCGGGATAAACACATAGACGGACTCCAACACAACCTAACCAGCAACAAGACCTTGATCTAGACACAAAGTCAACACGAGCTATGGCGCAGAGAGGTTGTAGGACAGGAAATAATTATGGCAGCGGACTATGGGATGAAGACAAAACTCGAACTAGGGATAAATTCAAACCTAACAATATACCTTAAGCTCTGAATACTACTTGAAGGGGACGTGATTCCCGATCTTCCGTTAGGTTCTGAATAACTCTCCCTTTGAGTGGAACGCGACACACCAATCCGGCTTCAGATCAAAAGATCTGAACTCTGCAACCTTAGCACCATGAATCCTCGGGTTATCAACCGTGTCACCAACTGGTTGACCTCGCCAAGAAGGCTAATCCGTGCCTGTGAAACGAAAAACAAAAGCAAGAACTTGAAAGAACGCAGTTCAGAAAGTTGAGACAAACAACAGATGAATGATTAAGTTCACAAGTTGGAGTTCCACAAACCGAGGAACGGCGATTGTCAATGGACAGAGTAATCTTAAGCAAAACCTGAACCCTAACGACGGCGGCGGTTAATGATTATAAAGGTCTTAGGGTCGTCGCCTACCCCGGACGCGCCCCCCTAATGGGCTCAAGACGATAGACGGCCCAACGGACCAAATAAGGTGACGCAGCACCTGGACAGATTCTAGACGCTGAATTGTTTCGACAATTCCCATTGATTCCAAAGGAATTTTGACATGAGACCAATTGCATTGACTTTCTTATCAAATTATCTTTCCAACCATGGCTGAACCATCAAAAACGGAGTCTGAATGCATCCATGGTATTGGTCTTAACACAGACTGGTCCTGGAGACTGAGGTAGACTCGAAATCGTATTGGACAGGACCTTCGGTTTGTATTGCACGTCCTGGCTGGTCTCTCTCACCTCCACACCTTCCTCCAAGTTCCTTATGACTCTCTCCAACGTTACTAAGCAATATAACATCATTAGGTAGCAATTTATTCTTAAAAGTATAAAACGGATCGCTTAAGAATGAACTCACCTGTAATTTTAGTTGTCGTATTCGAGCCCGGGTCATTGGACCTTGCACAATAATAGGAGGATCAGTGGGGTGTATCCAAAGAAGTGATGTCCTCATCACTCGGCCTCTAGTAATTGTACAAAGGTAAAACAAACTATTTTTGTTTAAGAATTTGAGGAAGAAGAGGAGATCATCCAAAATTCCTAATTGATCACATTTGCGTATTTTCGAGAATCTCCAACATTTAAGCACCTCAGGCACTCCATTGCTTGCCAAAGTCCATATCGACGTAAATAGATAGATTTAATCTATTCTCTACTTTTATCCTTTTCTACTTCTATCCCGATATGTTTTGGAGTCGGTCGAGATAGAGATTCCATGATTTATTTTTATTTGCAGTTGACTTGAATCACAAGTTCTATAAGTTATCATGACTATAAATATTATTATTATATTATATAAGTATAGATATAGATTATGATTCCTATTTAGCTTACCGAAGAATCCTCTTCTATTTTGGTTAGATTAGAATTTCTATTCAGACAGAAGTATTGTTTCTATACAACCTAAAAAGAATAAACTATGGACAAAAAAGAATAAACTATGGACAATTTTTTAGTGCGATTAGTGCTTTGGAGTCGTCGGCCTACAACATGCGAGACCAACGCGTTCCCCCCGTCGCCCCTAAGCCGGCATCACGCCAATCACGTCCTTCTTGCCTTCCTTAATCAAGTCCTTGCATGCGATCTGAACGGACCCACACACACGGACATGGAAATTAACCGGCCATCGTGCAAGGCAAATCAAGTCTGTCTTTCTTTCTTTCCTCATGCAACTGTCTGCCGCCAGTAGTACACAGAGTATTTGTGTTGACGGTGGGGTTTCATTTTTACAGGCGGTTTTAGTTGACAAACGCCTCTGCAAATCGACCAGCGCTCCCCAGCCTTAGAACCGCCCGGTGAAAAAGTAATTTCATGGCGGTTCATTATGCCAACCGCCAGTGCAAATGGTCACATTTACACTGGTGGTTTGCATAATGAACCGCCGATGATAATGACCATTATCACTGGCGGTTGCTAACACCAGCCCGCCTGTGAAAACATGGGACATTTTCACAGGCGGTTGGCTTATGTCAACCGCCTTTGTCTTTGTTATTCACCTATATATACCCACCTTCTTCCTCCTCTCCACCTCCAAATGAACTGTAGGCCGAGCACTTAGCCATGGCTGGAGCTTTGGAGGTCCAGATTTGAGCCAATACAAGGGGAGAGGTTTTGATCCCCGATTTCTTTGGAGGAAGTAGCTAAAAAGGTTAGTTTATGTGTTTCTTGCCTCATTTCCTTCTTTTTCCTCAATTCCCACCACTTTAGAGATCTAGGGTTTCACCTCAAGAGAGAGAAGAGCTCAAGAGAGAGAAGAGTAGCTAGGTTTTTTTCTTCAATAATTCTAGTCACTTTTTATTTAGGGGTTCACCTTTTGTAGCTATGGTTTATCTTTTTAAGTTTTATTAGCTACTCTTATTTAATTGTTTAGTGTTATTTATTTATATTTAGTTTAATTAGCTGGTAGTGATATTTTTAGCTAGGTTGTTATTAATTAATCTAGTTTTAGTTATTTTTGAATTTTTCTAGATCTTGTGGCTTTGAATTAGTTTTTGTTTAATTATTTAGTTATGTTTCGTTAAATTAAGTAGTGGTGAGGCTTTTATTAGGGTTTTAGTTACTAGTCTTGCTTTAATTTTTTTGGTTTCATCTAAAAAATTGATGCTTTAATTATTTTGTTATGTTTATTCATATTTAGTTTAATTAGCTAGTAGTGATGCTTTTAGCTAGGTTGTTATTAATTAATCTAGTTTTAGTTATTTAGAATTTGTCTAGATCTTGAGGCTTTGAATTAGTTTTTGTTTAATTGTTGATTTTTGTTTCGTTAAATTAAGTAGTGTTGATGCTTTTATTAGGGTTTTAGTTACTAGTCTTGCTTTAATTGTTTTGGTTTCATCTAATAAATTGATGCTTTAGTTTTTTATTATATATTGTTTAATAAAGTATTGCCGGGTTATTTTATTAGTAACTAGTCTTGCTCGGATATGTACTATTTCAGAAATATACAAGTGAGGAGTCATTTTCATCTATATATACTCTTTTGAACGAGTATACTGATCATACAAAGGTTAGTTAATAATTAATATAAATAAACATCTATGTCTACTTTGTAGTGTTTACAATATATAAATCTACTAAACTTTTTAACAGTAATGATGGATAGAGCCTTCGGATGTATAACTTAGACAGAGTAGATCCATCATACATACCTGAGGTTCGAAGTTTATCGATGCTTTGCGAAAAACCATGCTTTGAGAACACGTAAGAGACACATATATTGCCCTTGCTCAGTTGCGGGAATATTGTTGTTTATGAAGACACAAAACCAATCTTAAATCATTTGGTCTGCCGAGGATTTATGGAAGATTACTTGATTTGGACAAAGCATGGAGAGGGTAGCTCTACGCCGTATACTGATTGAGACCTACTCGCGAATCTCGAGTGAATGGCCCAGATATGCTTGTTGATGATATTAGTCGGTTCCTACATGAGACTCATCACCATTGTCCCCAACAGAGTGAACATGTTGTGCCTGATGTTCATGATGATGCGAATATTGGAGGAACCGAGGACAACAGAACTGAAATGATGGATGAAGATGCGGAACTGATGGCTGCACTATTGCGTCGTCATACGAGATCCATCAATGTTCTTTATGAAATGTATGGAGGCCTTGGAGAAGGCAGCAGCAGAGCCATTGTGCGATGAGACTAAAGGTTGTACAAAAAGAGTTCACAACTTTACGGTTACAGGCTTTGAAGCCGTTGATGTTGAAAGCAAGATATGGATGGTCCGATGCCGCCTTCGATGCATTATTGAGTACTCTCGAGAGATATGCTTCCAAAGAAGAACAAAGTGCCTGCTAACACGTACTATGCAAAGAAGCTAATCAGTCCACTTACTATGAGTGTCCAGAAGATCCACACTTATCGAAATCACTGTATCCTATATCGAGGTGATTACAAAGACTTGGACAACTGTCCAAATTGTGGTGCAAGTCGGTACAAGACGAAAAAAGACTATCTACAAGAAGAGAATGCAGCCTCCATTTCTAAAGGGAAAAAGAGAAAGAAGACTCAACAGAGTTTAAAACCCTGCACTAAAAAAAATGAAGAAGAAGACTACTACGCACAGAGAAGGGTTCCTGCTATGGTCATGTGGTACCTTCCAGTAGTAGATCGGTTGAGGTGTTTGTTCGCAAACCCCGAGGACGCAGAGCTTATGACTTGGCATGCTTCGATAAGCACAAAGTAGATGGAAAGCTTCGACATCCCGCGCAGATGGCAAGCAATGGCAAAAATTCAATGAGGACCACCCAGAATTTGCTAAGGAGACAAGAAATGTCGTTCGTTCGCCTTTGTGTACCGATGGAATGAATCCCTTTGCTGAAAAGGAGCAGTAAGCACAAAAGACATGGCCGGTGATCCTCACCATCTACAATTTGCCTCCACACTTGCTACAAAAGCGAAAAATATCTTTTGCTAACCATTCTTATTTCGGACCTACACAACCCGGTGTTGACATGGATGTATTCTTCGAGCCATTAATGGAGGAAATGAGAATATTATGGGATACAGGTGTCGCCATGTTGGACGAATACCGGAAAGAGTCATTCACACTAAGAGCAATTATTTTTGTTACAATCAACGATTACCCAGCTCTCTTTGTATTGTCGGGGACGGTTCAAGGGCAAGGTTGGTTGTGTAGTATGCTTGGATGAAACATTTTATATGTCCCTCAGTGCCTCCAACAAGATAGTGTACATGAGACACAGGCGTTTCTTATCACAAGGTCATAGGTACCGCTTGCGAAAGATGGATAAGTACTTTGACAATCATGATGAACTAAGGTCACTGCTCCATCAGGTAATAGTAAAGGTCACAGAGTATATGAGATAGTTAAGAACATCAAGTTTGTATTTGGTAAGAAGACAAAAGATGGAAAAGTAAGAAAGGATATAAAGCCAACTCCTGGGGCTACATTCAAGAAGATGTCAATTTTCTTTAAGTACTTGCCATATTAGAAAGAGCTTGACGTACGACACGCGGTTGATGGTATGCACATCCAGAAGAATGTGTTTGAAAGCATAATTGGTACCTTGCTAGACATAAAGGGCAAGACAAAGGAAGGATTGAGTTCACGTCAGGACCTGGTCAATTTGAATATAAAACCTGAACTTCACCCGGTATTGCTAGATAATGGAAAGTACCACCTCCCAGCAGCAAGCTACAACTTGAGCATAGATGAGAAACATGCCATGTGCGTGTGGTTAAAAAAATTGAAAGTTCCAGCTGGATTCTGCTCCAACATTAAGAGCATTGTGTCAATGAAGGACCTTCACTGACCAACTACAACTCACATGATTGTCATGTGATGCTGACAACTTTCCTCCCTATTGTCATTAGGGCTATAAGTCTGGTGTTCTTAAAGATGGCAATCACATGGTTGTGCTTCTTTTTTAACGAGATATCACAAAAGGTAATTGATCAAGAGCAGTTGGAGTCTCTTCAGGAATTTGCAGTGGAGACATTGTCATAACTTGAGATGTGTTTCCCGCCTTCTTTCTTCGATATAATGGTACACCTTGTCTTGCATTTGGTGCCACAAATACAGGCATTGGGTCCCATGTATTTGCATGAGATGTGGACATATGAGCGTTTCATGTCAATTCTTAATGGGTACGTAGCCATCGTGCTCGTCCCCCGAGGCATCTATGATAGAGGGGTACACTACCGAAGAGGCCATTGAGTCCGGAGGTCCATTCTGCAATACTTGCCTAAAAGACCAAATTGCAATAGGTTTGCCTCCGTCTCGACATGAGGGTAGACTATATGGGTGTGGGAGGATGGGTCAAAAATCATTCATCCCGTCGGACTACAATATTGTCCTCGAGGCGCATCATAGCATCCTACATCAGCTCTCAATAATGGATCCTCGATCAAACAAAGACATACAAGAGCTAAGCGATCGTAAACCCTGGGCAAACAAAGGATTGGGTATCGAAGGAACATAAGCGTCGATTCACGACATGGCTAATGGAGCAGAACATTCCAAATGGAGACACAATTGAGCAACAAACTATCAAGAGGTTGGCAGCTGGACCATCTCGCCAGGTCACATCATGGCAGACCTTTGACATTAGTGGCTTCACATTTTGTACTACTTCTAGGGACCAAAAGAGCATGGCGCAAAACAGTGGTGTTCGTTGCGAGGCCATAGATGATTCAGATGAAACTGCTACATACTTTGGCTTCACTGAGGAGATATGAGAACTAGACTATGATTCATTTAAGACGTCTGTGTTTCGATGCCAATGGATTGATGACAACCATATCACCGTGGACAACTATGGCTTGAGAGTTCTTGATCTAAGTAAAGTAGGCTACAAGGATGATCCTTGGATCCTTGCTAACCGTTTGCCGTGGTCTTCTATGCCGAACAGATCCTTTGTAAAGAAGAGAAGAAAAGTAGCGACAAGACCAAGCATATAGTTCTTCCTGGAAAGCAGCAAGCTATAGGAGTTGATGGTGTAATTGATCTAGATGACTTCAACCACTTTGGGCACATGTCTCTCTTTGAAGATCATCGTTCAAAGATAAGGAATGTTGAGCGAAATATCTCCAAGAATTCATTACCATGGGTGCGCCACGATGGAGAAGGAAGAATAGTATCTGGCTAGCTAGATTTTGTATTAGTTAAGTATTACTCAATGTCATGTGTAACAATTTATCGGTAATTTGTACTCATAAATTCGTATCTCTTCGTATTGCTCTTCAACTTATTGAGGTCTTTTTGTTTCTACTTCTTTAAGTCCTTTTCTTTCAGCTTGTTCAATCATGATAGAAATATTCTTCCTCCTAATATTGTATGTTTTCTATATTCTAAAAGTAATATCCTAAAAGGAATATTGTATACTCTAAATGAAATATCCTATATCCAAAAAAGAAATATTCTATACTCTAAAAGAAATAATCTAAAAGAAATATTCTATACTCTAAAAAAGAAATATCCTATATCCTAAAAAGAAATACCCAAAAAGAAATATCCTATGTATGTAACAATTTATTCTATAACCTTGAAAGAAATAACCTAAAACCAGGAAAGCATTTTACACTGGCGTTGGTCATTACCAACCGCCAAGTGTAAATGTTATTTTCACCGCGCGGGGATCAATACAAACCGCCCTGAAGATCATTTTTCACAAAGCGGTGGTCATTACCAACCGCCTGGAAGATTTTTTCACAGGCGGTTTATATTGTTATCCGCCTGTGAAAATGAATTCTATATAAGAACTACTTGGACTTGTGAAAATTTCAACTCGGTGGGCGCGTTTCCTTTGCAATCCACGCCGCCCGGGCTGCCATTCTCGAGCCGGCGGCGCCGTTGAGGTCATAGCCGCTTCCGAGGAGCTCCGGTCCATTCATTCCGCCGCCGACACCGTTCCGCCCGGCTGCCGACGCCGTGGGCGCAGCCGCCGCCGAGGTCAGCGCCGCCGCCCCCGTCGACCCGGCCCGAGCTCCGATTCTACGCCGCCGTCGAGGTGAGCGTTAACTTCTCCGTCGGCGAGATGTGTTGCCGGGCGTGGTGGCTGGCCGGCGGTGCGGTGGCGTGGTCGCAGCGGTGTGGCGGCGCGGGCGGCGCGTCAAAGCGATGTGGCGCCCGTTAGGGGCGGGCGGCGGCAGCGCGCCCCTTGGCAGGGCGGCTCACGGCCGCCAGGGCCACTACTACGTAAAAAACTTAACCGAGACGGTTTTTTGATTAACCGAGGCGGTTTTCCCAACCGCCTCGAACATAAGGTCACGGTTAATCGTGGCCTTAACCGAGGCGGTTGGGAAAACCGCCTCGGTTAATATTAACCGAGGCGGTTACTTTACAAAAAAACCGCCTCGTTTAATAATTTAAAAAAAACAAAAAAAATCCAGAACCCACCGGGCGAGCCCATTCCGAGCCCGCCGGGCGAGCCCATTCCGAACCCCCCGCCTAGGGCGTCGCCGTCGCCCCCCACGCCGGCCTCCTTGTTGCCTCCTCGCCCGGATCTGGCGCCCGCCGCTCAAGCCCGATCTGCCCGCCGCTAGCCTCCACGCCGAGCTCCTTCATCTCCACGCCGTCTCTGGGCCTCCACCGCAACGAGGAAGAGTGAGGGAGATGGAGAGAGAAACAGAGAGGAAGAGAGAGCACGTTGGTGAGGCCACCGGATCCGGGTCGAGAGGCTCCTCTCCACACCTGGATCTGCGGAGGTGAAGGACGAGGGGAGCGGTAGGGAGACCCGGATCCGTGAGTTGCGGCTAACACATACGGTCGAGCGAAGGAGGAAGAGAGAGGCTCCATCGCCGCCGCCGCCTCCAGGCGCCGGCCGCCAGGCCTGAAGCCCGACGAGCCCACGCCCCAGGTCGCGCGCCCGCCACGCCAGGCGCGCTAAGCCTACCGCGCCCAAATCCCCGGCCGCCGCACCGCTGCAGGAGGCCGCAGCGTGGCGCCGGGCTGGTCGCGCTGCCGCGGCCGCCGCGAAGAAGCTGCCGCGCCTCACCGCGGGCCGCCGCGCCCCCCGCGCAGGGAGGCCGCCGCGCCGCCGGCCGGCGCGCAGGGAGGCCGGCCGCCGCCAGGAGGCAGCACCGCCCTCCACTACGAGCACAAGGCAAGGAGAGAGGGAGGGAGAGAAAGTGAGAGAGGAGGGAGGGAAGAGAGGCAGCCGGTGGTCTGGGCCCGTGTGACGGCTGAAGGTAGGGTGGGGTGGGGAGAGGGAGTTAGGGTTTGGTGTGCCCGCTGCTATATATACAAGAGGTCTGTTATTGGGTTTGAATGGGCTGTTTGGGCCTAATATTTACCGAGGCGGGTCTTATAATGAAACCGCCTCGGTTAATATATTAACCGAGGCGGTTACGTTATAGTAATCGCCTCGGTTAATATATTAACCGAGGCGGTTATTGAAAGGCGAGCATTGACTCGGTTGGGAATCATTAACCGAGGCGGTTTTTTCCTAAAACCGCCTCCGAGCTTATTTTTCAAGTGCCTTGCAAAATCTTTTATGTAGTAGTGGACGGCTCACGGCGGTGGCGGGCATCGACGCCGGCCAGCCCCCGATCTTTGACGCCGGACGGGCGGACGGCGGCCTGGCCTTGGGGGCAACGCCCTCCTGCCCTAGCCCAAGGCTGGGCCTCTTGGGCAGCTACCGTGTTGGGCCACCTTGGCCCTCCAATGGGTCCAAAGAAGGGTCGTTTTTTTTTTTTTATTTTTTATTAAAAGTAATAGTGACAATAGGAGTAAATGACTTAGAAAAAGCTAGAAATATAATGTAAATGATTTTTTTCCTTCATAAATATTAGAAATATTTATTATTGTAAATGACTTAGAAAAAGCTAGAGATATATTTCTTTCATTTTTAAATATTATAAATGATTTTTTTTTCTTCATAAATATTGGAATTGTTTATTATTGCAAATGACTTAGAAAAAGCTAGAGATATATTTCTTTCCTTCTAAAATATTGTAAATGACTTAGCATTTATTAGTGACTGAGAGTACTTAGTGGTTGTGTTAATATTTTATGTAAATTCTATTATTTCCTAGTGTATGTAGAGAGTGCCTAGCAATTCTAGAAAAGCAATGATTATTGTATGTGCTAAGTACTTTCTCTCCAATGACTAAATACTTCCTTTATCATATGTGATAAGTACTATGAGTACAATGATTACTTCTAGGTTTGATTTAGTGTGTTATTGACTTAGTGTACTAATGACTTATCATTTTTCACATGACTTAGCATTACTAAAGAGAAGATGACTTCTCCAAAATCCGGAGAGCATGCAGATGACCAGCGCGCAGAGTCGCCCAATAAGGTTGATACACCCCTGGACCAACGGTTAGTATGACACAATTACATTTACTGGAACGATGACTTATAGAAATGAAGAACTCACATACTTATTGGCCTTGCATTTTTAGAACAACAAATCCTCCGGCATAAGAAGAAGAAGAAGAAGATTACCATGGTGACATGTTGGAAGAAGAAGACGACGGAAACCGAAGTGATCCATGCCCTAGCATAGATAGACAACGTCAACGTAGTGTAGACCCGCAGATTATGATCCGGCTATCGATGAGGTACAGTTATTACATACAAACAAATGTTTTCATTGATCCCGTAAAAATAGGCTCCGCTCCATGATGCATTGCATATATCGTGCGGGAGGTTTTGTCTCAATGCGGGACATTCCCGGCCGAGGAAGCGAAGTGCCGGAAGGAGAAGCCCCGAAAACAAGCGAGACAACCACCTCGAAGTCAAGGAAACGGAAACGCACGGATCGAAAACGAGGTGAAAGAGGGGACGAACAAGTGGCCGAGCAGACCTATGTTTATTCCCGACATAAGCCCAAAAAGGAGAGCCATTAGTGTCGGATGCGGTGGCGGCCAAAATAAGAAATGCGATTGGTTTCTTGGTCGGGGATAAGCTTGACATCACAATCCGAGGTGGGCGGATGTGAGCGTAGTTACATGAAAAGAGTTATGGAGAAAGTTCGGTGAAAGGTTTGTCATCCCTACGGGGGGGCGACATAAAATTGTGAAAGAGTATTTCTTCAAGCGGGTTGCAACGTCATTCGAAACTATAGATCGGAAATGAATATCAAATATCTGAAGAAGGGTAAGGATCCAACGAGTAAGTATAAGATCACCGCTGGTCGGGGGCGTGTTCGGGGCTCGGAAGGAAGATCCAACTTTCCAAGCCAAGAGCGAAGCCGCTTGAGCTAGCAAAGAAGAACAAGTACCACCACCACCTTGGCACGGTGGTTACAAGTCGCAGATTCTGAAGTGGCGGGCGGTGGAGGAAGAGCTCAAGAAACAAGGCAAGCTGTCCTCTCGGAGGAAGTTGGTGAGAGGACGGCGAATTGGCCCAAAGCTAGAGGAACAAAACAAACTTCTACCGGTTTGAACTGTCCCGATGAAATGACACCGACAGTAGAGAAAATTATAGAATTGGTCGCAGATGTCAAAGAGGGAAGATTCAAGCCACAAAGGGAGAGGGACATCTTGACTATAGGTCTAGGCAACCCTGAGCATCCTGGTCGTGTACGAGGAATATCATCGAAGAGGGGATGGAAAGAGGGATTTGGTGAAGAGTGGTTGGGCATGTACAAGAAAAGAGATCGATACAAGGAACATATGAAAGATTTCTATGAGGAGCAGGCTAAAGAACAATTCAAGAACATGATGTCGATTTCCTAGCAAATCGATCCTCGATAATCTGAAGCTAGCTAGTGCAATGTCATTCAACAGATGAGCACACAAGGTCCGCAGAGATGCGGTCGTCCCCACACACGACAAGCGGCCGGTCCTCGGGAGATGATTCTGCCATGTCCACACAATCACCTGGCTTTCCAAGCGGTGTGGGGTCTACGGGCAACAAAGACCGCTTCCCGGTGGATGATATCGAAGCACCGACACCACGCAAATTGCTGATACGATATGGTATGAAGCATGTTCGTACAAAGGAAGTTGCCACGGGCTTTGCAATCCCAGGACGTGACTACCACCATACCATCATACCAGAAGAGTACTGCAGGGTAGAAGTGCATACGGTCGTCCCTGGCTATGAGGAAGATGTGCTTGAAATTCCAGGTCAAAGGCGCAAGTCAAAGATCGTTGACTTAGCTGAGCAGGAGAGGTCGTCAAAAGGCCCAGAGATCAATGTCTTACAGATCAGGAAGCCCACATGGGAGGATTATGAAAACGTCCCTGACAGATACATACCGGGCAGGCCTCTCCTTAGTTGGGAAAAACTGAAGAAACTACCAGCTGGTATAAAAAGACTATATGACTGGTATATGAGAGTCGCTTACATCGGCATCGACACGATCCAAGTAAGCATACCACCCTCTGCTTTCAGAAGTGAACGAGATACCGCTTTTGTAACCTTCGAAGATATTTGGTTGATGATGAACCTCAAGCGGCTCGATGTTCAGCTCGTAACATTATTTGCATTGTAAGTCTCACTCGTCCTAACATGTTCATCCTTTAGTATTATTGAGTTGTGTTACTAAGATATCCCTTTGATGACATGCACTTGTGCCATGCGAGAATGGAATATGATAAGGACGAGACCACTTATGGCCCCGGACCAAACAAACATGAAAGCAAGAGAATCGGGTACCTTAGCCCAAAGAAAATGCAGTAAGAACGAGCACACCTTCCAGTTGGTCATGACAAATATGAATTACAAGGGTTAACAGAAAAAAAAAGAAGGCGCAAAGAAGAAAGAAGACTTGGAGAAGAGACACGAGGCTATATACGCCGCGTACATAGGAAATGCATTTCTTTAGTTCCAAAACAGGGAAGTGGTAATTGCACCATATAACTTTGGGTAAGTCTGAGTGTATATATAAAAAAATCACGTTAACAATATGAATAGAAACACATGACAATTCTGGTCCATTCTTGCGGCGACCACTTGGATATGCTTCTATATCTATCTTAGGGACGGAAAGATGCTTTGGTCTTTGACTCTGCAGATTATAGACACGAAAGCTATCGACGGTCCGCGACCATCTTGGAACGGTAAGCTAACATACTTGTATATATACTTTTATAGCTTAAAGTTACGAAAAAACTAACTAATTCTATTTGAGACCATAGGGTTTACAGGTGGTACAAGTTGAAGGGTGGGAAGTTCGACTTATCCGAAGGGCGAGGAACTAAGAATATTTCATAACCGGCCGGTAAGTAAGATATGAAGCCGATCATGTATGTACAAAGATGCGTAGTTAAGACGATGTTGCAAGTCAATAACAACTTCTCCTCTATGTAGTGCCACAAGCAACCACCTGGCTCTGTACACTGTGGATTCTACGTGTGCGAGTTCATGAGACTAAACGGACGGTACCGCAAAAACCCTTATAAGGTATAACTAATAGTCACGCTATATTTATGTCGTTACCAAGTGCAAACATATGATGTCTACAAACTTCCTTTCCAGGCGGTTGCGAGAATCATCCAAGCCCAAACACCTCACGGAAAAAAAAATCATATGAACTAGTCGAGAATCTGTGCTCCTTCATCATGAAGGAAATCATTCCAAGCGAGGGGAAATACCACGAATCGGATAGCGTCTTAGCGAGGCCGAGTTCGAGCGCTAATAGAGATTAGCGCTCTCAAACTAAGTCGAGATGATTATTAGAATCATCATATCATTTGCGATGAAAAACTTTGTTGTCGTGGCCGCAAAACAAGCTGTGATGAATGTTGATGTATATATAAATGTTGTAATTAAATTAAATTGTTAATGGTGTGTATATGTATATAATTATATTGGTCCTTTGTAGCATAATTTAATAGCCTTTTGTATTCCTATCATTGCATGTAAAGATCATTGACATAAGAATAGGGAGAGACAAAGGGAGAGGGAGAGGGACAGGGGAGGGAAGGAGGGCGTTTCACATTTACAAATTCAAATTTAAAACTGGCGGGAAAAATATTTTCACGCAGACGGTTGGCATAACCAGCCGCTTTGTGCAAATAGTATTTCCAATCGGCGGTTTGTTACGTTAACCGCCGGTGAAAATACTATTTTCACGCGGGCGGTTGGTTATATCAACCGCTTTGTGAAAATTGATTTCTACCGCAGTTGACAGCGGGGACGCCATGGAAATGCTCCATTTCCACTGGCCTCCCGCACGGCGGTACCCCCCGAACGCCAGCGAAGAGGCGTCTGGAGCCGCCGGTACAAATGCTGCTGCGTGTACTGGTGTGCCCCGCCCAGTTGCGACTGCATCGCAGTGTGCGTCGCCGACTCGCCGTGCTTCCAGGAGTGCTTCGGCGACATGCTCACCATCGTGGTGCATCGGCGGTCTGCTCACCGTCGTGGTGCAGGAGGCGCGCACTACAATCGCTTGCGTGCATCTCGGATTTCACATCCCCGCAGCAACCTCACCTAGCACCACCGCACGCTGGCCCTGCCACCGATTCCGGCTCCTCCCCGGCAGCATCGTATTCCGTCGTGGCCGTGCCGCGTCCCACAGCGCCGGGCCGTGCCGTGATTGCGCCTCGCCGTGACTACTGGCCTACTGGGTCGTCTTTGATGGCACGGTAGCTTGATTTGAGCTTCTTATTAGTATTTCTTGAAATCCAGTATTAACTACTAAATAAAATCTCAATTGGTTATAACTCGTATGCATGGATGTGCAGCAAACAAATTTTGGATCTCGGTCGAGGCGGAGAGGTGGCCAGGCTCCGCTACTTGCGGGTTGAAGAGGAGATCGCACGTTCCATATAAGAGGCCTTCATCAAGAACATCAACGTGCTTGCCGGCGTCCGCGCTGACCATGGCGGGGTGTTCCGGCGTGGCAGGCAAGCGACAACGTGGAAGGTGCAGGTGGTTCAGTGATAGCAGCTTCAGGTTGCTTTTCTTGCTTGCCTCACCGCTCAAATATGAAATGTGTGTGTTTTTGATTGCTTGTTTGCCCCCACCGCTCAAATATGAAATGTGTGTGTTTTGATTGCTTGTCTGACTGTCAGATGACTGAATTGAACAAAATTTCAGGAATATCTACTCATCTAGGACAATTTTCTTTCTTAAACTGTGATTTTCCATGACAGGTTTCTTTGAAATTTGCAAAATCATTTCCCTTTGTTAGATGAAAACAATCAGAAAATTGATACACATTGTTCACTTTGACTGTCTTTCATTTACTGGTCCCATTATGTGACACACAGACAGGTCCTTGCTTTTCTCCTTTTGTCTGTCGCTACATGCAAATGTAATGTGTCCAAGTCCAACCATTCTCTGCACTAGAGCATCCTAATCTAAATATATATGGACTTTTGTTTGTTAATATCAATACATATCCAGTCGTTTGATGAAATAGCTAAATGAATCCAACTCACATTTTTTAAACCCACTTTGACTGAATTCCAAATTCCCATGATAGATTCTTCGACTACACATCAATTCTAGCTCTATTTGCTCTAATACATATGCCCTGTAATTTGCAAAACGTCAGTGCCCTGCTGTTTGTTTCGTATCGGATCTAATTATATGTGTCGGAGGAACGTGGCAAGCTGTTGATCCGGGTGCCAGGGGCACACAGTAACATTATGTTCTCTGCCCAAAATTTACTACACTAAATCTCCGCTTGTTTCCACAAAGCAAGATGTATTTCTTATATTCACTTTGTCATTTTAACATTGCGTAAGATGAAAATGTTTTCTGTAGAAATATAACTGCTTGCGTTCCTATAATTTGAAGAGATGTAATATTCTTCCAAACTGGAAGACCTTCAGTGTTTAGAGTTCAGACTATGTCTATGTTGCTAGGTATTTATTTGTTCACCTACTTGATGTTTCAAATTTATTTCACATATAGGTTGAATGCTTTAAGCATAACAAATGATTTAGGAGGCATAGATCCACATTGAGTATGTCTTATCACTTATAAATTGATATTGATATTATCCGTACCATACACAGTTATGTTTCCATAATGGACTGTTCCATACTCTGACATAAACTTCTTTAAGTGATCCTATATAAGTTTTGTTTTCTCCTAGCAATATGAGAACACAGCAAGGAAAGGTAAACAAAGGTTAATATTTCATAAAGAAAATAGCTTAGATAAATTAAGTGCCAATGCTCAATCTATAATGGTCTGAGCTGAGATTTAGTCCATGATTCACTGAATGCAAAACAACATCATATCTCTGCACCTTCCTACATTTTTTATGGTTTTTGCCTAAAGCTTAATTATTTTTTTTTAATGGTATGAATATCATGCTTAATTGAACACACCATTTTTGGATTATTACAACACATGTGCAAACTTAAATTTCCATGGTCTTTTTGTTTTTTGTTTAGGTAACCTATTGAGATCCCATATAGCCAGTGTAGATTCAGTGGCACTCAGGTGGGAATCGCTGGCCCTCTCTAAGCTGCACCTTACGAACTCTGCCACTTTTGAGGGTAAAATGTGCCCCTTTCCTAAGCCATGCGGACACCAAAATTGAAGAAATTTGATGAAACTAATTCAGCTTGAAACCTTTGGATTCAACTTGTCATTGCATAGCTATTTTTCTTGGTTCTGATTTGCCCCCTTTATTTTCTTTCGACTGGCAGAGCGGTGACGGGAAATAAACTATCTTATCTTGCGATCCGTCTGTTTTTTAACAAAAGTTTAGTTGTCCCGTAGCAACGCACGGGCACGCTACCTATCATAATATAAAATAGGAGTTGAGAGCTCTATTTGATTAGAGTTAGAACTCTTAGCGATCCAGATTATCTCAGGAAGTCCTGCCTATGTCATATAAATTAGGAGGGTGGTAGACATACGTGAACATAGAGAATTTCCAATATTCATTCAAATAGTTAGGGGAGTCCATACCGAAAAAAAGGTAGAAATTTTGTCTCTTTATTATTAGGTATAGCGCTTGAGTTACTTGTACAGTATTTTGGCTTCTTGTACAGTATTTTCTCTCACAAAAATCAGCTATTTTCGCTTATAAGCCGGGCTTACAAGTCATGCTTTGAACGGCTTAATAGATATAGATATAGATTTAGTACTCAGTACCAAATAGTGGATCGGAGTTCATTTTAAATATAGATATTTATTTTTTATAATTTTGATCAAAATGACAAATAATTTGACTATGGACATCTAAAGATTTGCACCCCTTTTAGGACTGAGGTTATACATAAAAGGAATCAAAACTTTGGCCTCGCAAAGCTTTACGCCGTTTATAACTATATTATATGTATAAAACTCACTCGTACGAGCCGATTGGCTTTGTCAAAAAAAAAAACACCCTCACTCATACCGAACTTTGCCGTAGATACACTACTACAGAAACGGGATTTAATCCCGGTTGGCAACCCCCCTTTAGTCCCGGTTGCCCAACCGGGATTGCCAATCCGGGACTAAAGGTCCCCCCTTTAGTCCCGGTTGTGGCAACCAGGATTAAAAGTATCCCTTTAGTCCCGGTTTGGAAATCTAACTGGGACTAAAAAGGTTCGCCAGGCCTTGCCTCGGCCCAGCTTCTTTTGTCTCAGTTGGTTTTCTAAACCGGGACTAAAAGTGTTGCCTTTTTTTCTTTTTCCATTTCCTTTTTCTTTATGGTTTATTTTCAATTTAATTTAGTTATTCATATACAAATTGTACGCTGCTAACACTACAAAAAATGTGCCGGTTTTTGACATTTGATCTTCGACATTTACCAAACAATAAATTATATATTGACATATGCTTCAAAACATATTATACACACCTTGCATTTCAGGCAGATCATTAAATTGCCAATCTGATAACCAAAACATCACTAGAACAGTTCACACGAGGTTCTCACAAAGACTAAAAAACAGCACACAGGGTTCCTAAATGAGTTTATCATAACTTGAGCTATAGCTTCTGTTGGAGTCTTTGCACCTTGCCATCCTTGTGGTGGTTCACTAGCGATGGCCTCCATTTGAGCCTAGCGTAGAAAAAAATGATTCAATGAAAAATTATAGCATGTTACAATTTAACAAAGACACAAGCTCTGAACTGCAAGGTTATATAGCTAGCAGAGTTTATAGATTCATTATATTTAGCATGGGGTTTTTTTTATCTAGAAAGCTAGGTTTACAATACATACTGGTGTTTAGACATGACAATTTTAGGTGTACTAAAATAGAAGTCAGGGGTTGTCCTAGATCTGTTCTGAGCAAAGCTTAAATTTTCAGACAATCTTATGAAAAATCTTGCATTAACCCTTTTAAACTTGTTACTCAAAAATACTGAAGAGAACAATACTGTGAGAGAAACACTTCAAGATACAGGCATACAGATGGACTAGAAAGCTATAGGCATTCAAAGCAAGCCACCAGAAAAATGGATCAAATTATAAACTAGGAATATTTTTTTCCAGAATAATGCTACTTCTTACTTATAGTGTATAGAGATCAAGTCAAGCCAAGGCAAACATCTAGTAAGCCCAGTTGAACAAAATGGAGACTCCAGCCCTAGATACTTGTGAGCATATGAAATTCATATGAGAAGGAAGTTACCAATGTAATTTGTGGTGGCTGAAAATATTATTTCTAGACTGCTACAACATGTAAGCATTTCAAACCTGCAGGCATAACATGAATAACCTGAATCATTTCAGATCAACATCTATAAAAATATTTTAAATAGACATGGATAAGCATTAGTTGTTTTGATGCTGACATGACTATGGCAATTACCTGTTCTGTTGTAGACATGAAGACTACGACTTATAGTACCTAGCAGCAACCATGGTTTATTTTCCTTGTCATCTCTTTCATAGAGTTCAAATCATACTGCTGAAAAAATAGGAATAAAGACAGTTTTCTTAGTGGACTTAGACATTCCACTAGAACTGAAACTGAGAAATATCAAACAGTAATAGATTCACAGGTCTCACCTCTCCAATCCAGCAACAGCAATATAGCCTTTCCAAGGTTTACTCAGTTTGCACAAAGCAATATCATCATATAGTACTATTAACCTAACTGGACATAAGAACCAAAACAGACAGTTTGAGCAATATCATACAGTAACAGATCCACAGCTCGAGAAATTATATTCAATGCCAGTTGCCACTTTAAACAATGGTGGAACTGCCATATTGGGATTTACTTATGAGTTAACTGTCACTACTACATGACATTTTGCAATATAACAATCAGAATTTTAGACTGCTACTAAGCGCCTCCAATCTGAATGAGAAATTAGAAAGATAATAGAAGAACATTCCAGGCTACTAGTAGCTTTAGAAGCTTGATTGGCTTCTTGGTGGAAGCTAAAAATTCTAATACATACATGCCATTCTCTGACAAAGAGTGTTGTATAGAAGAGGCACGGTACAACTATTTAGCTAGGCAGATCTGAATGCAATAGCCAAATAGTTTAAGTTAAGGTTTGTGTTCTAGCTTTCGCACAGCAACAAAGGAAGAGAAGGGAGCGCATACCACAATGAGTTTCAGTAGTCATCTTTGCAATTATATACACAGACAGTTAAAGGTAATATTCAATCGTGCTCGTGCCACTCTGAACATCTTGGAAATGAGTTATCACCTTGAAAGAGATGGAGGGGATATCACCGAGGGGCCCTTTATGGGCACCGACGAGCGCTGCCACTGGAGGAGCTCCCTAGCCATCGCCGATGGTAGATCTGGAGGGGCCATAGCCGGCACAGTCCGCCGCTTCTTCGCAGGGAACTGCTTCAGGCCGATGCGCACGTCGGGGAGCGGCCAAGGACGCCGCGCCGCGCACCGGGGAGGCGAGGAGGCGGCGCGTCGGTGGCGGAGCCCCGGCCGCGTGCTGGCGTGCGGTGGCGGCGCGTCGGGGCGGCGAGGGAGCGGTGCGCTTCGCGTCGGGGATCTGCTGCAGGCCGAGGAGCGCGTCGGGGAGCAGCCAAGGACGCCGCGCAGCACGCCGGGGAGGCGAGGAGTCCGCGCCGCGCGTCGATTTGGTGAGCAGGCAGGGGCGGCGGCGGCGCTCGATCGGCTGCTTAGGCTACGAACTCACCTCAGTGGGGAAGAAGGAGATGAAGGCTTTTTTATCCCCGGGGCTCTTGTCCCGGTTGGAGAATAGAACTGGGACTAAAGGTCCCTTTATAGTCCCTGGTGATATGCACCGGGACTAAAGGTTGGATTTTAGTCCCGGTTTACATTTTATATCGGGACAAAGGTGTTTTCGGCGCGTGCCAAAAATAGTAGAACCCCTTTAATTCCGGTTGTTAAATAAACCCAGGATTAAAGGTGATGCTAGAACTGCAGATTCCAATTTTCATAGCCATGTTTATTTCAAATTACATAGTACTCCCTCCGTCCTACGGAGATTGTCGTCGTAGAAATGGGGCGATGTCCCATGGAGAATGTCGTTTTAGCTCTGACGCGATGTCCCACGGAGAACGTCGTTTTAGCTCTGACGCGCTCCGTCCGTCCTCCGCTTTAAATGCAATGCAATGCCGCAGCTCAGTACAGCACTGGCCAAGCTGGTAACGCCAAAGCAAGGACAAGCAGCAGCTACTCCTATGGCCCCACTGTGCAGAACTGTGCTTGGCTAGGCAGCAGCGCACTGCGGCAGGCCTACCTCAGCAGCTACTCCTATGGCCCTACTAGCCACCGCTGGTAACGCCAAAGCAAGGACAAGCACAGTAGTACAGCACATTGCGTCTGAGTAGCAGCAGGCTTTTGTTATTTTGTCTTGGTATTCACGCGCATGCCTCCAGCGACATCCTCCGCGGGATGGAGGGAGTAAGCTTTTAATTGCCTATTAAATAGATTATTATCCTAAAAATTATGAAAATAGAAGTTAGTCCTTCTTTTGCGCTATTGGACATATGAAAAATATGTGACATATAATATTATGTTTTTAATGGGTTATAATGTTATATAGTTAAAATAATACTATAATTTCGAACATGCAAAAATGTGATTGGTAATAAAAATCTTTAAAACCGTTTGGGTCTGTGGCATCCATCCAAATACCACTATTTTTTGGTTGGTGCTCTTTTTATCTTGGGGTCCTTTTTGCATGTTTCTAATTTTTTGTTTATATTTTTCATTTAAAATACACAACTAGCTGTTAATTGCCTAGTAAATAGCATATTAGCCAAAAAAATATGAATAATAAATGGAGACCTGCTTTTACATTAATGCACACATGAAAAATCTATAACATATAATCTTTTGTCTTACATTATTAATAATTTTATAAAGTTAAAATAACAATCACAATTTTGCCCATGCAAAATGTAGATGCCAAATAAAAATCTTTAAATCTGTTCCACGTCTTATTGATGGAGATCATTGATTTTTGACTCACACATTCTCCATATATATGAAATCAACACCAAGTACAAATTGATTTATTAAACTAAATTAAATAATATGGGGATAGCATGACAGCATTAGTTAACGGCAATACTTAACAACATAGATGGTTTGGTGACATGTTTTGACCACTTTGCTATTCAAAACTTTTCATTAGAGCCAAAATTTAAACTATTTACCGCACAAAACTTGCTCAAAACTTGAAATTTAAACCTCCAAACTCACAAACTACGCCAAAATAAAAGAGTGGCCTATACAAAAGTTGCACATAATGTTGTTCCCTATAACTTTTCTACTCAGCACTTCTTCTTTAGAGATCATCTAGTACCCCAAATTTCAGCGAAAGCTTAGGAACTTTAAAATTCATAAACTTTAAAAAAATTCAGTAATTCAATAGTTTGTTAGAAAATCCCAAAATTTTGTATGGTGACATGTTTTGAGAACCTAAGATCCACAAAAAATAATGGAATGATTTCAATAATGTGGCATCATAGATGGTTCACAAGTAAACACATCTCTCATAGAGTTTAAGTGACAATGTGAAGGATTAGCAATTGGATGGACATAATGTACTCTGAAAGTCTCAAATGAAGGAGTGACCAAGATAAAAGTTGTAAATCTTGTTGTTCCCTCCATCTTGCTGTTCAAAACTTTTTCATTAGAACCAAATTTAAAACCATTTATCGCACAAAACTTACTCAAAACTTGAAATTCAAACCTCCAAACTCACAAACTACGCCAAATGAAAGAGTGGCCTATACAAAAGTTGTACATAATGTTGTTCCCTACCACTTTTCTACTCAGCACTTCTTCTTTAGAGATCATCTAGTGCCCTAAATTTCAGCTACGTCCTACCGAGCTTTAAAATTCATAAATTTTAAAAAATAATTCAGTAATTCAACAGTTTGTCAGAAAATCCTAAATTTTTGTGTGGTTATATGTTTTGACCACCAAAGATCTACAAAAAAATAATAGAATGATTTTAATGATGTGGCATCATAGATAGTTCACAAGTGGGCACATCTCTCATAGAGTTTAAGTGACAATGTGAAGGATTAGCACTAGATGTGCATAATGTACCCTAAAAGTCTCAAAGGAAGGAGTGACTAAGACAAAAGTTGTAAATCTTGTTGCTCCCTCCATCTTTGCTATTCAAAACTTTTTCATTAGAACCAAAATTAAAACCATTTACCGCACAAAACATGTTCAAAACTTAAAATTCAAACCTCCAAACTCACAAACTCGCCAAATGAAGGAGTGGCCTATACAAAAGTTGCACATAATATTGTTCCCTACAACTTTTCTACTCAGCACTTCTTCATTAGAGATCATCTAGTGCCCCAAATTTTAGTTGCGGCCTGCCAGGCTTTAAAATTCATAAACTTAAAAAAATCAGTAATTCAATAGTTGCCTAGAAGAAAGGTGAAGCATATGGCAGAAACTTTTAGTCCCAGTTTGTTATTACAACCTGGACTAGAGATCAAGTATTAGTCCCGGTTTAAGATTAAAACCGAGACTAAACCTTTTAGTCCCGGTTCCAATTACAAACTGGGATTAAAGGTAAACCTTTAGTCCCTTGGGTTTACAAACTGGGACTAAAGTTCCCTCGGCCTGCAAAGGATGCTGCCATAGACGTTGGGGATTGGATTTAGTCCCGGTTGGTGAACCAAATCGGGATTAAATCTACCTTTAGTCCCGGTGCAATTTTGGTTGGGACTAATGCACTTTGACCAAAAAGCCTTTTCTCTAGTAGTGATAAAGGGTTTATCATAAAGCAAAATAAGAACCATGACAGTTTGATGGACGATGTTAGCCCTTAAATTTATAATTAATTCTTTTAAAAAAATTATGATGTTTATAGCGAGTCAATAAATTCATCTTGAACTAAAGGAACGCACTACAAATTCAAATATTCTCTTCCCATGTATGGACTACGAACCTTGCCGTAGATAAAGGGTTTATCATAAAGCAAAATAAGAACCATGACAGTTTGATGGACGATGTTAGCCCTTTAATTTATAATTAGTTCTTTTAAAAAAATTATGATGTTTATAGCGAGTCAATAAATTCATCTTGAACTAAAGGAACGCACTGCAAATTCAAATATTCTCTTCCCATGTATGGACTGCTCATTGAAGTCTAAAAAATGTAACTAAAAGTGATTTCTGTGTTCTAAACAAGCCGTCCACTTAACACTAGTAATACTAGCCTACTAGGTTCTCTAGGTAGCAAAATTCTGGCGTTCCCTGAGATTGCTCGCAGCCTGCGTCACTAGTGACGTGCATGCATGATGCATACTAGAATATGGCCCAGCGAGGTTAGAAATGCTATACGGCTATATATATATATATATATATATATATATATATATATATATATATATATATATGATGAGGTTTTTCCTACTCCCGAGAGTAGTTACTCCTATCTTTAAAAAAATTATATTGCGTATATGTTCATACTTATTTATCACTTTAAAATATATTTGTATACTTATACTAAGATACTTTAAATCTTTCTATCTGAAAAAAATTTCAAAGGAACCCATACTTTTTAATATATTACAAAAATGCCAGCGGATTTGTAGTATATAAAATAAGTATAACCACATACTCTATGTATGCATGCATACTTGGCATATATATTAACATAGATACTCTAGTATGATCATATAATTCGTGTACATATACTTCATTCGGTCATATACACCTTAAATCTAGAGATATTAACATGGAAGTAGTTACTCCCCACGAGTAGGAAAGAATTTCTCTATATATATATGTGTGTGTGTGCACGCGCGCGTGTGTTATTAAGTGCTTAGGGCTTCCAATAGACTTACGAAAGCTCCAGCTCAACCCTTAGGGCGTCTCTAATGGTACTAGCTACATAGTTAGCTGATGTGGAGGTGAGAGACAAGAGTAAAGACTATTTTATATATTTATGAACTATTGGACCTATATGTTCCTCTTATATTTTCTTAGACTACATGAAATAGACTAGCTATTTGTTCGTCGCTAGTGGCCACTCTCTCCTACTTTTTCTGTCATATCACATCTAGCTAGCCAGTGGAAACGTCCAATCCACCTGGTCTAACCAGACCAACTAGCGTCATAGAAAGCCTGCCTACCCCACACATCTCACGCCTCTCCCATTCATTTCAAATCGAGTTCCCCCTCTTTCTCAGCGGCGGCAGCGAGCACACTGCCCAGCGAGCGGCAGCCAGTACCTCCCCACGCGGCTCTCGCCCACGCGGTACGCTCGTTCCCCGACGACGCTTCCCCTTCGGCGGTGGTGCGCTCCTCCGCCGGTCACCGGGCTCTCGTCCACGGTGCGGACAGAGGTGAGATGGCTACTTGTGTGCTTCGGCAGCCAGTACGTTTGCGGAAGATCCACTCCGGCGATCGTCGCTTCCTCCCGCGTGGCTCTGCTGCAGGGCCTCGCGCGTGGGCCGGTTCGGTGTGGGACGGACCGAAGCAGCCAGACGCAACTCCTGCTTCCCCTTCGTTGCGGATCCGGCAAACGCATCAGGTGGCACTCGCTTGGGGCACCAGGTGACCACGTCGACCCTCCCCATCCCCTTCCTATAGATCCACCAGATTTTAAAATCTCTGCTTTATTAAGGTCCAGAGCCCATGGCGAGAGCTTCCGCTGGTGAGCAACAAGACAGCCGTGTGACCTGCCTGGCCTGCGTGATCCCACCATGGCGAGAGCTTCCCCTGGTGAGCAGACCTGTGTATAGGATTTTTTTTAATTATTTGATTCATCTCTGATATTTAATTCTTTACGTCCTGAGGGTTAGGAGATGCTGCTACGGTGCCCAGGTCCACTCCCTATTCATACGAAGCTCCCCAAGGTGATGGCCCTCCTCCCAATCTAAGCCTCCTCACTCATCGTTAGCAGCAATTGCCATATAGGATTTTTAATACGTTTATTCATCTCTTGTTCCTCTTGCAGACACACATGGTACCCATTGAAATCTTAATTTTTGGATGCATAGGAATTAAAATCTTATTTTTTGTGTGCATAGAAACTGAAATCTTAGTTTTTTTGGTGCATAGAAATTGAAATCCTATTTGTATGCATTTGTGAGCTTCAGTAGTCCAGTTTGCTTGTTGATTAATATGCATAAAAAATTATGGCTAATCTTTTTACTGATTGTTGCATACTGTGAAGCGGTTATTATCTGGGTGGCAGCAACCTGACAAGTGAGACCACGATGGCTTGGGCACCTCCCGTCACCAGCGTCACCTGCTAATTGCCAAGGTGTTTGTTGAAATACGTAGTCAAGGTGTTTTTGTTGAAATGCATAGCCTATCTTCTAGTTGCTAAGTTGATTGAGTGCAATACATGAGATTCTTTGCTTTTTGTACTCTTGCCGGGATCTTTCTTCTTCCTTGCAGGGCTTAATGTGTTCAAAGCTGACTTCTAAGCTAATCATGAGCCAATAATGACCTGAACGCTGAACTGAATCCTCACCAATGTCAGTTTTGTTCCCAAAATTTTATATTTGTTTTCTGTTGGTTACTACGCGTGCATGCATACTTTTCTACGCATGGTGGAACTTCTCTATCTATGTAGTTGGCCACATTGCAGGCTGATTTCTGTCTCAAGTTGCAGGTCAATTTTTGTCTCTAGTTTGATGCATAAAAATCTGTCAATGTGTCCCTGACTGATCGAGTTGCATCTTGACTTTTTCTAAATTCTGTGCAGTGTTGGATTGCAGCCCTGCATGTTCAGGATAGCGACAGATATGTGCTCATGGAATTGATGCCAGCTGCAGAGATGGAGCAACAAGGTTTCTATGCAATTTATTTTTGTTTTTTTATGCTTTTTGAGGCAGCAAGTTTTCTGCAGAGGTGAATGTGGATTGCTTGAACGACAAACTGAACCCCAATCTTTAGCAACTAGCAAGTTAGGATTTTCTATACTTCACTAGTGCCCCATGAAATGCCTGAATGAACTAGCAATGTGTGCAAATAATGTTTTATTCCCCAAAAATATATTTTTTGATTTCCTTTGATTACTGTGCTTGCATTCATAATTTTCTATCCATGATGAAGCTTTTCTGTGATTTGTCATTGCTGTTTTATACTTTTCCTTGATATGGTGTGCAATGAAATTGAGTATTAATTTTTTTTGTCATGGGGTATGTATTCTATACGTTGTTGGGACAAATTTCTATGCAGTTTGGGTTGGAATTGTCATGGTTTTAGATAAAATAATCCCTCTAGAGGGTTTTTGTTCCTCTATTAAATACACATCCGTCCAAGGAGGAAGCAATGTTTGGGTTGTTCCCCTCCAGATTTTAATGAGAAAGTTTCTATGCACGATCGAGGTGCTGTCCCTAGGGCTCACCGACGAGCAGCACCAGGACAACGACACGACGCGTACTGGTCCCTAGTGTTGTCCCAGTTGCTCAGATATCTGATATTTCTATGCTTCAAGATATTTCTATGAGATTTTTTGCATAGGTGATTCAGATTCTAGTATCTACATCGATGTGCGTTTCTGCTATCAAAGTTACAAAATGAAGTGTTCTAAAATTACTCGTTATTTTAAATTATTTTGTGCATCCCAGTGACGTGTTATTAATTTGTTCAAATTATTTATACTTTCATGTATTCACATGTTTCATGCCATTCAAACAAACAACGACATTGCGGTGACCACAAGGACAGCTAATGCATTGGGGTGGCCCTTGCTGCGTTGTAGACCGCTGTGGGGGCACGGCATCTCTGACTCCTGCAGCGGCGTGGCTTCATTCCCTCCATAGGGCACGAGCGGCGAGCGCTCCCCCAATATCTCTGGCAACGTCACCCTGTTTTTTTGTTTGTTGAGATTTGTATATGTGTGCATAAGTTTCTATGCATAACTAAATCGTAACTAAACCATAACTTCGTTTGCATTATATACATTGTTATAATAAATCTGTATACATTGTTGTATGACGTTATGAGTGCTGAAGGCCTTCAGGGGGCTTTTATGTAGTTGCATACTTATAGTTTGTCCATCGAAGCACTAGTTTGTATGCATTCAATTATCTATCACGTGTTTTAAATTTTAAATTTTGGAGAAGACCAGGTTGTCTCCATGTGCGGTCTGCACGTTTCTATGCATCACTCTAGTACTAATCGTACATCCTCAGGATGCATGATGTTGTTAGAGGTAATCACGGTTGTCATGTGGAATGTTTATCTCATGGAGAAGGTTTCTATACAGTAAAATATGCAACTTTTATTCATTCAATGATAAATTTCTATGCAACATCGTTCTTAAAAACTGTTCTATGCATCTTGATAAGTGATTCTATGCACTCATTCGGCCTCCAAGTGCTATGATTCAAGTGTTGTGATTCAAATTTTAATTTTTGTAAGAGACAAGCGGCTACCATGTTTCTATGTATTCGCTCACAAGATTTTATGTACAAATGACAGCATAAAACTCTATATCCTATTGTGCGAACTATGAGGATCTCCAAAAATGCAGCTCAAGAAGCATCCCATGATTCAAATTTTAAATTTTGAAGATCTTTATTCATCCAACCACTAATTTCCATGTAATGTCGACACAAAAAAATTTTATGTGCACCTTGACAAGTGATTCTATGCATATGACTTGTGCTCACATCGGTCACATGATTCAAATTTTAAATTTTTTGAGAATAAGGGATCGTCTCCATGTTTCTACGCTCTCTCATACAAGATGCTATGCTTCGTTAGATGCACAAAATGCTATATCTTAAAGCACAAATTTATGAATTTTAAATATTTCAAAAAAATATTCAAATTGGATCTTGAATGATGTATAAAAATGTTAGGAGTCTAATGGCGAAAACCATTTTTGAATTGGATACTCCGTTGAAGAATTATCGCCAAAAAATAGAAGGGAATGAATTTGGAGGTTACATGCATGCATGCGTCAGGGCTGTCAGGTTGTGTAAGGTGGAACTTCCATCTCTCTATTAGTTAGGATGTCCATCTCATGCAAAGGTTTATATGTAGTACCAAGTTAATTTATATTCAAGCAACTACTAATTTCTATACAAGGTCGCGACAAAAATATTTTCTGTGTAGCTTGACGAAGGATTCTATGCATCCAATTGACTGGGTCCGTAGAGCCCCCCATCTGCCTGCGTGCGCCAGCTCTTGGGGACCAGGATGGTTTGGTTGGCTAAGATGATTGGGTGGGGGTGGTTTGTTTGGTTGGGTGGGCTGGTTGGGGCTCCTCATTAGTTGTTGGAAGCCCGGGTCTCCCATATATATATTTCCATTTAAAATAATGGTTATACTTAGCAATTTAAACATTATATGATGATAGTTCAATTTTTTTTATAACTTTCTGAGTGTAAAATTTTCAACATAGCAGTACAAAGTTTATAATTTGTAGTTCAAAGGTTTGAACCTAACACTACAAATTTATGTAATGTGACTGTACAAAGTTTATAACTTTATATATTTTTTAATCAGTTTTGCCTTTGTCTTTGTTTTTTTTCAGGGTATTAATCTGAAATACAGAATCAACATGTGCTTCATATTAGCTATCTCCAAATATATATATATATATATATATATATATATATATATATATATATATATATATATATATATATATATATATATATCTTCATAAATAAGATGTACTCCAAAACCTAGCCTTTCATGTTTTTTTTAACCATTTTTATTTTTTTTATCGGCTGAATAATTAATATATAGACAAAATATTATATATGGTACATCAAATAGTTGAATTTGAAAACTAGTACTCCCGCATCTATATAGGTATTTTGTGCAATGGTAACTTTGAATGTCTGTTTTATGGAGCTTCTTATTTATTTATTTATCGGTTCAATCGTAATTTCGTTGAAAATTTTTTATCTTTGAAAGTTTTTTAATTGCAAAATTTTTAGATCCGAAGTGCAAAAGTTTTGGTGCTTTGGAATACAAAGTTTTTCGTTGGAAAAGCATTTTATTTAAAATAGTGGTTACATTATATATTTTCTATATACTATTTTTTAAAGTTGATTTTTGTTATTTTGTGTTCTAGCTTTTTACTTCTACTTATATACGTAAGTAAAACCATCCTCCCGCCCATTCACTACCCACACATCCGCTATCCCAAAAGAGAAAATAAATAAGGCAGATTAAAAAAAAAGTTGCTCGGAAAAAACTACATATGAGAACCAAAAAATAGCTCAACATAATATGATGTCATAGGACAAAATTGGGCTGAAAAACTAGACTCGAGAAGCTAGACAAGAGAACCGGAACCTAGAATGAAAGTTACGCGTGCATTGTTAAAGGCCCGAGAGCGCGTGCGTTGCTACTACTCCTGGTGCGCGTGCGTTGCTACTTCTGCTGGTGCACGCGCGCCTGGTAAGCGTAATCGTTATTCCGCACGTGCGCGCTGCGGGCGGTGCCAACGCACGTTTTCCCTTTTAGTGCGTGTCGTTTCCTTCCTCCGCCATCTTTTCTTTTTCTATCCTTTTCTTGTCTTGCTCGGTCTGGTAATAAGGCGGAGGGGGGTTTTTTAAATTTTTTGAGCAGGGCGCCCTTTGGTTTCCCCCTTCTCTTCTTCTCTAGACAGCCGACCGAAGCAACAAAAAAGGTCAGTCCACGTTCCACAAATGATGCTGCAGGAGCAGGGCAGGGGTGGTAATCTGTTGGATGGATCTGGCCGGCGTCCGGCGATTTCTACTGAATTCCCGATACAAAGAACGCACGCAGAGTGGAACAGAATGCGGTATATACTCCCATCATCCAAAAAAATATTGTTTTTTATTTTTTTAGACATTATGTTTAACTATTCATCTTATTCAAAAAATTTATATACATTACAAAATAAATAAATTATTATTAAAATATCTCTAATGATAAAATAAGTTATAGCAAAATAGATGATTTTTATAAAAAATTATTTTTTTTAGACACTATGTTTAATTATTTATCTTATTTAAAAATTTATATATATTATAAAATAAATAAATTATTATTAAAATATCTTTAATGATAAAATAAGTCATAGCAAAATAGATGATTTTTATAAAAAATTATTAATAAGAGGAATGATTAAACGCGATGTTCTGAAAGTTTAAAATGACAGGACGAAAGTATATGGCTGATGCAGAGCGGCATGCGCTCGCTGTGGTTGCACTGCATGCGCACGTGGGATTGCCGGTGACAAATAGGATCGTATTCGTATCGTATCGTAATCGTATCGGAGACCAGCGGATGAGCTTGGCGTTCACACGGGTCACGGGGGAGATGAGATGAGAATAGAAGAACCTCCCGTCAGTGAAGTTATGCTCTCTCTCTCTCTCTCTCTCTCTCTCGTTGCATTCTGCTGCATTGCATTGCACCGCATGCATGCATGCTGTCCGGTGCTGTTTGGTGTGGAATGTGGAGACTGACCGAGACCGACCAACGTGCTTGATGGAATATATCGCATGCAGTCTCACAGCCTCAGATGCGGTCGATGTGGCGAACCAAACCAAGAATTCCATTTCGTTTGACGAGGGATCGAGGGAGTGTACTGGAGACTGGATATCCCTGGATGCAGAAACAGTGGAGACGGTGGGGCGGCGGTGCGATGCGGCCCGGCCGGCGCGCGGATCCGTTCCATTCCGGCATCCGGCACGCGCGCGGGCTCAAAAGTGTCGGTGATGATGTGCGCCGGTGCGTTCATGGAGGAATAATAACGTCGTCGCACTGTAGTATGCGTGGTTACAATACAGACTGCGGAAAGCAATGAAGAGGAGATGGCGCACGTGTGTGTGAGCAAATGCAAATAAGGCGCCGGGCCGAGAAAGCGGCGGCTGGCTCGGCGGCTCGTCTGAGTCGACGACGTCGTCGTGACTCGTGGCCAACGACCCGTCGTATCGGAGCTCAATTCGGCCGAGAAAAGCAAAAGAAAAGCGTTGTGGACGCGGAGTGACCAAGTGAGTCGTCGAGCGAGCGCAACAACCACCCACCTGATCTCGCATCAAGGCATCGACCTATTGCATGCGGCCGGTGTGTGCCGTGTGCGGCAATAGCCATCGACGGCAGCCGCGCTGGTGGTGCACGCGTCTCCGGGCTGAAGCCGCCCTTGGCTACACACTAGTACAAAAACCATTTTTCCCGACACGTTGTTTTTTTTACCACGGGCGGTTCACAATTTCATTACGCCCGGTAGAAAAAAATACAGATGGGCCCAACAAGAGAACCGCCTTGTGTAAAAGCGGTTTACACAGGCGGCTCTCTTAATTCTGCCCGCCTTGTGTAAATAGGTGTATTTTTACAAAGGCGGTTTATAATACCAACCGCCTTGTGTAAATACCATTTACACAAAGCGGTGACATTGTAAAACCGCTGTGTAAATATAGCTATTTACACAAAGCGGCGAAGAAAGAGAGCCGCCTGTGTAAACCGTTTTTTACACGGCTCTCCTTACCAACGACTTTGTGTTAATAATGCTATAAATTCCCTTCTTCTACCTCCGGACAAAAAACGATTACTCCGTGCTTTCTCGTACGATGGCGGACAGAAGTGGCGATTCCAAGGGGGGAGGTTTTGAGCTTCATTTCTTTGGTGAGAAACTTCCAAAAGGTTAGTTAATGTCGTTGCCGCTATTTTTTTTTAGTGATTCGTTGGTTCAATTCTTGTATTGGAGGTGCTCTAAATCTAGGGTTAGGGTTAGGGTTCATATATAGCTAGGGCAAGAGAGAGAGAGTTTTAGCAATTTTTTTTTTTAAATTGTATAAATACTTTTAGAATTCTAGGTTTATTAATTAGTGTTACTTAGTATTTTATGTACTTAGGGTTAGTGAATTAATTTAGTAATTATTGGTTTATTAATTAGAGTTAGTTGGTAATTTTTTGTACTTAAGGTTTGTTAATTAGGGTTTGTTATTATTGCTTATACTTGGGGTTTATTAATCAAGATGCTATCTCCATTTATTAATTAGAGTTAGTTAGTATTTAATGTACTTAGGGTTAATGAATTAATTTAGTTAGTAATTAATGGTTTATTAATTGGAGTTAGTTAGTATTTTATGTACTTAGGGATTATTAATTATAATTTATTATTATTGCTTACACTTAGGGTTTGTTAATCAAGATGCCATCTCTATTTATTAATTAGGGTTAGTTAGTATTTTATATACTTAGGGATAGTTAATTAGGGTTTATTATTATTGCTTATACTTAGGGTTTGCTAATCATGATGCCATCTTCATTTATTGGTTAGGGTTAGTTAGTATTTCATGTACTTAGGGTTAGTAAATTAATTTAGTTAGTAATTAATGGTTTTTAATTAGAGTTAGTTGGTATCTTATGTACTTAGAGTTTGTTAATTAGGGTTTGTTATTATTGCTTATATTTAGGGTTTGTTAATCAAGATGCCATCTCTATTTATTAATTAGAGTTAGTTAGTATTTCATGTACTTAGGGTTAGTGAATTAATTTAGTTAGTAATTAATGGTTTATCAATTAGAGTTAGTTAGTATTTTATGTACTTAAGGATTATTAATTACGATTTTTTATTATTACTTACACTTAGGGTTTGTTAATCAAGATGCCATCTCCATTTATTAATTAGGGTTAGTTAGTATTTTATGTACTTAGGGTTTGTTAATTTGGGGTTGTTATTATTGCTTATACTTAGAGTTTGTTAATCATGATGCCACCTCTGTTTAATTAATTTTTATAACTATAAAAATGAGTGACATACAATATTTTCTTAACTAATTACAGATAAATATGGAGAGGTCATTATGGATGTATAACTTATCAAGATTAGACCCATCATATGTAGTGGAGGTTCAAAAATTTATTGATGCCGTGAAGATACATGCTCGAGAGAACAAAGGCGAAGCACATATGTTGTCCATGCGCAGACTGTAAAAATATTGTGGTATTTGACAATGTGGAAGCAATCCATTCTCATCCGGTTTTGCGAGGGATTTATGGAGGACTACTTGATTTGGACAAAACATGGTGAGGGTAGTTCTACACCTTATATGCGGACAACCGACAACACCGCAAGTAACATCAATGTGGAGGGTCCATTGCCATATCTCAATGAATGTGATGCTATACCGATTTCAATGAAACCCATCATACTATGCAAGATATCAATCAAACTCATAATGCTACGTCCAATGTCAATGAAACTCGGCATGCTAACACCGATGCCATTGAAGATGCAGATTTCTTAGAGGCAATAATGAACCGTTGTGTGGATCCATCAATATTCTTTATGAAGCGAATGGAGGCCTTGAAGAAGGCAGCGAGAGGAGCCTTTGTGCGACGAGTCGAAAGGTTGTTCCAAAGAGTGGTCGACACTTGCGGGCTGTTCTTCGATTTTTGACGATTAAGGCTAGATATGGTTGGTCCGATGCTAGCTTCAATGATTTATTGCGTGTACTTGGAGACCTTCTTCCTAAGAAGAACAAAGTGCCTGCTAATACGTTACTATGCAAAGAAGCTAGTCAGTCCACTTACGATGGGTGTTGAGAAGATCCACGCATGTAGAAATCATTGTATTCTATATCGGGGTGATCGGTATAAAGACTTAGACAATTTGTCCAAACTGTGGTGCTAGTAGGTACAAGGCGAATAAAGATTATCAAGAGGAAGAGAATGCAGCCTCTGTTTCTTCGAGGGAGGAAGCGAAAAGAAGACCCAAACAAAGACTCAACAAGACAAACGTTCAAAGGCCACTAGCAATATCGAAGTGGACTATTATGCGTTGAGAAGAATTCCTGCATTGGTGATATGGTATCTCCCGTGGTTGATCGTTTGAGGTGTTTATTTGCAAACTCGATGATGCGAGAACTTATGACCTGGCATGCTTCGATGAAAGAAAAGATGATGGAAAGTTACGACATCCAGTAGATGCAAAGCAATGGCAAGAATTCGATAAGAAATATCCGGACTTTGCCGAGGATCCACGAAATGTAAGGTTTGCTCGATACTTGATGGAATGAATCCATTTGCCGAGAGGAGCAAAGACGCGCAAAGACATGGCCGATGATCATGACAATATACAACCTTCCTTCATGGGTGTGTCAAAAAAAAAAAATATCTTTTGCTAACCATTCTTATTTCTGGACCTACACAACCTGGAGTTGATATGGATGTATTTCTAGAGCCCTTAATGCAAGAGATGCAAATACTATGGGAAGTTGGTGTGAAAATGATCGATGCATTCCGTAAAGAGACATTCCACACTGAGAGCAATTATTATTATCACAATTAATGATTATCCCGCTCTCTTCTCATTATCGAGGCCAGTTCAAGGGAAAGGTTGGTTGTGTAGAGTGCATAGATGGAACATGGCACGTGTCTCTTCCTCCATCCAACAAGATAGTGTACATGAGGCATAGAAGGTGGCTACCGGCGGGCCATAAGTACCGCTTACAAAAGATGAATAAGTACTTTGACAATATGGATGAATTAAAATCTCTTGCTCCATCGGGTTATAGTAAAGGGCACAGAGTGTATAAGATAGTTGAGAATATCAAATTTGGGTTTGGAAAAAAGACCAAAGATGGAAAACCAAGAAAGGTTGTGAAGGCAAATGAGGGGGACACATTCAAGAAGAAGTCTATTTTCTTTAAGTACTTATCATACTGGAAAGACTTAGATGTACGACATGCAATCGATGGTATGCATGTTCAGAAGAATGTGTTTGACAGCGTAGTTGGAACATTGCTAGACATAAAGAGCAAGACAAAAGAAGGTCTCAATTCACGTTTGGACATGCAACATTTAAAGATCGAAAAAAGAACTTCACCCTGTACTCTAGAGAATGGGAAGTACCATCTACCGGCAGCAAGCTATAACCTTGAACAGAGAGGAGAAACATGCAATGTGTGTGTGGTTGAAGAATTTAAAAGTTCCATCTGGTTTTACGCTCTAACATAAGGAGTCTTGTTTCGATGAAAGACCTTACACTCACCAACTACAACTCACATGATTGTCATGTAATGCTGACCACTTTTCTTCCTATTGCCATCAGGGCTATAAATCCAGTGTTCTTAAAGATGGCAATCACACGGTTGTGCTACTTCTTCAATAAGATATCTGAGAAGGTAATTATCCGTGATGAGTTAGAGTCCCTACGAGAAATTTGCTGCGAGAGACATTGAGCCGATTAGAGATGTGCTTTCCCCATCGTTCTTTGATATCATGGTACACCTTATTATTCATTTGGTGCCTCAAATTGAGGCATTGGGTCCCATGTATTTCCATGAAATGTGGACGTATGAGCGTTTCATGTCATTATTGAATAGCTATATGTCAAATCGTGCTCATCCGAGAGGGTTCCATGATAGAGGCATACACTACGAAGAGGCCATTGAGTCTGGAGGACCATTATGTAATAATCTCCTAAAAGACCAGGTATCAATTGGTTTGCCTCCGTTGCGACATGAGGGAAGGCTTGGTGGACGAGGGAGGATGGGGCGGAAATCATTCATCCCACCGATTACAACATAGTCCTAGAGGTACATTACAGCATACTACAACAACTCATAATAATGGACCCATTCACCAAGCGGCACATGAAAGAGCTTAAAAAGAAGAATCCGGGGATGCACAAATGACTGGGTACACAAGGAACACAAGCGTCGATTCACCGCATGGCTAAAGAATTTGGACATGACGGATGAATCGAAAACCATCAAGATTTTAGCGTCACGGACCATCAAGCCAGGTCATATCATGGCGAGCTATGACATTAGTGGCTTCACATTTTCCACCAGTTTTAGAGACACTAAGCGCATGGCACGTAATAGTGGCGTTCGATGTGAGGTAGATGATACAACCGGTGAAGAAACTACATACTTTGGATTCATTGATGACATATGGGAGGTTGAATATGGTCCACGCTGCATTCCCTGTGTTCCGATGTCGATGGGTTCAAGATAAACATGTCACCGTGGATAACTATGGCCGAGAGTTCTTGATCTAAGTAAAGTAGGTTACAAAGATGATCCGTGGATCCTTGCTAACCGTCTTTGCCGCAGTGTTTCTATGTGGAACAAATTCTATCTACGAATGAAAAGAAAAGTACCCAAAAGCCAAAGCACGTAGCAATCCCCTGGAAAGCAACAAGTTGTAGGAGTTGATGGTGTAATGGATTTAGAGGATGTTAACCGGTTTAGCGAAATGTCTCTTTTACAAACTTTGAAGAAAAGATCAAAAATGTGGAAAAAAGTATCCCGCAAACCTCTTTGCCCCAGGTGCGACATGATGGACAAGGAAGGATCTGTAGCACGCTAGATTGTTTATCATGTAACTCATGTATCACTTATCATTTGTACCTAATGCTACTCTTTCTTATTAAGCAAGATGTTTAATTATATTTCCTCTTGTTGTTTACCTTTGGATTCTATATTATTGGACATGAAATAATAAATAACTCAAATTAATAAACCATGCATTATTTATTAACTAAATTAATCCATAAACCCTAATTAAGCACATGAAATAATCACTAACCCTAATTAATTCACAAACACTAGGTACATGAAATATTAAATAACCCTAATTAAGATACTTTAATTACTAACTTAATTAAATAACAAACCGATACATGAAATAATATTAAATCATGACAATTGTAGAAGTATCACATGCTCAAGTTTTATAAGTTAATTATTAAAAATCACTGACCCTAACAAACAAACTTTTAATTAATAACTTAATTAAATCATAAACCCTAGGTACATGAAATATTAAGTAACCCTAGTTAACAAATCTTTATTTACTAACTTAATTAATTCACAAACCCTAAGAATAGAAACTTAATTAATTCATAAGGATTTAAACTAAAACATGCCATATTATAGTTCCACTACAAAGATATACTCACAAGGATTCCAAAACATCCTTATTTGCTATTTTATGATTTTTCTACAATTGTTATGAATTTCCAAACTTTCAGCCAAAATAAGAAAAGGAAAATTAATTAGTACAGGCGGCTCTTGTTGGCGGCCGCCTGTACTAATCCATTAGTACAGGCGGCGCCCGAGACGGCCGCTGTACTAATCGATAATCTGGCGGCGGTCAAGGAGAGCCGCCAGATCGATCATTAGTACAAAGGGGGGTCAATGTCACCCGCCTGTACTAACCCCCCTTTATAAAACCGGCGCGGGATGCCAAATTTTCTAAGTCACCGGTGGCGCGCGATTTTTCGGTTTGACGCCGGCGAGGCTGTCCAAATCCGCCCGCCCGCGCCACCGTTCCTCGCTGCACCGCCGCCGCCGGGCCTCCCGCAGCGGACCGCCCAGCGCACCACCTCCACAGCGCCCGCCCCAGGAGCCGCTCCGCCGACGGTTGCGCCGCCGCCACCAAAACCGCCCAGCGCCTCCGAGCGCCGCCGCCGCTCCCCACCGCTGCGTGGAGCCTTTACCGACGGCCGTGGCGCCACCGCCCGTGACCTCCACCGCCGGACCGCCACCGCCTTCTCCCGCCCCGCGACCGCCACCGCCGTGGCGCCGCCCGCGCCTTCTCCCCCCAAATGCCGGTGCGCCCGTGGGGGCAGCCCGAGGTGGGCCTTCTTGAGCCCTATTGGGCTTTGGCAGGCGGCCCTGGCTGCCCCCACGGGGGCTTATTTAGTAAATAGTTTATTAATTATTGTTAGTTAGAGTTAATTAGAGTTAGGGTTTTGTTAATTAGAGTTAATTAGTGTTAGTTAGAGTTAATTAGAGTTAGGGTTTTGTTAGTTAGGGTTAGCGATGTTTATGTTAGGGTTTTGGTAATTAGAGTAAATTAGAGTTAGGGTTTTCATAATTAGGTCGCCCCACGCGATATTTTTTGTTAGAGTTAATTAGAGTAAATTCGAACGTGTAATATTAGTTAGAGTTTTGTAATTAGGGTTAGCGATGTTTTTGTAAGGGTTTTGATAATTAGAGTTATTTAGAGTTAGGGTTTTGATAATTAGGCTACCCCACGCGATGTTATTGTTAGGGTTTTGATAATTAGAGTTAATTAGAGTTAGGGTTTTGATAATTAGAGTAAATTAGAGTTAGGGTTTTCATAATTAGGGCTGCCCCACGTAGGGTTAGTGATTACGGTTAGGGATTAGAGGTTTGTTAATTAGGGTAAGTTATTATTATTTCATGTATACTTAGGGTTTGTGAAATAATAATTAGTTTGTTAAATAGGGTTTCCTATTTAATATTCATTAATTAGGCTATGTAATTAGAGTATATACTTGTATTCCATGTTTACACTTATATTCCATGGTTATACTTATATTTCATGCGGATGAGTACTCCATCAAATGCCGAAAGGAGGCCGATGCCCGTGATAGATGAGGCGGGATCGACTCCTCTACGGATCCGAACCTTATAGGAGCCCGAGCGTATCACCACGTGAATCTCCTAGAGCTAAGAAGGCCCGTCTTGAGTTGGAACGTGACCCTAATTACGAGCCTCGAAGATGAGCCATTGAATGATGAGGTATATATGCTCGTAGATTGTCTATACGAGAGAATAATACAAGTGTATGTATGTACTTAACAATTGAATTGACAGGAGGTGCTCTCTCAAGTTGATGCCGAAATAGAGGCAGAGTCACAAGATGTTCAGAAGGACACGGCGCCTCAAACGACCGGGACATCCTCCGAGCGAAGAAGTACAAAGAAAAAGAGTGATCGGGCACGAGGAGATAGAGGAAGGAATAGATTTCCAGAAAAAGTTTATAGGATCACAGAGGTTAGCCCGAGCGGAGAGCCCTTAGCACCTCTAGAGGCGCTACCTAAATTTAGGGCCGCCATTGGATGGTTAGTAAAGGAAGAATTTGATATCTCCTGGAGTGATTGGAGTATGGTGCCTGAAGGAAAGAGGAAGAATTGTTGGACTCGATTGTGCACTAAGTTCATTTTCCGGAGGGAAACGAGAAGGTTTGGTGAAGGGTCATGTCATGAAGCGGTGTGCAATATCATTCCGAATTATAGACACGATATGAATAAAAAGTGGGCTGCGAGAAGGGGCGGGACCCGACGAAGCGGTACCCTATCACAAATGAACAGTGGGCACGTTTTAGTAAAAATAAAAACTCCGATGACTCCAAGGCTAAGAGCCAAGCCGCCTCGGAACTTGCGAAGAAGAACATTTACCATCACCACCTCGGCACCGGTGGCTACAAGACCAAGATTCCTAAATGGAGGGCGAAAGACGAAGCAAAGAGGAGAGGGCAAGTTGGCATTGACCGATATAGTGCCGAGCAAGAAGTGCGAATGGCTTCGGCTCGGAAGGCAAACACCGATGAGAGCGATGAGATCTCCTGTCCCCGATGAGATCAAGCCGATTTGCCGAGAAGGTTTTGGAGGCAACAAACCCGAAAAAGACAGGTGCCTTCAAGTCACGAGAGGGAGGGGGCAGACCTTTCCCATGCTCTAGGTAACGTAATTATATTTTCCATTTTGTTCGAGTAAAATAGAAACCGACAATCGACATGAAATATCATGTTGTAGGTAACCCCGAGCATCCGGGCCGTGTGCGGGCGTCTCATCCGTAACCACACGGAAAGAAGGGTTTGGCGAAGAGTGGAAAGCCATATATAAGAAAAGAGAACGACATAAGATGGATATGAAGAATTTTTTTTTTTGAGCAAAGAGCCGCCCAAAAGTTTAAGGATTTGATGGAAGATTTCGTGAAAAACCCCGATCCTGAAGTGATGAAGCGGTTGGCGGGAGCGATGTCGCTCAACGGATGTCATCTCAAGCTCCTTCATGTATGCGGCTTTGTCCCAGCTCAACCCTTGGGTAGCCGGGGAGATGGCCACACAATCTATGCCATTTCCAAGCGGTATAGCGTCAACATCAAATCCGGACCACTATCCGGTTGACGATATTGATAAACCTTGGCCTTGCTCATTGCTAATTGGATATGGCCTCGGGAATCGGATACAAAGCAAGTGGCCCACGGGATATGCTATACCCGGGCGTAGGTTCCATGGTGTCGAGATGGAATCGGCATACTGCAGGGGTCGAAGTGTTGGCGGTCGAGAGTGGATATGAAGGCGACTTCATCGACATCCCGACCTCCGAGGGTATAGAGAAGCTTGGACAAGCAATCAAGAACTTCATACAATGGCCGAGACGGTGCGTAAGGTTGATTGATCCACCAACGGCACCCTCTCCCACCAAAGGTATGAAGCATCCCAAGAGGCCGAAACAAGTCGACAATCACCATCGCCAATGCATGCTCCAAGCATCCCCATACATTTATGAGCCACCATCGTCATCCCCAATACATGATCTATCATTCTCATTTGGATGAGCTCGAGGGGCCAGCCGAGAACATGCCCGGCAGCGGACTCCTCCGACCAAGAAAGACACGACACTGGAAAAAGAGGTAGAGCAAACTCCTCCGCAAGCACCAAAGCGAGAATGAAGCGGAGAAAACTCCCCCACAAGCACCGGCCACCAAGAAGAGGAAATTTCCAATTCCAAAATTGGTTTCTCCCCATGAGCCAAAAAGGGGAAAGCAAATGCACAAACTCTATTTCTGAAAGGGCTTGGAAGCGGCGGACGGCACGAGTCGTTGAGCTCGAACCGTCACGAGAATAAAGGAAGCCACCGGCCAAGCGGTGGCCGTGCCACCAACAAAGGAAGCCCCAAGTGGCGATGTACATGTCGAACCGCCATCGATGCACCATTGACCCTTAAGGATATAAGAAAGCCAACGGTTGATGATTATGTCAATGTCCCCGTGACTATATGCCCTAAGGCCTATGCTTGCAATGGACGGTGCTTGAAAAGGGTCCATGGACGATAAAAAGGTTTCATGACTGGTACATGAGAGCGGTGAATGCTGGCCTTGCATGCGCTTAGTGTTGATATACCAGCCAGGCGTGTTTGCTACGGCACGGAAAGAAGCGGGGCATTTGTTACCTTCGATGACATGCACCTACCGTTGAACTATAGAAAACTTGACGTCCAACTCATTACAATCTGGTGCCCGTAAGTATCACTCATGCACACACATTGTTATTATTAAATTTGGAATGTGATAAACTCTAATATGTGGATGTTGTATGTAGTTTGCAAGACCACGAGCGTAGATCGTTAACTACAGATCGATGGTCGGTTACCCGAGTCCAATCAGGTTACAAGAAAATATGCACAAATTTGTACTTACAAATGAAGATAGAGCAAAGATAGAGAAGGACAAAACACGAGAAACAATTTGCGGGAGCTGTAAAGAAATTGCAACAAAAATACGAGGACGAATATGCCCTCTATATCGGTAGAGCAATGCCGAGATATAGGTACAGGGATTTTATATTGGCACCCTACAACTTTGGGTAAGCGTGACCTCGTATAATGTATTTCAAATTATCGTGTTAACCCTAAATACATGTGTCGCTCACTCGTTTATTCATGCAAAGGACCATTGGATTGTTTTTTATATTTATCCATTCGAAGGGAAGGTGCTTGTCCTAGACTCCTTACATTATCCTCCCCGAGTCGTATCAACCATTCTTGGTTCAATTAGAAAGGTGAGCCAACATGCGACTATATTCGTACTTATATGATTGAGAGTCTCTAAATAACTTTAGTGTTTTATATTCCATAACTATTTAGGGCATGGCGGTTTTATAAGAAACAAAAGGACCGGTCGACGACGCCCAAAAAGATCCTAGTGTACCGCTTGACGATACAACACCATTATCCGGTAAGTTGTCTAAACACATATCATCATTTAAATAATACACGAGGCATGACAATTTTAAAATAATCATTTGCTCATTACATAGTGCCACAAGCAACCACCGGGATCGGTCTATTGTGGATACTACGTGTGTGAGTTTATAAGGCGGCGGGGGACGATACGTCGGGGGACAAAAATATGGTAAATAATATCTATGTATGAAGTTGTCTCATTAAAGTTGTAAATATTAATATTGGACATGTGTCAATGATGCTTTTAAACTTTGTTTCCAGTAGAACGAAAAGGAAAGGACGTGCCCTTTACAATGTCCACTATGGAAAATATAGTGACAGATTTGTGCGGTTTCATTATGAGAGAAATAATTCCAAGTAAAGGAGCATATTTTGATGAAGAGGGGGATTTAGCAAGTGATAGGTTTAGAGTGCTTGTGATGCACCCTAGGTGTCTAAATTTGAAACGAAATGACATGTAACACTACAAGGTTGTGCGTATAACATGCATTGACGTGTATATATGTAATTTTATGGTTAATGTTTGATTTTATGTGTATATATCTATAATATTAATATGTGTTGTATATATGATGCAATTTTATAGTTCATGTTTGCATATCTTATATATATATAATATATATAGCACAGTGTGGAGGCAAATATTAATATTTGAAAAAAAAAAAAAATTATTACATTAGGCGGCTCACGGCGTGAGCGCCGATGAAAATTTGTTTTCACAGGCGGCTCTCATTGTCAACCGCCTTTGTGTAAATGCCTATTTACACAAAGCGGGCCGACAATGTGAGCCGCCTGTGAAAACCAAATTTTCACCGGCGGCTCACGCCGTGCCGCCTGCATTAGGCCGATTAGTACGACTCCCTAATGCAGGCGGTGGGCTTGGCCGCCCGTATAAATGCCTCTAGCACCGCCTGTAGAAATGTTTTCTGTAGTAGTGACAGTATCACACTAGCCGTCTATATATCACGTGTCGTGTCTCGTCGCGACTCCAACCGTCGTGCGTTTCCGAGTCAACTGGCCCCTGGCCGGGCTGCGGTGAGGCAGACGTGTGGGTGGTGCAGGACAGTGCAGGTCAGTGCGATGCTGACGCTCACCTCCGCCCTTTCCAGGTAGAGGCTGCGCAGGAACCTGCAGATGCAGCGCCAGCGCAGGTATCTCACTGGGAATCCGGATGTCGATGGAAACGTATCAGTCCATGTCCACTCATGATGTCTTGTTCTCTTTGCATGCAAGTTACAAGTTTTTATACTTTCTCTCCATTACATCAAATTCTACCCGTATATATGGAGCATTAAATGTAAGTAAAAAAATAACTAATTATACAGTTTAGTTGTAAATCACAAGACGAATCTTTTGAGCCTAGTTGGGTCATGATTGGACAATATTTATCAAATACAAACGAAACGCTACAGTACTTAGAATGCAAGTTATTTACAATCTAAACAAGGGCTCAGCTCGATCGGCAACTCCTCCAGCAAGACGATCCTGGCCGGACCCCGGCGCAGGCCGCGGATACAGTCTCAAGGACCTTCCATTTCCGCTGGTGACAGCTGACCGGTCGCGCCTCACGCGCATGCTGCCGGGTGCCCCTTGTTCCCTTTTAGCTGCTAACTAATCCATCGCACCTTATCTGCCTATCATCTCTTATCTCCCGGATAAAAAGCGACCATCCATGACCACCACCACCACCACCTCCGCCTCCGATGTCGGATCGAGGCCCTAGCTGCATGCACTCTCTCATTCTCATCTGCCACTAACATCGATCGATCTTCCCCTGCTGCTTTTTCGCTCTTGGTATTTCCTTACTCGACTAGAAACTACTTTTCTTTTTATCATCTGAATCTATCTATGTATCCACTTCAACTTTATAGTATATATGGCAAGCATGCTTAATTAATTTGCCGTATCTTCTAGTACGTACTTGCCTCGCTGCAAATAAACTGCTAGCAACGCCGCCGGAAAGCAAAGCAGCTGCAGCTCCTTGTCGCACCAATGTGATGTGCAGTGGATCACTGTGCACTTTGCTGAGAAAGTAAATTCCCACCTGCAGGTCATGTGCCCTGTAGCATGCAGCCGTCCGTTTGGGCTCCGAGATCTGTGCCTGTTTTGTCTCGTATCCGTATTCCAATGGTATTTGTCTTTATAGCATTTTCTTGGAGTTGTATTTCTTCGGCCCGTCACATCATCTGTCGGGTACGGATACGGGACGCTATGATTGTCTTTAGTTTTTAAGTATTTGCTATAGGGTACGGATACGGGCCCTGTCCCATTGGCCGCAACACTTCCCAAACCTTTTTCACTTACCTCGCCGCCGTTTACCGCGCCGCCCAAAGCCATTGACGCTGCCGTTCGTACTCAGACCTTTCAACTCTTCGTGTTCTCCATCTCCCCGATACACCTGCACCCGACACCATAGACGCTGTCGCCACCGTGGAGTAATGCCACAGAAGGTGCCTACCGCTGTTGAGGTAACCGCCCTTATCGAGGCCTCCCAATCCGATTAGAGCTTTCCCCTTCTTCTATGCTTTAGATCCGTTTGCACTTTCTTGGATCTGGTCCACAGCCGTCCCTCATTTTGGATTTTTAGTATAGAGACTTCTGTGTCCCGTGTGCGATGGGTCATTTCGACCAGTGATTAAATTGTTCACACGAAACAAACTTTGTTACTTCGTACATTCTTGATTAATTCGGAGAACAGCATACAATGAGTACTGTTTTTTTAGTTAGATGTTTAATTTGCTATCTGGAATCATGTCTCAAGCCTTGCTTGTTGTAGTCAACAAATACTAGGAAAGCTCCTCGTTTCAGTCACAACATAGCTATTCAGTTGGTATGATGAAGGAAGTATGCCGTTACTTTTGTAACTTTACTCTGAACATTAGGAATTCTCTAACATTTGATACAATGTTCTTCATTTTCTAGTGAGTGGATTGCCCATTTCATTCCCCGCTTCATAAAGTTTTATGGAATTGATATCAAAAACGAATTTTTATTGAATATGTCTCTAAGGTTGGATTGTTTTTGCCTTGTCATTATAGATCCAGATATTCTGACATATATATTTTCATAGGTAGTGCAAATTCCAACGAAGGAAATGATGTTGGAAGTAAGCAGGATTGTTGGATCTCAAGAAAAAGCTCTTGTGACTGGGACAGACTGTGAAGCTCTGCATTTCAAGGTATGTGTTATAACATGCACTGGCCAACCTACTTTGATGTATAGATGTTGCGAACTCTTATTAGTCATTAAATAGTAACACAAACCCTATTGATACAGGCTAATGAGGAAGTGATAGATATTCCTCTGCGTGGATTTTTTATGACTGTCATGGGATCATTTGGTGCAAAAGAAGCACCTGTTTTCAAGTGCAGAACATATGGGAAATTTCAATATATAGCTTCTGTTCAATTCGAGTCCTCGGAGCCTAGTTGCAGTGGTATTAATATCAGTAGAATGGTTAAGGTAGAGGGAGACATTTGTGTGTCACCAAATTTATCAGAAAACAGTGCTATAAGGAATGCTTTAAAGTTTTTGTGTGAGAGACATTGCATTAAAGTTGAGGACTATAGTAGCAGCATAGTTAGGATGGCTGCACTAAAGTGTGACTGGAGTGACATTGAGGCCTTGAATAGACTAATGATGGAAATGATCGAGGAGTGGGTCTTAGCCATAAGGGATTGTGAGAAATTTTCCGACCATTTAGACTTCAAGGTTATTTTGGAGTCAGATCAGAAAGATGTCAGTGAATCTGGTTCAGTGTATAGAAGCATGGATGAATTAATAAGTTTTCTTACCAGGAGGTTTCAGATCATACCTGCATATGCACGCTCCAAGATTTAGAAGGTCATGGATGGCCGAGAGATATACAAAAATAACTCTATGTATTGTGAAATCCCGAACAAGGTCATTATTGATCATCTAAAACTTTAAAGTTCATTGAATGCAACTAATTATGATTTTTTATACCGTTATTTACTAACTGTAAGTTACCAATTGATAATACTGCAGGAACGTACCATGCAGATATTTTCTTTATCTGGAAAGGACTTGTTGGATTATGTGCTTTCATACTTAGGTCTACCCGCTGCCCAATACAATATTGTTCAAAATGCTGGATGCAAGGTAAAGGTTGAGGTGAAGTGCACAGTGCCATGTATTGCCAATAACCGACTGCACAGTCTAGAAATCCATAGCAGCTCTGAAGTTCCTTGTAGGACTGAAGAAGTTGCTGCATGTGGGGTACTGATGTTCATGGAATCAAAGTTAAATATTAAAATTGTCGATGTTAACTCTGGCAAACGTCAAGCCATTGAAAAGGAAGAATACAGAAAGATTTATACAAGAGACACATTACTTCAACTTGCTGAGCATATGAAGAATGAGTTTGGTAATCTCGTCGATTGCCTCGCAGCTGCATGTGCAGTTTACACTGGCGATTCAAGGAATATATTTGGAGGCCCTCTATCCTTAGGACAAATAAATGCTGTTGATTTTTGCTACAAAGGTTTACAAGCTGTTCGGGCCAAGTGTGCCACTAGATATCTGACTTGCATTTCTATTCTGCGGTCAATGCAGAAACTGGCATCCAGGTTATAATGAAAGGTGTTCATGTGTCTGTAGTCTCTGGTGAGATGTGGGACGAAGGGAATATATATGTAATGATTGTTCCACCCTTTTATCTTCCCCCTATTTTGTTGGCTACAGTTATTAACCATTGATTTTCTGTCATGCTAAGTGCCCTTTTTGTTACATGTTCCAATATGTTATGCTTCCATTCCCCCTGTCAGTGTCGTTGTCCAATAAATGTTATTCTTAATTCGTTTACACACCGAGAGTTACATATGTGCAATGTTACATCATGTCAAGATTAACTCCTGAACTCCCATGTCAACTAAAATTTAATTGCAAATTCAACAAACAAAGTTAGGTGCTGTGCACTCCCATGCATTTCATAGTACATCTTAGTTACCGAACTCGCTGAGTTGCAGCATCGTACAATAACGCAAAAGGGAAGTACAGTAAGTGCTTCTCATTATTACATTATTATCAAGCGCATAATACTCTTCCTTAAGAGATTGTGGTGGCTCCCCAACGTTCCCATCCATTTTCAACAGCTGGTACAACATGTTCACCAATTGGAATTGCAGTGCCTCCTGAAATTTTAGACTCTGGTACATTAGTTTTGCTTCTTTTGTAACTGATAAAAAATCCTTTGTTCATCACCTTAGTGAGGACTCTTGTAACATACTCCCCATCAAAGTATCTAGCAGAGAACATCGTATACAATCCAGTATGCTCCCTGTTACCATTCAAAACTAGTTGTCAACATTGGTTCAAAGTTTTCCAAACTCTATAGCTTGCAAATGAAATACCTATCAAAATCTCCTCCAGCGTTAATGCTGTATGCAGTATCCCAGTCTTCAATGTTTATATGTTGTCCGTTGAAAAAGAATTCCCATGTTTCTTTGAACCCCGAGTTCATTTGCTGCACCGTTCCTTTGTGTTTTTCGTTCATCCCTGCTGCACCTAGAATGTTCGCTCTTGGATCAACAACTACAATCTTCTTCCTTTTAAAATCCCATACATACAGGCACCAACTCCCATTCACCAGCAACGGCACCAGGATCTATAGAAAAATCAAGAAATATATAAAAATTCGTTTGATTTGTCACTTTTAGTACTCGAGTTACTGACAATTCATAAAACTAGAACATCAGCTTGAGTCTTTACTAGTCTGCAATCTGCGACGTTGTATGTTATGTTTTCTCCCAAGAACATCTCTTGTAGTACTAGCATGGGAGGACCCCTTTTTGCATCCAGCGCCCAAACCTGTTATTGCTTAAATGTGGGAATCAGTAAGTAGCCCCCTGTTTGTGTTATATTTAGTATTAAATTTGCACCAGGCACAAAAGCATGTGGTTTAGGTTCCTCACCGCAAAATCAGTTGTTAGGAAGTGTCTCCACCTTTTCTCTCCCCACCTTAAATACATTTTACTGTCCATTTGTTGGAATAACCTTACCATTGCATCCACCACTATAGGAACAAATTCCACTTTCCCTTGGAACATAGAATACAAGATACACCCATCTAATTGTATTATGCTTGGTGTCATATGCATGAACCATATCCTGAAATTAAATAAGTTATAACCAGTTAACTATATTATGATTTCATTAGTTTCATGACAGTCTGCCACTGCAGTACCGCTCTAATTCTTCATCTTTCACATGTGCCATGGCAATTTTTAAAGACAACTGAGCTTCAAACGGGGCATCTGGGTGTGTCATACCGATTACAAAAGGGGAGACTCCGAAGCTAGAATTGTAGTTTACGCAATTGATTGCAAGATCCATGTCATTCGCAGCCATGTCATGTCCATCTATGCCACCAAGTGGACCTGCTTTCGACATTTTACAAACCAACAAAAAGTCAAAAGTACTTTCAATGAAATTTTATAATTTTAGTATTTATTTACTGTTACCTGCATTTCTGTTAATTCTATCTTTCACTGCAGGTGTTATCATGAGCAATGGAGTTCGACAGGACATGTCCTCGTTAACCACATCATCATCTTCTTGGCCCAGTTGCGCTCCTGTTATTTGTTTTGTCAGACATACTTTATATTTCTATTGCATTGTGAGTACAGAAGTTAGAAAAGACTATTGTTACCTCCTCCTTTTATGACCATCTTTGACAGTGTCATTCTCAGTTCATCTATTTCAGAGTCTACTTGAATCTTAGATTGGTCAGATGAACTACCTAGTAACAATCCACCTGCAAATTATTCGCTAGTTAAAACCTGTCTAGAGTATTAATTGGCATATAGGTCTTCATGTTGTATCGGTTTAGCAGATATATTTGCATGCCTTGATTATGAAATAAACTGACCTGGCACTGTCTTTCTGGGGTCAGTTTGTTCTTTTCGTTCTGTTGTCTGTGATTTTTTTTGGTCCTTTCCAGTTGCAATGATTTCCTCCATGTAGTCAACCTTTTTTTTTTCCTGTCACAGATGGTGTTGAGAAGCCAACTAGCAGGTCTGAACCTTCATTACCACTATCACCCCCACTATCATCATTTTCATTCATTCCATATGACTGCCGCAGCTGCCGTGCAATCCTGGTATATAATCCTTCTTCACTTTCCATCCTTTGTATTGCTCTTTGAACTCTGTCGTTATACGTATATCCTTGTTCCTTTTTCGTTGTAGTTCCTTCGCTTTTAGTTCCCTCTACATTTCCGCTGCTTACTCCTGCAGGTGGTAGACAGGAGTCTTTTTTTTCTCAAACCTTAATATTTTATTAATTCTAGTTTCATATTTTTTAGTATTTTCTATCTGCAAATGTGTATTTACCCTTGTTTTGGTGCATGGCTCCTTCATTTGGGCTCTGTAGATTAGCATTGTTATCTTTGCGAGACCAGCATTGTAGCAACACCAGTTGTGTGTCCTTCGTGATCTTATGAACACTCATTTCCCATTGTTGCAGTATCCACGTCAGCTCTTCTTGGTTTTGTGTTTCCATGTCATTTATCTCCTAATACACATCAGGATATGTATCATTTTAGTGACATAATTGCATTGAGTAATAGCAAGTCGTACGGCTATTACGTACCTGATTTGTTTTCCCCTCATCTTGCTTTTTACGACGTTAATGTTTGTACCGTATCCGACCTGTTGATGTTGAAGAACCTGCAAATTTCAAACATAGTATCAGTAATTCCTATAGACATCAGTTAATGCACCGTTCCTTGTGCAAAGCTGGTGAGTCTCTTACATGATGGATTCCATACTCTGCCGCCCCTGACACGGTCTGCTGATCTCTTTCCTGCTTCTCAAGTTCCTTTATTACATGAGATGGATAATCCAGAAGTCTAGGCAGCAATATTTTAGATGGAGTGAGTTTGCCAAAGTTTAGATTGTCGAGATAGAAAATCTGAAACCATTTGAAAGCAACACATGCCATTGTTAGTTATGCACGAAGATCAAATGTTACTAAAACAATTCATTTGTTATTAACGTTACTCACCACTCCAAACAATAGACAGCCATCTAATGTGACAATTTTGTTACCATTTGTTACTGATTGCTGGACTCTCTTTGATCCTTGTAGTAGACAACGCCGAACATACTCACACCAGTTGAATTCCCCAAGGATTGATGGATTAGTTAGGTTTTTTACAATGTCATTGTTTATCCTTGCTTTTCCACCCTTTGGGCCTAAGAAATACGCATCTACACACAGCAGAAATGCCACTTTAAATGCTTCTGCCTCTCTAATGGACATCCTCGTCCCATAATCTTTTTTCAGTATTTCCTCAATTTGATGTAGGGAGATTTCTGATTCACCCCTCACCATCAACAGCTTAGCATTGTCTGTTTCTGTTGACTGCAAATTACACTTTACAGCTTTACTTTTCTGAGGTAACCCTATCACCAGCTCTACATCAGAATCAGTCATTTTTATCTTGACACCATTGCGGAATGTGAATTCTCCACTGTTGTGGTCCATGTTTTTCAATAACCAGAAAGCAAGTTGCCTTGGGAATTTGCTAGTTGGCATCAACTTTAACAAACTCCCAAAACCAATACTTTCTACTAGGTCCTGTTTTTCCTTATTGAACCCAGAGAAAATTTCTATCAAGCTAGGTATAGAAAACGATGTCACTATCTTCTGTTCGCCCACTGATTTGTCTGTTGCTGTCCTCATTGCCGATGAAGAACATATATCATCATTGTTCGATTCTGCTCTTGATACTTTGTTTACACTACCACATATCCCTGCATATTTTTCTAGTTACTAATTTAAGTTTGAGTAATTTCCCGTGGAGCCAAATTACAGTCATGAGACATATTACTAACCTACAGACGTAAGTTGCTTTCTCCGTGACTTGCCCTGTGTGCTCACTGTTGATTTCCTCCTTGTTGATGACAATCGGGTTTCGTCTATGTTCGATTTTGTTTTGGCGGAATAGTCTAGGCAAACATCTTTCCCTGCATTTTTCTTAGTTTTTTACTATGAAATGCATACATGGATTACAAACAAACTAAGTATCATGCTCACAAATCAATGAGTGCAGCGTATCAACTTGCCTGCAGGGCTAAGCTGTTTGTTTTCAGATCTGACTTCAAGCCTCAGTTTTGCTTTTCGATTTGCCCGCAATGTCCTCGCGCTTCGCTCCATCGTGGCGATTTCGTCAGTTTCGATTGGGTAAAATCGACCTGAACTGCACATGGAGTAACAAGTCAGATAGGAAACTATAGTCGACATCTTCGAACCAAATTACCCCCCAAATCTTTCCCCCCTTTGCTTCGTACCTGATATTGATCTGGAGTAGGGAATATTTTCTCTTCAGGGCAGCACCTCGATTCGTAGAGCCTTAGCCGTTAAAACAGGTCAATCCATTTCTATCGATTGCTCGAGCACCGGCCGTTGCCAACGGGGACACAACTACTCGATACGCCTGCATTGTATGCGGTAGGGTTTCTACTTGGGCCTAGCTCTATCGGCCCATTTACGGAGATCCTTTTTCACTTTTCTTAGTTGGTTGCACACTTTATATTTACTAACTGACCATCAAATATGTCGAGTTGATATTTAAGTAGCATAGTTCTTGAAGTATTCCAACCCGACCTCTGTACCATCACTGCCGTGTGATTGTTCCCTAGCTTTCAACAAATTGTCATTATTTCGGACTACCTGTGTTGATTAGATTATTTGTAGTCCTCCACCAATCTTTTTGTTTTATTACGCTTTATGCCGGCATTTTTTTGTTTAATTTATTGACCTATCCCGATACTACGGGCTAATTATCAGTTCCAAAAATAAATTTATCCCGTTGTCCCCCCTTGTGTAGAGCCATGGTTTTTCCAGTTCGTTCTTTGGAAGACTTGAATGAAACTTGTGAAGGCATTATCTGTCACAGAAGTTTATTTAACTCCCCTGTTTTATATTTTTCTTCATTGTACAACCAACAATTCCAAACACCGTTCAATTTCGCCAAAGGAAGTATTAATCGAAACGAGATGTTTCGTTACATAGATTAGAACATGGATTTAGATACTAAACTTGAGCTAAATACTAAATAACCACAGTCATTACTGCTGCATTAGCATACACAAACAGTGAAGACAGATGAAATCCCTTCCCCTTTCATCACCATGTGTTCTTGACTGCAGGCATGGAAGCTAATTCTAGATCTCAAAAGAGCAGGTCCGCATGACCGTGCAATCCTTGTTCATCCTGCATGACTACATTCTAGGACGCAGGCAGCGTCCATATGCGTAGATGCGCCGTCGCTTTAAGTTGCTTGTGACTTCGCTGTTCCAGTCCTCCTCGTGTTCAGGCTGATTCGTTGATAGTGCGTCTTCAGCCTCGCCCTGTTGATTGATCGGCCAGTGTTCCCATTCATCCGTGTCTCTTTCTTCCTCGTTGTAGTTGTCCGCACCCCCCTCCACCTGTTGTGAATCTTGTCAACGACCCAATTTCCAAAAAAAAATGCTTAATTTGAAAAGTAACTTGAATGCAGGGTTGCATACTGTCTCGGCAGGTACTTCAGCATATCCCGCATCATTCATTGCGGTTCCGGACAAGCTGTCCTCCTGCTTGATGTGCAATAGTTTTCAGTGTTAATCCTAACTGCACACAAGTGGAAGCAGTGGCTACACAGCGGTATTCAATGCATACCAGTCTCTTACCTGTCGACATTGCTGAACACCCTTCTGCACAACATGCGCTTCACTGGTTTCGCTTGACATCTATTCAGATGAACCTAAACCTCCCTCGTCGCCTCCAAAGTATCCCGATGTTGGCTCCATCGCAACCTCCTCTTCGGCGAAAGACTCGCCAGAGATTTCCTCAGAGATTGCCGACGCAGCGGATGCTGAAGAGATGTAGTCGGACATGATCTGCTCTCTGTATATGTTCTTAGGTGTCTGGCTGAAGGGAGAGGTGTCGTGTTTCTTTAGTGTGGGAGTCTAGTACCCAAGCGTACTCTTCCTCCACCATGAGGGACCTTAGAAATAGTACTAGTCATTTTGGGGACAGGTTTCCCTTCAAATTTGAATTTTGAATTTTGAACATACGGTACCAATAGCACCGTACTGTCCAAAAAGCAATCTCCCGCCGTTTTGCTGAATTGCCAAATCCTATCCTTTCATGATGCCAATGTACTGCACTGCGCCCGTCTGGGCTCCTGTCGCATCTTGTATTTCTTATTGTATCGTGTAACTCTAGCACGCCTTGACCCCTATCTAGCCTGCTTGCTATACCTAACGACAGGTTCAACTATACCCCTAACTAGCCTACTTGCCGTATTTCATTATGCTCGTTGCACCTTTAACCTTGTTGTCCCATTTATCTTATTATGAACTGATTTGTATACTGCTTTGATATTTTTCACTGAGTACGTATTATATTTTCCTTTGTTTGTATTCTACTTCTATTTCCCCAATCCTATCTACATAACTAAATCTTGAAAAGATTCAGTGTTCAAAAATACTGTCTTGAGTTTCAACAGGCACAGATTAATAGAAGTCTAGCTAGAAACATTATTACAAATCACATTGCATTCATCTAGTTCTTAATAATTACTAATGTGTCAATCTAACGATGTGCTCTGATTAGTCCATAGTTCGCCTTGGCGCTTCCTCTGCCGTATGTTGTTTATTTCCCCATACACTAACTACCTGCAGAGGCCTTATCTTCAGATCCTGCACTGTCATCTTCACTTGGTAACACATTTATCAGCTTAGCTGCATAGAAACATTTGACAATTTAGTATAGGCTTAATTCCAATTCTCTGTTGGAGTATATGTATTTTCCAACCTCTTAATTTCCTGACAGCAGGATGCTTTGTACGCATTTTTCCTGGCCTTTTACAATCAATTTAGTTCGGTATATCCACTTCCCGTCTTTGCTTAATTTCAATTCCAATAGATTTTTTAATAAAACTAATTATCATATGAGTTGGACATCTGAAAATACGTAATCATTTCGAAGCCTTACCTGAATCACTTCCCATGACTAGTTTGCTTGCACAACAAACATCATCCGGACACTGGCAATACCGATTCTCATGCGGCGAAAATATAGTATGTTACGTGAGTCTTGACTTCATTAAATCTATCGAACACGACTAGTCAGTTTTGGATCATAACCACCATAAAGAATCCAGAGTCAAACTTATTATTTAACCTATTGGACTCCGGTTTGCAGCTCTTTTAGTTCCACAACGGGGATTTGGGTATGTAATTTTTGAATCACCTACACATGCAACCATGGCATTGCTTAAATTGCTTTGTACAACCTCCTCCCCGGCGGAACTATATCGAATCATTAATGTGTCCTAGCAATTATAGAATGCAGAGTACCATTTCCTTGTGTATCTCTTTTTCTTTGGTTCAGCAATGTCTGCTGCATTTGAGAAGCGGCGTCAATCATCGAAAAACATTGATAACTATTAAAACACCCCAAATTATTTCGACTGTTAGGTCCACAACTTCACAATGCGGTTCGCTTCCTATAAGTCCTTCATCACTTTTTTCCTCATTTGCTGTTTCGTTTTATGTTGAAATTTAAATTAGTTATCAGTTATGTATGATTTCAGAAAACACACTGTATATGTGTAATGCTATCTGACACTTACCTACATATATTGTTGCGTCCCCCAATCCCTCCTTGCCTCTTCTTTCTAACAGTTTCAATTGCAAAGTTAAACTCTTTAGATTCTCATTCATTCTATTTTACCTTGGTGCCCACAATATGTTTATACGAATCATGTTTTATGAATTACTCACCCTTTGTCCCTCCATTACTTGGATCACCTGTGACTTCGTATTCTGAATGACTTGCTTCATCTCTGCCTGTTGTTTCCATCAACATGGCTACCATTTTCTTCACCTTTTCATTGTGTGTATCACTCAGAATACTGAGTTGATCAGCAAACTGGTTGACAGCAAGCCTGATCTTCCTTTTGTGTTCCGAATTTTGTTCTGCAATGCCTTGTAGTACCTTCATAATCATAGAAAATATACTCACTACGGCATCTGAATGTACATTAACTTTGAAGCTTTGTGTTATTTTGGTTACCTTATCCCTATGAGAAATGCTCCTATCTGTCTTCTCATAGCTTTTCAGATTTCCACGTGCGTAGAGTGTGTCTTCCTCTTTTCTTAACTGAAAAAACGAAAAGTTTGGAAACAATTTTTCACATGTTGCTACAGAGAGTTATAAATAGCATCAATCTAAATCATGTTCTTACCTCAAGTTTGCCATACTCGTTGCCGTTACCTTTGCCAGTCATGCACCTATCCATTTTGATCAATTTCTTGAGTTGTTTGTAGCTGAAATCTGCAATCCTTGGCCTCTTTGTTTGGTTTGTTTTACAATGCTTGAAATCCACATTGTCCGGTACATAATCTGTAGTTAGATTTTAATTAATGTTAGCTGTTCACATACACGCGTATATTTTTGGTCTAGGAAAACTAGTTAGCCTATTTACCTGCAGGAACAGCAAGCAACCATCCAAACAAACTGATGATTTTCCAGACAAGATATCTGCCTTAACCTTTGTTGCAGATTCCTTTAGTGTCTTTAGCACATAGGATGCCCAATTCAACTTTACTATGTTCTCTGGGTCTGTGATTGAGTCCAACAATTCAATATTTATCTTTGCTCGCCGACCTCTCGGTGCAATGAAAAAGCTTGCTGCATATAGGACTACAGCCGTCATGAAGGCTTTCTGAAGTGCACCATCAACATCATTTGATATGTCCCGTTGGATAACCTTTCTAACTGTATACAGATCCAGGTCTTCACTGTCAGATAACAGTAGGTTCCTTCTGATAATGTTTCTGGTTTCCTCAGATTTTGTAGGATCATGCACCTTGAACTCTTCACCTTCTGTTGATAAACCCATTACCAAACCCACATCTTCATTTGTCATTGGGATGTAACCTCGGCGACCCAGGTCTAAACTACATGTTTTCTCATCAAATTTTTTTGTCAACCAATATGAGAACTGAAGCTTGAAGGGCCTGTCTGACTCTCCCTCACCCTTTGGCGTATGTAGCGAGTCCATCAAACTTCATATTCCTCAATAGTTTTCGCTTTTCATCATCCATATTTTGGAATGTATGAACCAAAGGAGCTATTCTGAAACCAGAATGAACCTAACAAGCCAAATTTAACTATCCGTGAATATAGTGCATACATTCTAATTCACAAGCCATGAAATTGCAAAATGAGTCATTGACCAATGGTAGCCACTTCTTAATAAGATAATACTATGTAGTATTTTTTTTCTCTGGCTTATTTATCATCTAATTTGTTATTTCTTGTTTTACTCTTTCTTGGTCTGAAAAAATTGCTGCACTGTATTAAATTAGCCGCACCATAATAAGCTGGACCAATGCCGAGGGATTAACGAATGTATAGATGTATCAAAACACATTAATCGGCAATAAACTTCAACTGCAATGTAGATCTTGGAATCTTGAAATTCTTACCTTGCCCGCTTTCTGTTTTCTTCCGTCTCTCGTTTCCAACGAACGCCCGGACCCCCTGCATCCACTACTTGTTGGATGCGCTTCTCCTCCTCTCGTTTGTTTGTTCTTCTGATTCCAGTCGTTGGTCCGGCTATTCTCCATTCCTATAGATGGAATTTTTGCCTTAGTTTAATAGCTACTGCTGCCGTATTAGAAAGGATCGAACCATGAGTTACCTTCTGGCTGTTGTGGTCAGTCTACTCCTTTTCCAGCTCCAATTTGTTTGGTTTGAACTGATGCCGATCCCCTTGCTTCTAGCATAGCCGCGAAGTTGGAGAAGAAGTGTCAGAGGTCCGGGGCACCCTTGTTTTTTTCAATTTACCCCCTTTTAAGATTATTTTTTACATTTGCCCCCCTAGGAAACACAATTCCTTTTTTGGATCCTCAGCTCGGCGCCGTCACATACAAAGAAGGTAGTTATATTCCAATGATTATTTGTTTTGAATTGGACTTATAGTGTTATATTCCAACGATTATTGAATATTATTAGTTCACCCTTTAATTTTACCATCGCAATGCTCGAAATTGAAATCACCGCAATAAAACAATACAATGGATGGTAACATTCTAGTGTTCTCGTTCGATGCAAAGCCTCTTTACCTAGTCATACCTTGTTTTAGAAAATTTGGCATTGTTTCATATCTTTTTTAGATGTCTGCCAGTAAATGCTTGCATGCCAACTTGTCGAGTTGTAAATATTTAAGAATTTATAGTATATTGTCTAGATGTTTTGCCGTCATTTGTTTTTTACATTAATCTTACTACGTTGACCCTCACAAGAAGTAGTAAGATAAAAGTTAAATTCTGGTAATTTCTCCTAATGATAACCCGAATCAACTATACCTTATTTACCATGCCTGGGGAAAGATATAAGACTTAGGATTATTATTTTTCACCGTTTTAAGAAACAAATCATTGTTTAGTTCAGTATTCCGTTTTGAAATTATTTACTTCTAAGTGATAATAACCCAATTGGACATTGTTTCACATTTGTTCTCTTTACTTTGTTAATATGATCAAATGTGAAATAATACTACTTTTCGTTTAAAGGTATGCCACGCTGCATTCACGTGCTACCACGGACAGAGGACAACCATCTCCCCCCTGCAACCCTAGGTCTCCTGTTTCTAGTCCAACTCCCCATCTTGTCCAGCCAAAACAGACACTACGCCAAGCTCCCCTCGTTTCCTTTTTCCCAAATCTAAACATCATGAACCAGTCTCCATCCCGTTCTTCTCAGAGCCAAGACTCTGAAGCTTCTCGTTCCCGAGCTAGAGGGCGCTGTGAGATCCATCCTTTGCTCCGTTGTGGCTGCGGTGACATGTGGCGTTCTGCGACAAGCAGGAATCCAGGGCGCAGGTTCATCAAGTGCCACAAACAGGTGAGCAGTAAATCTGATCCTCCCATTTGTTTTGTTGCCTGCCAATCTTATCGTTCTGTTCCTTTACTTTCTAGGACAAGACTACATCATGTGCGCTTTGGATCTGGGAAGATTTGCTGGAGGATTACGTTAGGAGGAGACTAGATCAAGTGAAACAGCATTTTGATCGCACCATAACTTCGTTGAAGGCTGAGTTGGCCGACAAGGAAGCTCTTCTTGACAAAGCTATCAACGAGCTTGCAACTTTCCAATCTAGCTCTCGTTCTCGTGTTTATTTCCTCTGTTTCTTTTTTGTTGTCCTCGGTTGGATCCTTGGGAAACTGTCCAACTGATTGTTGGGGTGTTGTAATATTATATTCTCAATCTCCTATTTAAGTGTAGTGTTCAACGTCGTCCTTGTAATCCATTTTCCTAATCGAAGCACGAATGCTTCACTTTGTCTGAAGCTGGTGAATGTATACTGCCCAACGTATAATTTGCAGTTATTTTTGAATTCTGTAATCTATTTCTTGGTTTTGTTATTATCCCTTTATTCTCATCTATTCAAACATGTCCAATACAATTTTGACAAAGTGAAATAAAAGTTTAATCACCTTGTTTTTCCCAATTTTGTATTTTAGAAACTCCTTCCTCGCATATTTGACCAAGCTTTATACGTTTGGAGCCGTACCCCCCTCCCATCACGCACTAGCCGCTGTATTGTACCAGTCGCAGAACAAATTTTTTAATCGTACCGTAACTCCTATACACTAGTCCTAGTGCTCATAGCTATACGAGTTGCTGTGCACAGAAGCATCTATTTCTCGCCCCAGTGCTCATAGCTATTCCCCCTTGCCTGCGTCCTCGACTGAGTTCTCCATTCTCCCTGCACAACTCATTTTCTCTGGTCTGTCTCTCTTATCTTGAACCAACGATCAACATACGGGGTTCAATTCATTTGGTAATAACCATGAACAGATTTTTTTTCGAAGGTTGTCGACATGCGGTCAGCTAGTTCCGGCGTCTTCGGTTGCGGCCGGAGCAACGACGTAGAGGTTGAGCACTCTTCCTTCGACCACAACGATCCACTTCGTCGTTTAGCCCAGGTTCTGCACTTTTTCATTTAGATGAGTCCCTCCCTTTTATTTATGTGAAGTTTGTTATCCTTAAGTGAATGATATCTATAACTGATTCGTTCTTCTCAATTGACCGCCTCACAAGTTTTTCCTTCCCCCCTCTCATTGTTTTGTATACCCGCTTGCCTGACTCATTGAAGTTAACCATAGATCTCATTTTTGTTTATCAATTTGCACGTTGAAACCAAAGATCCCATGCTAGATGATCATTGATTCTGTCTATTGTTTTATGAATCTGGTAGACGAACATTTATTCTGACAAATCGCTCATCTAAATTTATCGATATCTTATTTACTTATCTCCATCCCAATAAACAGGGTCTAGATGTCGTTGTGAAATTGGACCTGAAGTCAATTCTCATGCAGATCATGTCAGCTTTGGATGCAAACGAGGCCCCTGTGTTTTCTGAATTCGATTGTGGTGCAGAAGGTGTGAAGTTTTCAGTCAAACTCAATGTCTCTGGTCTGTCTCATGTTAGTGGTGATCGTATCCTCTATTCAGTAGTTGAATGCCAGCCATCCCCGGACCCTGCCTTTGCTGAAACTAGTGCCGTGCTCAAGGCATTAAACCGACTCCAACAAAACCACCGAATCAGAATAGTTGATTTTAGTAGTCGTATGGTTGAGTCTTATGATCCCAACAACATGTATGGACTTGTTGAAGGGATGTCTCATTTAGACCAGTTGTTTAGTCAACTGAACATTACTCTAGCTACTTGTGAGAAATTTGCAGTTGATCTTGAGGGTAGACAATTGTTTGATAGTGTCTCAAAGCATGGTTCTGAGTGTGGCAATGTTTATGCAATGCCAAGCAATTATCTGACTTCAGTTGTCAGGAACTTAGAACTGAAATCCTCTGAAGCAGGCGCAACAATGTCTGAATTAGAGAACCGTCGTCGACAGTATGAGAAGAGTATGTCAGTCAAAGCTGAAAAGTTGCTTCACAAGGTAATGACAAAGACAGACTACAGTGTATAACGAGTGTTCTTATTTCCTTCTTGTGCATCTGGAATGCATTAATTTACTAACATGGAGATATTATCTTTCACCAGGGCCCTTTCCGCGACGTAAGGCTATCTTCAAAGGAAATTCTAGAGAATGTTATGCTCTTCTTGGGCCTTGATGAGCCTGAATACACCAATTCCCCAGATTTCCATGGTAGGGTCATCAGCACAATTGTTCTGAAGTTCCCAGAGATGGACATGCATCAGTTCAGTGGCAACATTAGTTTATCAGGCAAGGCTTGTAATTCTATTCAAGCAACGAGAAGATGCTGCATTCGAAGCATTGTTGTTTATTGAGAAGAACTATGCAATCAAGGTCTCTGACTGGAATTATTCTGATCGTAACAAAGCTTTCACTGAACTGAAAAAGCTCATTGCAATGCTCGCTGATGTCTTGGGAGTCGCTCTTTCTGTTAGAATGATGTGGTCAACCCTTAACAATGCTATCGAGAGCAGTGTTGGACTGTTTCGTTTTGTTCCATCTTCGCTATTTACAGGTTTTTGTTTTGGGGCATTTGTTATGTATAACTACCTTCTCCCAGCACTTTCGAATTCTAATGAGCACTAGTATAATGCCCGTGCTAACGCAACGGTTTTATCTTTAAAATGCACATGAAAATAAACCAATGTTTATCATTTTAGAGTTTAACTTGTGCATAATTGTTTAACAGGACCATACTAATTTTTTTAATTGCTAATTTATATTGTCATATCTTATAAAGAGATGCCTCCATGTATGGAGGGAGTTGAATTTATCTGCCATCAGTTTTGAGCTACTGAAATTATGAAACTTGAAGCAAAAACATGGATGATGACAATTCCCGTGCAGTGGCTATGGTGGGATGAACGGATCTTCTTTAGAGAAGAAGGAAAGCGGAGAACTGCTGTGAATGTCGCATATATCGCATCAGCTTTAACTGATTGATTGGTTCCAGATCAAAATGACAGTCCCTCAGCAGGCTTGCACATGTACACCTACTCTTAATCCTAGGGAGTAGCGACTCGAGACTAAATTTCTTAGCCAAAGTTAATTATCATAGTTTGCACGTTCAAAAGATTGGATAATCCGCCTGACACAAGATGAAAACAAATTTCATCTTGTTTCATATCGAACTCGTATGAGAGCGGGATATGCAACGAAGCAAAGGTATTTCAAGAACATATTCCCAACATGTATAATTTGCCAATGCCATGTACATGCATCAGTTCAGTGGCAACATTAGTTTATCAGGCAAGGCTTGTAATTCTATTCAAGCAACAGAAGATGCTGCATTCGAAGCATTGTTGTTTATTGAGAAGAACTATGCAATCAAGGTCTCTTTGGAATTATTCTGATCGTAACAAAGCTTTCACCGAACTGAAAAAAAGCTCATTGCAATGCTCGCTGATGTCTTGGGAGTCGCTCTTTCTGTTAGAATGATGTGGTCAACCCTTAACAATGCTATCGAGAGCAGTGTTGGACTGTTTCGTTTTGTTCCATCTTCGCTATTTACAGGTTTGTTTTGGGGCATTTGTTATGTATAACTACCTTCTCCCAGCACTTTCGAATTCTAATGAGCATTAATTCTCAACAACTTTTATTTGTTTGTGTTTTCAATGAATTGTAGGCAAATTCTCTGAAGCCCAGATTGAAGCATACCGTACCTGCTCCGACTTCCTGAATGAAATGCAGATCACCACAACAAAGGACTTCAACTCTTGTGGTGTACATATTGAAGCCCTGCAGAAACTGTCTTGGAAGCTTCTCGTCGTCAAGAGCAACTTAGCTATTTAGTTCATTCTAAATAGTTGAGAAGTGCTTTGCTGTGACATCATGGAACTCTTGTCTTTTGTCTAAATAGTTCAGAAGCCCTTGCAGAAACTGCCTTTGAAGCTTATTGTTGTTAAGACAAATATTTAGAAGTCCTTTTTGGCGACGCCTTGAAACTTATGTGTTTTAATTTCCTTTCCATGCTTTGGCGAATGCTAGTTTCCTCTGTGTAACTGGAGTTTCACGCTACCCAAGATGCACTAGATGCAGTTTCACCATTATCTGTTAATTTTCAAGAATTCTCTTGATTGACCAATTTATGATCTTTTTTTTACTTGCGTTATTTATGTTTTTTCAAAATACTATCGTGAAGCGTCGCCCCTTACTGAACCTGATTTTTCAAAAGATGGAATCCATTATTCTCCACTGGTTTTAGATGCTAATTAATGAGTTAAGTAATTGGAACCTTTTTTTTTGCACTAGTTTCATGACCTCCTTTTCCTTGTACTTTTGTTCTATTCGGAAATGAGTAGTTTAGTAACTTTTATTAATTCAAAGTGTGTCACTTACAATTCAATATTGCGTGTTTATACATTAACTAGACTACGATGCACATTGCCCTATGCACCCTCTTTTTTTTTTTTTTCCTTGGTCTATAAACTAAATTTGTGAACATAAACATTGTTTTATTCATCAAATGGCGACGCCATTTGCTACCTTTGAACAATTTTTTCTTAAGAATATACTATAGTACCGAAGTTAGGGGTTTAGGGTTACTCTTGGGCAAGCGTATTCGACTACAGTCGTTTAGAAGAATACTAATAATTGAATATATCCTTCATCAATATAAATCTATTTCCTTGCTTAACTAACATTTTTCTCTTATTGGTTTTAGTATAATATTTTGTAAGTTATCTTTCCAGAATAAATTTGAATAACTCAAATATAGTTGTTGATTTTATAACTTATCGCTTTTAAATTTGTTTATTACTTAGTCTGCAGTCGTTTAGAAGAATACTATTAATTGAATATTACCCTTTCTCAAAATAAATCTATTTCCTTGCTTAACTGACATTTTTCTCTTTGTATTATTTGTAATTAGCCAAATCGTTACCCATCCAGACAGCTATGTATTCTTTTTATTCTTATCATGGCAAAGGACTTACCGATCTATGTAAAATTACATGCTGCCGTCTAAAATTTTTTTGACCAAATCCTAAAATTCATTTGACATGAGAACATTAGGAAACCAAATTTACGCATACATTAAAATAATTGAACTAGTCAACGAATCCTAATATTCGTTTGACAATAGAACATTAGGGAACCAAATTTAGGCATACATTAAAATAACGAAAAAAGATGCATCGAACTTTAAAAACATCACGAACAACTTAATAGTAAATTCCTGCCTCTCTACGGAACTTCACGAGTTCAGTGCTCCACATCAAATATTCGAGCAGCACACGATGCACTGCGCCTCGTTCTATGTGATCACCATAGTTTGTAGCCTTCTCATACGCATGAACAAGAACACCTAAGTACGTGGAGCATCCTGTATTTTCCTTGCAGAATGGGCAACAGAATTTATCGTCTTTCTGCACCTTGTAACCTGTCTCACCATTGATTAGAGCTGTAGTGGTATGCTGCTTCAGCCTGTTCATGTCTCCATCTTTTCCCTCATTATTACGATTGTTTGAATTCATCTCCTCCTCTCTAGCGTAGAAACTGCTGATCATCTCGATAACACGTCCACCGTCCAGGTCTTCATCCTCATGCTCCATTCTTCCATCATTATAAAAGTATTAGACAGAAATGATTGTTCCGAAATTAAAACAATCTCCAAAAGCAGGCAGCTGTTACCTTTGCTTCCCCTTTCCCATGATTCACCTGCTTTTTGGATGCTACATTCTCCGTGTGCTTGGGACTTCGTTTTTGGTGGATACTATTATATTTGCTGTATTGATGTGCTCTGAAGCGTGTCTATATATCAGTGGAATCGGCGTACGTTCGGACACGTGACCATTGTACCTACAGTCTACCTTTTCTTCACAAGAGGGTGTGTGTTCGTATTCACCAGTGGAATCCGATGCCGAAGTAGTACTGGTCTATCATGTTTTTTTCAAATTGCACGATCTATTTTTTAGTACAGTTGTCCCTACTGGCACTCTTATCTTCCTCATTTCTCCCAACTGGAACGATACTGTAGAGTTCGACGTGTTAACGTCGATGGCACTGCTTTTTCGGCGCCGAACGTGGATTTGACAACACGCTGTGCATGCCGCACCAACTCGACAACAGCAGGAACCTGACGCTGGAGTCTTGTCTGCAGCCAGACGATGCCCCTAGCCGTCTACACGCATCGTAGCTGTAGGCTCTCTGCTGTCGCCGCTTAGCTTTTTAGCGTCTCCTCTCGCATCACACCCCTATGCATATACCACGTCTTCAGATCCAGCACCTAGCAACTGGTTCAAAACTTCTGTACCGTTCACTGTTGATAATCCTCAAATATATTGCTTTCTCGGCTTTGACGTTCCCATGGAACCTGTTTTGAAGGTAAGCAGCTAATAATACCACTGTAGCCATCTATTGTTAGCCGAATCTACAGCATTGTTTATTCTACTTTGCAGAATTTTTTGGTTTCTCTTCCCTTCGTCCATACCAGCGTGATGTTGAGCAAGTTCTTTCTGGACGAGACTGCTTTGTTGTCATGGGCACTGGTGGTGGCAAGTCCCTGTGGTAACATTTTTTCTTCCTCCATGTATTTCTCAATATTTATATATATTCCTTTTACCAATCATTTTTTTCTATGCCCAATCCTAGTTACCAGCTCCCTCCACTGCTCACCAAAAAAACGGCAATAGTTATAAGCCCTCTGCTATCATTAATGCAAGATCAGGTGATGATCAGCGCTGCTCAAATATACCCAATAGGTTATTATCGTTTAGCTATAAATATTGTTATTTATGAACAGGTCATGAGCCTTCAACACAAAGGCGTTCGTTCAGATTACTTGGGTAGTTCCCAAACCAATTCATCTGTTGTCAATCATGCGCAACTAGGACTGTACGACGTGCTGTACTTAACACCTGAAAAGGCCACATCGCTTGCCCAGAGGTCAGTTTACTTTTTAATAAAATATAATCCGAATCAACAGTATCATGCCCAATGATCAATTTCCTTTGAATAGCTTCTGGACCAACATTACAAATGCTGGAGTTTGCCTACTTGCTGTGGACGAAGCCCATTGTATATCAGAGTGGGGTCCCGATTTCAGGTTTTTTTTTGGTTCTTTCCTTCATCGATTTTAATTACATAGAAAAACCCAAATTCGCCGTTCTTTTTTTTTTTTGTGCAAGGACTGAGTACAAAAAGCTTCACCGTCTTAGAAACCTGCTTCCTGGAATTCCAATCATTGCTTTAACAGCAACTGCAAAAGAAAGGTTGCTAATAATCTTTTATGCAAGGAAGCGGTTGTTGTTGAAAAAATGATTTACATTTCGCTAATTTTGCAGGATCCGAGAGGACATAAAGAATTCATTACTCCTGCGTGATCCTTTCGTTTACGTGGGATCGTTTGATAGGCCGAACCTTTTTATGGAGTAAATTTAATCAAACAAGGTGTTTCAAAAGATGAAGCAATCATTGAAATGCTAAGTGACGTGCCTCGCCGTGTATCACAACGCGAGCCAACTATAATCTACTGTGCTATAGTGGCGACGCAGAAAAGGCAAGAATCCTTTTTCTAAACAATATCACTGTACCAAATTACCAAATTCTGTATTATCTAAATGTAATACGTTATTACTATAATTCGTCTTTATAGGTGCACACGGTTTTAAACAAACTAGGCATCTCTCGCTTCGATGTATCATGGCCAAATGGAAAGCAAAGCTAGAGCGGAGGCACACAAGTTAGTTTTTGATCGGCAACTCTTTTTAATATTGTACTTCTGTAAATTTTACTCGAACAATTTCCATAGGTCATTTGTCAAGGACAAGGTTTATGTCATGGTTGCCACTATCGCATTTGGCATGGGTATCGACAAGGTTTCTGTAAATTTTACTCAAACAATTTCCATAGGTCATTTGACGTTAGATGTGTGATTCACTATGGGTGTCCTAAAAGCCTTGAGTCATACTACCAAGAAAGCGGGAGATGTGGTCGTGATGGCTTACCTTCTACTTACTTGCTATACTATAGCCGTAGCGATTTTTCCCGTGGGGAATTTTATTGCGTAGAAATCAAGAGTGTAAGTACATCTCTCACTATGTTTTATGCTGCTCTGTTAATATATTTCATGGTCTTACCTTTTCATTTTGAAATCTATAGGATGCACAGAAAGAGGTCATTATGAATTCATTTTTTGCTGGGCAAAGGTACTGCACCCTTGGAACTTGTCGTAGACAAAATCTTCTTAACTATTTTGGTGAGGAGGCTGATGCAAATTGTGGTGAGAATGCACGTTTATATATTAGTATACCATAAAGTCTCTTAACCCTCTTTGAACACAAGGCTTGCTGTCCAACATTTTTGCAAATAAATTTTCTATGTTATGAAATGTTATAGGGAATTGCGACAATTGCATTTCCAACACTTGCAAGGAAAATGATTTGTCTGCAGAAGCCGCTCTTCTTCTCGGTTGTGTAAAAGAATGTGGTGGACAATGGGGGTTGAATTTTCTGATAAATGTCCTTAGAGGATCTCGTGTAAACCCTAGTAACTTCTATATAAGATTATACTCGTAACGTTGCCCTTCAATTTTTAGGTAACTAAATGCATATTAATTTTGTTCCTTTCGCCAGTAGTAAGAAAATTTTGGAGAAGCAATTCAACAACTCGCAATTTTACGGCAAAGGGACTTTTCATGAAAACACTTGGTGGAAAGGACTTGGTGGCATTTTATTAAACAATGGTGACTAAACCGTTTCTTATTTTTTCTTCGTATACACCATTGAATGAATATTGACAATTCTAATATTGCCTTAGAAAGTATAGGTTTTCTTTCCGAAACAGTCAAAAAATGCTTCAGATTAATCAAGTAACTTTTATTTTATTTGATTTGTTTTGCTATAATCGTTCTACATTCCAATTGAAAATCCTAATCTAATTCTATAGGATCACGCCGCAAGGGGACGATTTTCTCGGATCATACAGTTCTACGCCCCAATCGTTATTTCTCAACGTCACAGCCGAAATGATTAGTGACCAAGAAGACACTAATTCTATAGACGACAATTCGGATGCAGAACAGCAGGCTTTGTGCAATGTATGGACCTCAACAATTGTTAAACACCAGTCTACCCAATACGATGTGCTATAATCTCAATGCATCTAATGTTTTTGCAGAATGAAATCACGATGTACCAGATGTTAAGCACGGCTCGCCGGAAAATTGCTGATGACTTTCAAGCCGCCCCGTACCGTTCGCTCTGTCATTCTCCATTCATTATATTTCGCATTTTTACATTACATTAAGTGTTAATTTGACTAATTTACATCGAACTGAATTGCAGGTATGCTATATGCAGTGACATGGTGATTAGGAATATTGCCAAGTCTCGCCCTTCAAATTTAGAAAACTTATCACTAGTTGATGGTGTGAATTTGGTAATTTCATTTTTATTGAATTATTCTCCTCAGATTCTAGGGAACCCCTTACTACTTGATATTTCCAATCCTATCTCATGTATGCAATTTCACATATCATCTCATGTTTCGACAATGTGCAGAATTTTGTCACGCAATATGGGGACATTTTTATGCACTGTGTCCGAGAAATGTCTCAAGATTTGAATTTAAATTTAGACAACATGGACCTTGATCCTCAGGGCAGTTGCGCAGACGGCAGTTCCACTTATGAAACAGACTAAGTTCAACAATATAATTACCCAGAATATTTAGAACCTCTGGTCTATCGTAACATCGAAGACATCCTAGAAGATTCTATTGAAATGCATATCATCGGTTTTGTTTATAATAATAGCGGGGTAAGGAACTTGTTTTCCAATGGTGGATTTTGTTACACCTGTACACTAGATTACAAAATAAATTTAGGCTAGTTCCATTGCATGTTTTTTTTCATTTTACTAATTTTCTTTGCAGGTTTCTTTGCATCAAATTTTTGGAACACTTCCACCACCTTGTTATGGCAGTGTTCCACAGGCGCTTGAAGATCTACAGTCCTCTTTCTTAATCTATGAGACAAACAGTTTATATTACCGTCTGTAGGGCAAATGATTTGCATTTATATGTAATATTTGATTGCTTTTATTTTGTCTTACTTTGCCCTTCTGTTTCTGAACATTGGTACATTTATCCCTTCGTTTTACCTAGTAACCGTAGGATTATGTCATCGTTAATCCCTGCACTATTAGTTTTCCGTATAAACGAATTTTTCCTTTCCGCTTGGGGGCTTCCATTTTCCTTTTGTTAATACCTAAATTACTTAATTCGTTCACTTTTCAAGCTACGAACATAATTATTGCAATGACATGTCACTTTAGCATTACATTATATGTACAGTGCTCCTCACAACGCCGAACCATAGGTATGTAGGCACTAATTAAAATATACTGCTTTGAATGACACACATCAGGCTACGCTAGTGTCATACATGTTCATCTCCCACTACCTCGTTCCGCTCCGCTATCTACTGCTACCTTCTGCTTTTCTTCGTATTCAAACAGGAACCATGTTTCGCATCTAGCTTCCCAAACCATTCGGAGCTAAACTCTTGTCTTCTTGTTGCATTCACGCCTCACCTCCGCCATCCTGTTGCTGATTCATCCCTAGATCTCGTCTTGTCAGGTAAACATCTCATTCGAACTCTTTATTTGCATGTTTTTTTCCACCACTAGTTTGTCCTATTTTTATTGTCAGCATTTGTTCCCAGCAGTTGTTATTCCCACACTGCCTTCATTAGAACCGTCATTTTCCAATCTGGAAAGTTCCAGTATCCACCATCTGGTAAGTCGTGATTGTTTCTCGATGATATTGTAGCGCCGATTTCTCCTTGTCATTGTACACTGGTTGTACTGCCTTTTAAGATTTTCCTGCAATTCTTGGGGTACTTTTCCTCAGCTAAAATGTCATACCTAGGGAGCTATTGTCAGACAAAGGATTGTTTTCCCTGTTGCTAGTTAAATTTAGTGAAGGCAAGTATATTCTGCATTAATTGTTCGTGCGCTTATACTTGATTTCGAGGTCTGTTTTAGTCCTTGTTCTTCGTGCAAGAACGACTCCTTGCAACTACTTTCACTGGATATAAACTACTAACATCGCGGATGAGTATGTTGTTAGCTTTGACTCTGCCTTTCATAAAAATAACTAATTCTTGACTGGAGAACAAAGTGGTTTGGTCTATCTCTTTAGTTTTGTATAGGAAGTGTCAGTTTGTGCATTAGAATTTTTCATTTCAGTTTTATCATGCTCTCTTGTGGAACAAGGATTACAGTGTTTTTTTGTTTGTCTTCATTCCCATCTTTGCAACGTCAGACAACGACAGTGGCTCTGCAGGTTCCGATAAATCTATGCCACGTCGTTTGTCCAAGAGTTCAAAGACCCGCTCAGTCTTATCGACTTCAAAGTCCCGTTTGTTCAGCAGTGGAGCTGGAAGCCCTGCAAGCAGCCCTTTTCTTCCAAGTGATGCAGATACTCAGGGAGTCAAAGTTCTTAGTTCCCCACTAGCAGTTTTTCAGGCTGTCTCCTGCTTTGACACACTGAAAAGGAATATTGTTCAATCTATTGGTTTTGGTGGCATCCTTGAACTGCCTTCATTCAGTTCTGACCATGCTGATTTTTCACTCTGGCTACTTGGTAGACTAAAATGGTACAGATGTGCTCTCACTATTGGTGATCACTTTAGCATAACTCTCACCCCTGAGCACATTGCAAAGATCACTGGTTTAAGTTCTTCTGGAATTGATTTATCTGACAGCTCCTTAGAGACCGTCAGTGAGAAAATGTCTTTCAAGAAATCACATCTCAGCTTTCTAGACTCAAGTATTGGCACTGTAGAAGCAGCTGAGAAATTTGTCCAGCAGGATCTGCCATCTGTTATGACCAAAGAACACTCTGATCAATTTAAGATTGCATTTGTTATATTCATTATGGGTCGTTTCCTTGCTCCAAGTGCTGATAATCCTGATGGACATCTAGAGTTCTGGGGTGTGCTCTCCAATCCTGAACAGATTTCATCTTATAACTGGAGTGCTTATGTTCTGTCAAAATTAAAGGATGCCGCACGTTTGGTAAACTGGGTAGGACCCTACAAAAGACCACTGTATTCTCTGCCCGGTTGCCTATTAATCCTACAGGTGCATGATCTATTCTTTGTACGGTGCCTTGTTAAATTATATGGCTGAATACATTTTACGCTTTTGTGCCATGATTTACCAATTAGTTTCCATAGGTATATTTATCCACACATATGCTCATTTTTTATTCTCAATTTCCCCTTCCAGATTTTTTATCTTGACAATCTTGATATTGGCGATTTGAATCTCTACCACAAGATTTTACCCCGTTGGAAAGAATTCAGTAGCCATTCTTTGTTTGCCATGATTCATGCTGATAAAGTTGTTATTACAACTCCTTCAGCCACAACTGAGTTTGGGAAAACCAAGGTGGTTTACTATGTCTCATTTTGTTAGTTATGGAACTACCTTTAACTAATCATGCAAATTAACCTAACACAAATTTCCCACATTGACAGATACTACGTGAAGGAGATTCATGTTATAGTTTCGGGAGCCAACAGGGAATTGTCACTACATCAATAGGGATCACTCCCTCCCCACCACTATTCTCGTCGGGCCATGATGAGCGTTCAAGAGCACATTCATCCGCAAAAGAAGACACCTTTCCTCGTATTGAAGTTCCCATACACTCTGGTTCCCCTTTGCCAACCATACTGAGAAATGGACCTAACCTAGGGTCTGGGGTTCTAGACTTTTCTGCATTTATAAGGGATAGATACAAAGGGAAAGTGTGTTTTCCCCTTTCTAGCTCTTAATGTAGTGTACATTGATGTCCATTTCTTGACAGCTTTAACGTTTGGTTTGTTGGATCTCATGGCTAGGTTGATCAGAAAATCATTGATGATATGCAGCGCCATAATGGTTTGTGCTTGAAGCATCTGACAACTTCGTATTGTTCTCTTGCTGCTGCAATTGTCAATGAAAATGCCAACATGGCAGTGAAACTCTTAGATCACATTATCCAGACATCTCCAAACAGTAATGCTGAACCACTAAAACAGATTGCTGCAGCAGGACGTTGAACATACAATGACTTGGTTAGCGGAACAGATTCTAGCACAGAAGGTTCGTCATTAGTCGATAAATTCATGATAACTATGCTTATGGTTCCTGTCTATAATTCCTGACATGCTTTCTCTAAGTAGGCGAAGACAACGGATTGCACTGTAAGTTTCCAAGGACTAGGCTAGGTATTGGACCTCTCCAAGGCAGGACATCTGTATTGAATGCTGAATCTCCCATCAACAAGTGTGACGTTGTTCAGAGTTCAACAAGTATGTAACGTGTCATTTGAATATGTATGATTAATCACATCTGTTCTATCCAGTGCCTTATTCATGGTTTTATTTTGTTTTGAATAGGTTGTCCTGGCAAGGACATCATACACACACCCCAAGTCCCAATTGCTCCGCAATTAAATTTAACTTATCCTTGCAACACTGATCCAATAAGCCAAAGCAAAAATGATTCATTTGTTCATCATGGATCAACATCTGTTCCAAAAGGTAATCATATTTCCAACATCAACTTACAAATCATTAATGAATAAATGTTTGCAATAGTTTTACCCACTTCTCAACAAACCTTTTTCTTTTCTATCCTATAGTAAGTGGATCTAAATTGGACGTGCTACTTCCGTTGAGAAAAAAGAATCTGTCCAGTGAAGAACAGATTCCTGCTTCTGGTCTAACACTCCTTGGTCAATACAATACCAAAGTTACTGATCCTTCACCTGGCAACTCAATTGAGCCCAAAAACAAAGACCAAAACATGTCACGCACTCTCAATTGGAATGATAGAGCATATCACACTCCTGAAACCACTATCAAGTGGCATCATGATTCACCTAATGTCTCACCAACAACAGAAAATAAATTATTCTCTGGTGCATGTTTGTCAATCCGGATGCTTGACTCAATGAATGGAATAGACCTGAATGCATCATCTTTTGAAGATCAGTACCACAGTGCATCCCAACCAAAGAAAGTGGCCTTACCAGGTCCATTTTCATTGTCTCACTGGGAGATGAATTTGAGACTGCCCGAGATTGATCAACAAACTGTTGCTGATTTTCTTGGATGGTTGTCGCGATCCGACAGCATTGAGCTCAACAGGTGAGAACTGCATATTTTATTTATTTGGAGTCATCTTCCATTTAGGAATTGTCTAACATTTGATACAATGTTCTTCATTTTGTAGTGACTGGATTGTCTATTTCGTTCCCCGCTTCATAAAGTTATATGGAATTGATATCAAAAACCAATTTGTATTGAATATGCCTCTAAGCTTGGAACTATTTGACATTGCTATTCGCCGCATCAAACAACTAGACATGTCTACATATCCTTCCAACATACCATTAAGATGGCGTCACCTCCTGGAATCTGACTATGCAGTGAGTAAATATTCCTTATTGAAGGATACAATTAACATTATCCTAGTTTTAATTTTCTATACTGTCTCTACTTTGCAAGATGCATGCTCTTGGGTATGAAAATCCAACAGATAACAAGAATATCAGGGAGTAGTTCATTGGACCTGATTGCAGTTATGAAGTTTCTAGATGCCGGATGGTGGATCCTTTATCTCTTATTTTATCTATGTACTATTGATTGCAGATAGTTTTTCCAGCTAAGACAGGCTATTCTTGTTTCAGTTTTTTGTGCCTGTATACATAGATGGAAAATGGTGGTGCTATGCATGGGATTTGAAGATGGCAGTTGTATCTATCATTGATCCTTCAATTGGTTATGAGCCTGAAAGCTTGGTTATTAGCAAGCATTCGTGGGACGCTAAACAGTTGTCCCAATTCTTGTCATCCATAGCCGACGACCTATTTTCTAGTTGGGCTCCGTGTTTTTCTGAATGCAAACATCATGTGCTAAGATTTCTTGGTATGCCTTACAAAAGGTATGTTATTCTCTAAACAAATATGTTCATTTGCTTTTTGTATACACCGACATCCGACTTATATGCTTCGGAATCAATCAATTAAACTTTCCCGCCACTAGCATGGACACTGGTATGCTTGTACTGTTCTGCATCATGAATTTTGATGGGACCAAGCTTGTCAACAGTCCCACAGAGGTACAAGTATTGAGAAAAAATACAGGCTAATGATTCTTTAACATGCACTCTCACTAAACTGAAAATTTGATTCATTTCATTTGTTTTCCAGAACACTTGAACAACTTCGGAGCTTACCTTCGTACCAGATTATGCAAATAAACGACAATGGTGGGCGGATGCCATCTGCATTTGTTCATTATATAGACTGAATGATGACAAGCTACACTAGGACAATATTTATCAAAACTTTTGATGAGTGATCTAGTAATAAAGACGCTAGATTCACCACAAACAATATTTAATGGTTCATTGAGGACTTTTTATTCACTGAGTATGTAATGGTCTGGCAAGCAGCCTGTGTTGCGGCTACTATCACCTAGAAAACTACTATTTGGTCAGTTGTATTGATCAGTGAGGTTGATTTGTAGTAAACTGAGCTGAGGTTTCTGTTCCAGCTATACAATCTGTGTGACTATTATTGTACTATTTTGTAATCTGAAGTGATGTTTCTCTGTACTATTTATGACTTCATCAGCGAGGTTGTTCTTATTGAAAATATACGCACTCTCCGTTTGTTACCGTTGCTTTTTCTGATTTTACTTATTATTGAGGGATTGTGAAGCTTTAAGTTATAGACATTGAATCGGATATATGTACTACGAGTGAAAAAAAACATCTTGTTACTGAAAGGCACATAAAGCAGGATCCGTAGTTATCTAGAGGCATACATACCAGGAAATCAGCAGCCTTCAAATTAAGGATAAACAAACAGGGGACTCAGCTCGAGGGTATTATTGGAATGTTCAATTATGTAGGGCTGGAGGAGGCAAAAAGGTCTCCCGTCTCCGTCCGCTAGATAGAGACATTCTCTTTTCCACTTAAAATTATCTTGGTGCGTTCGGGGAAGCCGGGCGACGCTGTGTAGGTGAAAGTGGGACGGGGGCAATGGCGGATTTCCAGATCGCGCCGGCGGAAACCGTTCTGCAGGGTAGCGCAACCCATGTCCACGGCATCAATGCGCGCTAGGATCTGATTATTCAGGTCAGCCAACATTTACGATTTCATGATGTCTATTCATTTCACGTTCGTAAAAAATCTATTTTGTTGTGTAAAAACTGCGAGGACGCTTGTTCAATAGTTGCGTATCCTTTACAGTCGGTGATGTTTTGTTGGAGCTAGTGTTTTTTGAACAAGAAAATAGCTAGATCTGGAAGACACACAAGTTTCCCAATTTCGGTAGATTTACATATCATGAAAATCATATTTGTAGTAGGATCTCTCAGTATTTACGACTCCTAATTAAATAGTGTAGCTTGGCCTTCCATACGGTTATTTCGCTGGTCTTCTTAGGTTCACCATTTTTTTGCAAAACATACAGTCTTTTGTCTAGTGTAAAATATTTTCATCTCAAACCCCTTCTGGATCTATGATGTTTTTTGGGCAGGGGAGGGAGCAGTGTTTGAATATCCCTGCCAAGACAATACTGTCTGCTTTCATGAAGGCACTAGGTTCCAGGGTGGAGCCAGTTTGTAGAGTTGAAGGATGCCAAGCTGTCGGGTACAAGGTGTCGTTGGAGCTTGATGTGTCAGTCATTAGTCGCATTATGCAAAATACGGTTCAAGTGTCAAAAGTAGAAAGTGAACTCTGTTCAACTGTAGAGGAAGCTGAAGATGCATGCTTTAGAAAAGCCTTGAACTATCTAACTGGTTCCCGTAGGATCAGGATTATGGACTATAGCACGAAGATCGTGTCATCAATTAACAGGAAAGATGTGATTGGTAAATTAAGTGATGCATTCAGTTTGGTTGATATGATAATCGAGAAATGTAAACTGTCCATTGCTAGCTCTGACCATATCAGTAGAAGGATTGAAGGCAAAGTCACCTGGTGTAGGAATTCAAATATGCCGAATGCAGTATTGGACAAATATATTCACTTTGACAAGTGCCTGAACAGAGCAGTAAAGAGGTTTGGTGATAAATTGTATGATGCTAGGTGTAACCTTAAGGACTACGAAGGCGAAAATGATGCTGCAAGGGAAATAAGAGACGAAGAGTATCGAAATCACATCCGGAAGGTGTGTATACAAAATTTTGCTTTCTAAACATCATATGCCTTAACTACACATATCAATATACCTGTAGACTGTTTCTAATAACTAATGTTATTGTCCCAGGGCTACCTGCACAAGATTTCCCTCAGCCAAAAAGACATATTGAGTTTTGTGCTTAATTGTCTAGGAGCAGGCCAAGCTACCTTTGTTAATGAGCCTTTAAAAGATGGTTCTCTGTGTTCTGAAGTGGTGTTCTTTATGCCAGTTCTTGGTGGAGTGAGGTTGTCAGGTAACTTGAAAAAAAGAGCTACAAACCTGGATGCAGTTAGAGCTGAGGAACAAGCTGCCTACAAGGCTCTGCGTCTAATTGAGAAGGAATTCAAAGTTAAAGTGCTGGATGGAAACTATGCTCAGCGTGTCCATGCTAAGGAAGAGCACAACAAACTTGTTCTACTTCTGGAAAAGCTAATTGGAATGGTCCATGAGTTGAAGAAAGAATGGGAAGATGCAAAGGACTGCTTGGAGGAGCTTCAATCCATAGATCAACAGTTTTCACCGCAGTCACTCTGCAGTGGGCCAGACGCTTCTGAAGAACTTGCAGCTCATGATTTTTGGAAGGTCAGGATTGCTGCAGTTTGTGAGCAGTACAAGACACATTATTTGACCTGTCATGATGAGTTCGCTGCCATCAATGCTATTGCTAGCAAAATGTATGACAAACCACTCTACATTGACTGATTTCCAGTGGACACTGCTTTGGGAATGCCGCTCAATGCCATTAACTCAAATACGCAACTACATACTTATCAAGTAATTTAGAAGTTTATTTGTCTATTTGATGACTCTGTTATTTTAAGGACCTTGGTTGTTGCTTTGTCGTGTGATGTGCCAGTTATGGCATTATGTTATCTGTGTAACTAAACATCATCCCGTGGAGATGGTCGAAACATAATTCCATTCTAAGCATCCTGTCTGAATTCACGTTTCGTTTTATTTACTCGATCACAACTCTCTATATCGACTGCAAACTTTTAAGAAATTGTTCGCTTTGGGATACGTGTCCGTTACTGCACTGTCTTGCATTCCGGCAATTAGATAGTTTCATGGAACGCATGAAAATTGACAGAAACTTGAGTTTCTAGTTGATTTTTAATGAAACATACAACTGAACATGTACTTGGTCACTGGAGGTCTTATAGTTTGCACAGATGTACTCTGATTGCTAACAGTTGTTCCTTACGCCGATCAAATATTTTGTATAATAATTGTGTTGCAGACCAAACTTCTATTTTGCTTGAGGTTCCTTGGGTGACAAATTATTTAGATGTTAGGCACCATTTCTTTTCTATTTTTAGTCAATCTAACACCTAATTCGTTAATCGTCTGTTGTTTTTTTATTATCCCATAAAACATACCCACTTTAAATTCCCGCCTTATATTCTGATATTTCTTTCTTACAAAATATCACTTATATTGCCGAAATATTAATTTGTGTAGTGACTAGTGTCTTTTTCGTAATATACACAAAAAAACGTATGAAGGTGACTCAAGGCACATTAAGCTATAGTCGGGGAAATAATTAAAAGACAGCTCTAATCAATTAATCCAACATAGCAAAGACATGATTCCATCAGCTGGCAGACTTACGAATGTGGTCTAATCGATTTTAGGCTAAATACAGATTATCCACAAAACATGGTGTTGCATCGGTACACATCCCCTCAAGAAGTTAACGGTAAAGTCAATCAGTTGAAACTTCAAATGTTCTTCACACAACAACATACATTCCAGTGAAATCATGTTACATGATATCATCCCTAAATATATCCCAACTGTGCTCCGATGGATCCATCTTCCAAAAACCTTCCAACACCCCTGCTGACAAATACACACCGTGGCATGAAAAAATCATTACTTGTACAAGACGAATACATATATACCATGGAGGTGATGCATATTATGCCATACCTTTTCTAAGTTCACATCAAATCTTGTTCGTTTTCTTCACCAACAGGACTCAGGTTGCGGATTCCTGGGCAACGCCTAGAATCATGATCATTGCCACGGCACTTTTTGCAGTGTCGCGACTGTTTAATAGCTCCTGAAGACTGACATCTTTTCCTTTTCTTTGCTGTCTTTGAATTCTTAATCCTGATTTCTGCCTGACTTTTCTGACGAACATTAGAAGGCCTGCCATTTGTAGGGATGAACAATGGAGCCTTAATGGAATTGACATCTATGGAAACACCACTTCTGCTGTCAACTATCTGCAAAGCTCCACCCTCACTGTCAGAAAAGGCTTCGACACCAGTTCTTACTCTCGAAGCCTCTGACCCACTAGATTCATACCCAACAGTGCAAGTAGTTCTAAAGGCATCTCTTTTTCCCTATAGTTTTTTTAAGACCAAGCTGGCTTGTTTCATTGCATAATCAAACCATTTTGAATCCAATTTAGCTATTTTGGCTATATCTCTGTGAGTGCACTCCAACATATTATGCTTTATAAGGCTAGAGTTGACTATTGCACTTTCTTTGACAGCAGGCAGGAGATGTGAGGGTTCTTTCAGACGAGCTGACTTCGTCCAACGATTCATTATGTGGATGCCTGGAATCTCCGAGACACCTTTTTGAACCATCACCTGTACGCATTAAAGCGACATATTTTAACTACCCAACTCTTTAATAATTTATATAACAGTGGCCTCACATGACATGCTAATTTTGACTCTTACCAACAAAGCATGGCAGCAGAGGATACCAAAATGGTTATAAAGACCACACTCACAGTTGTATAGACCAGAATCATCATTAACTGCCACTTTGAATTCAACCTTCGACCACTTTTCTTTGTTTTTGCTGTCTACATGCACAACTTTGTAACAATTTGCTTCATCACTCACCACGGAGGTATAGGAAGTAATTCGAGACAATTCCTCAAGAAACAAGTTATATGCAGACTTGGTGTATAATTGTGCTGCGTGACACTCAATAGGCCAACCAAATCTCATCCGTATCTCACGCTGCAAGAATATAAATGAATTTTTGAAATTACATAGTAGGACATAGATATAAATTCAATAGTCAAAGAAAGAATTATTTAGTCGTCAAGAACTTTGTTTCATGTTTTTCTCTTCATCAAAGTCAGCTTTCTTCTGTTCAGTGACAAGTTTGTTGTACTGCTGAAGAAATAAATTCAGTGGCGAGTTCCTTGGAACAAAGTGCTTAAGAACATTATTTGCAGATTCACTACGCTGTGTGCTTGTCATTCTTGCACATAAGATGTCTTTAAACCACGCTTTTGCCCACATTGAGCGTGACTCAAATGCCCTAGTCATCTCAGGGTTTTTCTGAAGACCATACTTAGCCACTAGAGCTGCCCAAGACTCCTCAAATTCCTTTTCTGTCAACATGTGGTTAACAACCTATTGAAGTCATGCGCGAATTCTTTGTTTTTGTTGAACAAGTGACCAAGAGTTTCAACCAGTTTCTTAAGCACATGCCACTTGCACCAGCAGTGTTTTGTGTTTTTTAGCACTTCGCGTAGTGCAGCGGCCATAGCAGCAGCCTGGTCTGAAAAAAAACAGCAAGACATTATTCTATGAAACTGGGTACAACGCAGATAATGAATCTATGTTGATCAGACACCAATTTTTTGCAATAATCAACGAGCAAACAATGGGTGTAGATGTTAGATACCTGTGAGCATTGTGATAGGTGCTTTACCACCCATCATTTCAACAACGGTCTTGAAAGCCCATGCAAAACTTTCAGTGGTTTCACGAGTCAATAGAACACCAGCATATATAACACTCTGGAAATGATTGTTAACACCAACAAACATTCCAAAAGGCATATTATATAGATTAGTTTTGTAGGTCGTGTCAAAAGTGACCACATCCCCAAAATGACTATACATCCTCCTGCTATACCCATTGCTCCACATCAATGATGTTATCCTACACTCCTTGTCCATCTGGAACGAATAAACAAAGTTTGGGTCCTCATCGCGCATCTTACTCAAAGATACCATAGTCTTCTGAATATCATCAGCAATAATTTCACTAGCAATTTCTGAGCAAACTGCTTTCAAGCGTCTCTTGCTGAAGGTAAGGTTGTTCATAGAGCCAGACATGCTACCCATAATATTGTTTACTTTACCTAGGCTAACGTTGTTCTCACGCAGATAACGGACCATGTCCTTGGTATCCTGATCAATACTCTGGTGTGATTTCAGATGCCTTTTCTCACCAAAACACTGAACCAAATCATGGTTGTGATCAGGAACAAATATTGAAACATAGTACTCCTTGTTTTTGTTCATCAGCAGCCGAAGACGAGCGGGGCAGCCACACATTGTTGTAGAAAACCTGGTTCTAGCACACGGTTTCCCCTGGCATATAATGTGCAAGAAGGAGATACAGCATGATCAGAGTCTGTTATAGCAAGATAGAGAAATAAAAAAGACAGGATCAGCGTTTCTTACTGCTCGTTGGCATCTTAACTCTTGCATAATAACATCACTTGTTCCATCAGGCTTTTTCTTCCCATTAGAAACTTGTACCAATACGTATGCTGAAACCAACTTCCCATGAATATAGATTGTAAAACTGGTAGGCATCTCCTAATGATGGGAACACAGCCCCAAGTTTTGGTAAGAACAATTTTTCTTGACTGCCATCGTTGTTCTCACTGACTGTCATCTCATTCCTGACTGGCTCGCTGTTAGTTATCCTACAGTATGACAGTACTTAATTGTAACATAAAAATGGAGACACGGTATTGAGTCATGAATGCTAAACGAAACTACATAGTACATATAGACTGCTATATTCACCTTGTACTTAGTTGTTCCTCCGCAGAGGAATAACCAACTGCAACATCAACATCGTCTTGGCTGGCACCATGGTTCAAAGAATAAAGGTCTGATTTCTTCCAATTATATGGATTGCTGTTGTCGTCCTCCAAAAAATCATCTGGCATTTCCTCATTCATGCTGTGGATGCTTCGTAATCAGAACTACACATTTTTAACACATTCATCCAACACTGAAAGTGGAAGAGATAATGTACCTTTCCGATGCATGGCCTCCAATGTGTGTAGTGAAACATGTTAGGTGATTTTCTTCGGCACACTATCGAAATAGCAGCGTCTGATTCGTCCCCATAATAATCAGCAGCATCTCTGTGTAGATGAACAAAATAACATGTATTATACAAACAGAATTTTGAAACGTCAAACAAAAGTAGTAGATATAGGTTATACTATGTTAGGCCAAGACCACAAAACCTATCGGTGTCATCATCCTCGCTTGAAGAAAATACAGTATCTCGAGTTTCCAATCCATGTTCGGTTGATACCATGTCTTTAACTAGCGGAGGTACGCTGTTACTGTTCCTTCCTATGTTATGAGATTGGTCCATTTCCAACTTCCAATTAACACCACCAGTTTCAGGGGAAACATTTGGGTTAACATAATCGCTGTAAAAAAAAACTCGATTCAAACTTCAGCTACCAAAAGTGCAACTTTACTGACAACAACGCTGATGGCGGAACTCTACCTGTTGCTGTCAGGGACTAACGTCGCACCCATAGAATTCAGATTTACCGTCTGAGGAAAACAGGGAAACGAAGCACCAACCCTGTCCCAAAAAACAGATGTAGGGCGATATGAAAGTATAAATATGCAAATCAAATCCCGCCATCACCATAGAACTGACATATAGTAGGCTACAGCTTATTGAAGTGAAGTAAACCATAGATGTAAGAAAAGGTTTCGTGCGACGAACCTCAAAAATTCTTGAGCTGGAACCACACTGGCCATTAGAGCTAAGAAAGACGGTGACTCTCCGAGCTGAAGAACAGACCCAGGGAATCCTTGTGCGCCATTTTGACGAGATCCAATACCACCAGGGTCACACGAATCCATTCCAAATATAAACCTGCCAATGAACGCAATAGAATTATCAACTGTTGACTTAGATGCGATAAAGGTGCTTCAATTCCTTTACCTCGCCAGATCTGGACAGTCCTGAGAAGATGTTGGCGGATTAGAGGTAAAGCAAAGGGATGCAGGAAAGCCGCCGAAGATCCGCGACGCCGGAGAAAGCAGAGACGGGGACGAAGGTGGATGCTGCTGAGCAGGGCTATCTGTACGGAACCGCCGCCGTCGCCGGAGGTGGAGCAGGGCAACGACTCGTCCAAACCAGCGAGCGGCGGAGGCTAACGAAGAGGATTTGAAAAAAGCGTCAGCTACGCTCAAAAATATTCAGCTGGCGCAGAACCCGGCAGAAGAATGGTGCGCACGCACGCCGTGAACAGCGTACCTGTCTGACAACTTGTTGTGACATGTATACGTATCTGACATGTATTTAGCTCGAGTATTCCTTTTTCACTTATCTGTATTGGGCTCGGCACGAATCTCGGAGAACAGCATCTGACGGTTGCATGTAACAGGTCATGTGACCTGCAGGTCGGAAAAACCGCGTCCGCACTTTGCTGCTTACCCCGGCCGACAGAGTGGTGTCCCGACCCCGCCCGACGCGGGGGATGGTGGCATGCCAATAACGACGAGCTTCATGGCACTTGCGGACTAAAGAGCCTCCAACAAGTACAGCTCAACAAGTCCCATCGTTCTTTCTAAAACTTTAATTTCTGCTAGGCATATCGAACGTAAGGTGGAGACACTTGAGTATCATTGGTGCTCTTGTACGTGGTGGCCTTATTCTGCTAGGCATATCGAACGGAAGTTGGTATTATCTCATCCGTAAACCACTGTACATATTTTATAGCAAACTCTATTCCACGACCTGTGGCCCGCTTGCGTGACCTTATGACCCATGTCGGCGTCATCTCCTCCGACGATCCGCGGGGGAGGATTAGGGGATGCCTCTTCAAATGTTGGAGAATTTCAGAATGTTCAACTTAATTCTTAGTTTGAAAAATATTAGTTCATCCAATGGAGTCGTGAATAAATCTGCTTGTTGATCATCGGTGTCTAAAAAATCTCAGTTTTGATATCTCATTTTGCTTGGTGATCTCTTATAAAAGTGATGGAGAATATCAATGTGCTTTGTTCTAGAGTATTGAACCAGACAAAGGCCCAAGTATTTGCGCACAACAAGTACCCATGAAGATGTATTCACCCTTGGCCGATGATATGTGATGAATTTTGCTTCTTACAGGATCATGAGAAAAAATGATCCTCTATAGGATCTCTCGTACGTAGCTATGTTGTGTAATAAGCCATTCTCTCAGGACTCTTCTTCTTAATGAAATATATGTAAAGTCATGTTCCCGAAAAAAATATCCTTCAATTAGTTGTCATAGGCCCGAAGTACATGTTCTTCCTATCAACTTTGCATCCGGTATAATCTGAATCAAAATATCCAACAAGTTCAAATTGTGCACCTCTAGGACACCACAATTCAACATTTATGTAAACTTCAAGTACGTCCATATTGTTTTCACCATAGTCAAATGACGTTCTTTTAGAGAGGCTTGAAACCCCACACACATACATACACTAAATATGATGTCCAGTCTTGATTCAGTCGGACAAAGTAAACTTCTAATCATTGACCTACTTAATTTTTGATCCTCTGTTCTCCTCTTTCATCCAAATCCAAATGCCAATTAGTGTTTCATGGGAGTCCTAGTGGCTTCGCTTCTTCCATACCAATGCAAACTTATTCGGTACATCCTTCATTCAAATATTTATCGTGTCTCACAAGTGTACCATATGCTTCAATTGTTTGATTTGCAATCCAAGGAAGAAACTCAACTCTCCAACCAGCATATACTCCCTCTGTCCCAAAATAAGTGCCATTTTCGCTTTCCGAAAAATAAATGCCAGCAATTTTTATAAATAATAAACATTATCAATTAGTATCATAATTAGTATCATTGGAAAGATCTTTGAATCTAGTTTTTAATAAATTTATTTGGAGATATAAATATTGCACGTATTTTCTATAAATCAAATCAAATTTATGGCACGAAAACCGGAAACGACACTTACTTTGGGACGGAGGAGTACATCTCAAATTCTTTTGCCATTATTTTTCTAAACTCTTCACCAAAATGTTAATTTGTTGATCCAAATATGATGTCATCTACATATATTTTGCACACAAATAACACTACTACGTAAATCTTTTGCGAGGCGGTCAAAATTCATTAAACAAGGCGGGCATGCACTTGCCGCATCGAGATAACGTCACGATTAATTGCATATTTTACGAGGCGGTTAAAATGTCCGTCTCGCAAAACAAAATGAAAAACAAAAAAAGAAACCCTAGCCCAGATGGGTGCCTAGATCTGGGCCTGCATAGCTGGATCCGCCGCCACCGTAGCATCCGGCGCCACCGCCACCCCAGGTCCGCTCCTGCCATCCAACGCTGGAACAACCGTCGCTGCTGTCGGAGCGCCATTGCTGTCGCAGATCCACCGTCCCCGCCGTGGATCTGGCTCGTTCTACCGCCCCCTGCCCCAGATCCGATGCCATGCCACTAGATCCACCGCGAGCTCGCCAGATCCGCGAACCCTAAAGCCTGATCCTGAAACGACCCGCGATTTCCTCGAAGAGAAATCCACAGAGTACATCATTTACAGTTGATACCACAGTTCATACATCGTGAAAAAGTACAAGTTACAAGGTTTACATCACTTGGAGACACACCTAGGTACAACGCATCCTAGCGATATACGAGGAAGAGGTCTTCATCGAGTAGGCGTAGCGACATAGCCGGTGAAGGCTCCTCCTTCACGAACGATCATCGAGTCGGGGTAGAGTATCGAGTATCGCGTAGACTTGATCTCTTTAACCAAACTTGAGTGTAGGAACAAGACCACCTAATCCTTCCAGCTCCATTGTTGTCGTAGTTCTCCTCGGGTACCAAACCTGCTCAACTCAATCAGTACGATTTGTACTGGCCACTGGCTCCCACCCTATGCTTTGCTTTGCTATGTGGTAAGTGGAATGCAAGGGTAGAGAAAAAGACCTATGTTTGGTTGTAGTTTTCCTATGCCAGTTCATAATGTAAATATAATATAGTTCATCAAGTTTTTAACCCATCTCATCCACACATCCATCCATCCCAACCACATCCACATCCATGTCCACACATCTCACCACACTCTCACTCTCTAGTCGGCAAGGAAGACTCCCGCTCCTCCTTGCCTCAACGGCGTAAGCCGGAATCCAACAACACCTAGGGGGAGAAAAGAATTGGACACCTCTCACTATAACGAACGTGTGGTACTCACAGGAATGTCCATACCGGGGACACGGCTATACGTATAGATTTAGTAACTCTGCAGAGCTTGTACACTGAACCACAAGATCACCATCATCGACGATGCCTCGTCTAGGCCGATACCAAGCCGCCGCCTAACCGGCCCGATGCCACTCTACCACTCAGCTGGGGGCACCCCGAGATCCACCGGCACGCCGAGACCGTGAGAGACGTGGTACCGGATCCCAAAGTGGATACCACGCTGCCTCGGGGAGGGTGTGGGTCTCGGCACCCGCACCTCCCTACACTATCACCTATCAACCTAGTAGTAGCAGCAGGGGGGCCAGCTAGTCGTCAAGTCGGACCCCGCCCATTCGAGAGACGAGTGGTGTGCACGAGAAGGTCCCGTGAACCGAAGGAACGCCAAATCAGTCCTTAGAAGGACTGGACAGGATATCTTCACAAGGGGCTCGGCGCCGTGCCTCGACGGCACCTCCATTCCGGGGATTCGTCCCCACAAAGACACTCCTCCCCGAATCTACTCACATCACATGTACCCGCCACAGGTACTCTCTCACATAGGGAGTGCCCAGATCACACTCCACCAAAGAAGACTTGTCCCCGACTGCGTCGTAGATCCTGCCCGATCGACACAACCCTCACCACACACACCCAAGACACACGCCAAGATCTCTTCCATGTTAACCCAGTTATCCAATTTACGGCACCACTTGCCTTAGCCACACACAAACATGTATGCGTAAAGAGTAAGTGTGTAGCAAGTATCATGAAGTAGGCGAGCGTCTATCCTAGCAGCGGGTGTGCAGGGGGAAAGGTTGCGTCAAGGTAATGGCTTATCAAGCAATCTACCATGCATCCTATCACAATTATTTGCATAAAGTAAAGCACTAGCAGCTATATATTGCATGTCTAAATAGGATTCTACGAGGTTGGGTGGGACGTGGCACCTGTTTATAGCAATCCTTAGTCATCCACATCTGGTTGCCCTTCGTGTCTTCTCCCTCCAGCGGATCTCCAGTACGTCCGACGCTATCGTGATGCAACTACCTTGGTAAAGCGACAAACAAGGCAAGGAACAATCAACCATCAACCAAAATCCTGTACTCTCCGAAAAGGCAATAAGATATAGAAGGAACCAGACAGCTCGGAATAAACACTGAAAGGACTTAGCTCTCGCGGAGAGTGTCCGATCCTTGGGCTTAGATAAATAGAAGTGGTCGTCTGCCAAGCTCGAGCTCGGATCGAGGCCTCAAAATAGCCAGCACCTCCCGGGTCGATGATGTCGACCTGTACGGCTTCAAGAGAAGAGACCTTGATCCTAGCTCAACTTAAGCAAACACCACAGCTTGCGGCCTTCCGATCCGGACGTCATAGAGATTGGCGGGGACCGGAGGGTCACAAACAAAGGGGAAGAGGAAAGGAGAGTAGGAACAACAGGGTTCGGCCCTTGTGGCCTTTAACCCACAAGTCACAGTTGCTAAATAAGAACCAAGTAAGAACGAGTACACGAACCAAGGAGCTGTGACTTGGTTCCAAGGTACTTCGGCTTACCCGCCATGATAGTCGGCGGTAGCCAAGGTGATTGGAACAAGGGTCGCGAATCGGCTATGGTGTCTCTCGATCCACATGACATGTCATCGTCGGGAACCGAGAAGAGAGTAGCGCAAATGGGGAAGTGGAGAAGAGTTAGCTAGGCATGTCCATGTCGTGGCCTCGGTCACATCCTCGGTGAGGATGGTCTTCCAATGGTCGAACCGGCCGACTCAAGACGGGTCCGAGGACTGAGCACGCACCATAGCTCGCTAACTAGAAGAGATAGTCCGGTCTTTGATCCAGTCATCATGGCTAAGATGGGATCGAATGTAACGGGCTAGCGGGGAAGAATAGAAGGTAGAAATGAGAGGGAGCGAAGGTCTACCCCTTCCAATGCACATGCCACGGCAAAAAGGCAGGGCATCGAAGAGGAGCGATGCACAAGAGAGTATGAGTGCCTAATCTCGCTTGTAGGGTACCTTGACCAAGGTGCACTAAATGCACTAAGACGTTCCCTGAATTCTTGGCGGTGCGGTTGTCACCGCAAAAAAATCCGTGCAATGTCACGGTCTTAATAGGTACAAGCATACAAGAGGGCTACGCACCAAGGAATCCAATAGAGGGAAGTAAAAGCAGGTTTTCCCTTCCCTTGATCCACTCGCCACGGCGGTCGGCGGAATGGGGAATCAAATGAGTGGGATTAAGAGAGCGATAATAGTACAATCGACGAACTCAAACAAACATCAAACGGAATTTTGGTTCCACAAGATTTCGGTCCACTTGACATGGCAATAGTCAATAATCGAAGTACTCGGGGTCAAGAGAGTCAATCCACGCCTTACCGAACTAGCGAGGATCGAAAGGATAAGAAAGAAGAAAGGCCCCGCACTCTTCTCGACTTACACGTCATGGCAAGGGACGGTGGTGGGTCGAAGAAAGAGACGAACGTCCCGCACGGTTCCTTGATCCCCACCAACTCGTAGGGCACCACGACCTCCGTGCAACCAAAGCGGCAAAAGCTATCCCTTAGGTTCATAGTGATGCGGTTGTCATCACGAGAACCGGGAATGCTTCGGTCTCGGTGGTGCAAGCATACAAGGTGATAAGGGAAGGGGTAAAGAAGAAAAAGGAAGAGAAAGAGGTAGAGCCCAATGGTCATGGCGAGGTAACTCGCGGCCATAAGCTCCACCTACACGAGTCAGCACCCGTTGTTCCACGAGGGTCGTCTCCTAATTCGGCTCCCCCGGACTAGGTCGCGGAGGCTTGAAGGGGTGCGGGTGAGAACCGCGTCAAGTCCCCGACGACCGCGTCTAGATCGAATAGGATCGCTACGATCGTAGTACTACGGAGCTAACTAAAAAACACGAGAGACGGGAGCCCGTTCGGCGTCCACGACCATAGCGAGAGGAACCCGCGATCGCACGTTCGAACGTGCCGCTCTCTCAACCGGCTCGAAGGCTCGGTCCACAGACAAGCACCATGCAAACACACAAACCAATGCAAGACGATAACCACACACGGAGTAGCACATATCCACAGCATGAGAGACAAACTGGCACGAAGGCACGGCATAGGTAGGCATGTATCGACATAGTATGATAAAGTGCGACAAGTGAGTATATGGTATGAAAAACAAGGGCTTTGCCGACGTCGAGGATGGCGTCGGCGGGGTTTCGGGGGTTCGACCTTGGCGGGAAAGAAGGCGAAGCCGGAAGAACTTCATCGGAGTGGCGCCGGAGGTGGCAGGAGGTCCACGGCTGACCGGACTTGGCCCTAGCCAGCTATAGTGGTCTCTGGCCGACCGCGGCTTGCTGCAGCCACCCATGGCCAGCTCTAGCTGGTTGCAGCCATCTCTGGCCAGCTGCAGCTGGCAGTGACTGGCCACGGCTGGCTGCTGATGGCCAGCAAGGGCCAGGGCTGGCCGGCATGAGCTGGATGCGGCCAGGAGAGGCCGGGCGCTGGCTGCTGCTGCCGGAGACACTCCTGCAAGGTGAAGGACACGGCACGAAGGCCGGTTTCAGTCATGGTGGTCGGCAAGTCTAACAGAGGGAGGGAAAAGGCGAGGTTTTTGGGGCGCCGGCGGCTCACCGGCGGCAAGGAGAGCACCAGCAAGGTGGCTGGGTGTCGTGGAGTGGCGGCAGCCCTTCCTGGCCTGTCCCAGCCAGCAATGGCCAACCCCGGCCAGGCATAGCCAGCTTGCAGGCAGCCCTGTCCGGCCATGGCCAGCTGTTGGCCGGCTGCAGGTGGCTGCGGGCTGGCTAGAGGCGGCCCTGAGGTGGCCGGGCGTGGGCTGCCGCTGGCCCGAGCGTGGCCGGAGTGGTGCTGGACGCGGAGGGGCCGCCGGGCGTGGTCGCGGTCGCTGCCGCTTTTGCGGCGCCGGGCGACGCTCACAGGAGCGAGGAGGACGGCACGGCGTTCGGCGGAGCGCGTGCACCGCGGCCGGCTGCCGTGGCGCACGGCCGGGGTGGCACGAGCCCCTGGTCGGGCGGCGAGGTCGCGGCCAGCCGGGCCGCGCTGCCAAGGCGGTGGCTTGGCGCGACCGCGTAGCGAAGCCCGGGCGGCGTGTCGAGGTGCGACGCGAGGAGCGGGCGCGGGGGGCCTGCCTGCTGCCGGTTGCGCCCGGGCGGAGCGGCCCAGCTGCTCGACGAGGTAGCGCAGCGGGCAAGGGCGGAGCGGGTGGCGCTGGCGGCAGCGGCGGCGCCTGGCCGCGGCTCGACGCGAGGTGAAGACGGAGGGAGAAGGGAGGGAGATGATGGCGGCGCGTCCGAGAAGGTAGGAGCGGCGGCGGCGTTTGGCGAGTCCGGGGACGCGCGCACTGGCGGTAGGCACGGCGCGGCCGTGAGCACGGCAGCGGTGCCGGGCGACGCTGCGGCGCACGGCGAGGGCTTGGCGGTTAAGTCGCATGGCGCGCGAGAGCGAGCAGTGAGGGAGGAGAAGGGATGGCGGCGCCCGGCCCAGGAGAAGAAGGCGACGGCGCTCGCAGAGGGGGAAGAAGTCGGGCGAGACGGCGGCCATGGCTTTTATAGCCGCCGGCCAGCTAGGGTTCGGGCGGCCGGGCGTCCATCTCGCTGCCCGTGCCGGAGGGACACGCGGCGGAAATCCGGGCGACAGGCACGGAAGCCGGGCGCGGGGGAGCGCGCTGCGCGCTGTCGTGGCTTGCCGGGCGGCGGCCTGGGGAGTAGGTGCCCCGTTTAGGGTTTCTAAGGGCGCGGCCGGCGACTGATGGGCCTTTGCGGCTTGCCGGGCGGCAGGCTCCATGGGGCTCCTGTGGGCCGGGCTGGGAGGAGGGCAGGGGCCCAAAGGGGAGATGAGCGGCCGGGAGGAGCAGGGGGAAAGGGAGGTGGGCTGCACCCATAGGGAGAAGGAGAAGGCCGGTTGGGCTAGGCCCAAGGCTAAAGATCGATTTTTCCATTTCACGATTTTTAGGGGGAAACAAATTGAGAAAGGAGCAAAGGAGATTGAGGGAAATTTCAAGGAAAGTTTTTGATGAGTTTCTACAAGGTAGCTTGAGGGGAAATACAGGGAGGGAAAACTTCGCTACAGATTGAGTTGAATTTCAAGGAGGGGGTTTGAATAGAGAATTCTAAAGGAGATTTAGTTGAATAATGCCATGGACTTGTGTACTCCAACTCCAATTAAACACAACCCAAGAACATCACAAGAACCGAGGCACACTCCTACAGTCATATCTATATGAATGCAACGATTCACTAGCAACTTCTCCCATGTTTGACCGAGGTTTGACCTAGAATCTACATGCATCACACCGTTGCAAGAAAAAGTTTTAAAAAGTTCAGATTTTTAGTGTTTGGTAAAACCCAGGTTGTTACAAATCCGAACCTAGAGGTGGTGGAGATGATGGAGGATGACACTGCCAGTGGAAGAGCTCATGGGAGGAGTGCCACCGGTGGAAGAGTTCTGTTGCTCGTGCTGCCTACCGCCAGCCCACCATGTCACCGTGCTCCTCCAGATCTGCGACCTCCTCTAGACCGCCAAGCCACTGCGCCGCCGGGCCGCCGGGTCACCGCGCCACCACGCCGTCCACGCCGCCGGCCGCTCGGCCCCGCGGCCGCCACGCCATGCGCCACCATGCCACCTGGTCGCCACGCCGCCGCCTAATGCCCGCGAGTTCATGCAGATCCACGAAGCTCTTCCAGGCTCCTAGGCCACCGCGCCGGCCATGGGAGGGGAGGGGGGGGGGAGGGTCGAGCGCTGGCTGCCGTGGGGGCCGCGGCCTCGAGTGAGGATGGGGAGGGAGAGGAAGGGAGGCCGAGGGCTGCGCCTCGAGTGAGTAAGGATGAAAACCCTAAGTGCTTAGTATATATACTTGGAGCCACCTAACGGACCGAGTTGGACTTTTCTAATTCAGAGTGGGCTTGGCCTTTTTAACCGAAATGGGCTTCTTCTAAGTAGCCGCCTCCGAAAATGGGGGCCTTATAAAAGGCGGGCCACTTATAAAGCCCGTCTCGGTTAATAGATTTTTGGAAGCGGATTTTTGCAATCGTCTCGGTTAATATAGAATGCCCGCCTCGGTTAATCCGAGGCATTAACCGAGGCGGATGGAAATTCTGCCCATCTCCGAGGTCTTTTCTAAAAATGCCTTGTAAAAGATTTTTTGTAGTAGTGTAAATCATTTCCAATTCTTTTAGTGAAGAGGGTAGTGTCAATCTTCCTAGGCTTGTTTGTCTGCACACGAATACATCTTAATCCACGTGGTTTTGGAGGGCCCGAGGGAGGAGAAAATTTCACAGCCTATCATATATTTGTCTGTGTGCCAAGGCTGGAACATATATACAGCATACACTGTTTGGATAAAGATCGACGACAGAGATGTTGCGGTTGCTTTCGCAGTGCCACGGATCGGAGCCGTGCGTGGCGCGGGACCTATCCTGCTTGCTAGCTGGACTGGACTCATCTGATACGCATGACACCGTGTGCTGGTAGCAAAGAAACGGTGGATACGAAAAGAGTCTCTCCATATCTATTCAGATGACACCGTGTGCATGCAGAGATAAGCCTGGGTCGCAATCGCAGTTGCTGCCGTCGCGTCCACCAAGCCATGCATCGTCGTCGTTTTGCTCCGCCGTGTCCATGCAAATTAAAGGTTATATATTGTCCCACATTGCATTGCACGATCATACGGAAACATATATATGGCAAAAGCCTAGTAAGTATTTTTTAAAAGACAAATTGTGACATTGTTTAGTTCCTCAAAATATATCCTGATATCTAGATAGGTTTCACAATAGTTGAGTGAGAGCTAAAACATATAAAGGACTGCATGAACTGGTCTAATCCTAGTAGGAGTACGTAGTAGATGCCAGATCCATCTCAGTATGCTTTTTTGTAAGGCGGGCGTGCACATCCTATGCAGCTTATGTTATCCCTCCTACTTTTACATATTTTTCTATATGGTTAGTTGCTAATAAGATAACTTACTTTGAGTAGTGCTCAAGGCAATCATTTGGTCATATACTCCTATATCCTCACACAAGCTTCACACAGTAGTTTGAGGGCACATCAGACTTTACTTTGATTACTTTACTTTAATTCATTCCTTCTGTTGCAATACTCCTTGTTTAGTTCGTTTCATTACCAGAAATTAGAAGATGCCTATTTGCTGTGGAAGCGAGATGCATTTCCTGTTACATTTTGGAATTAACAATATTCTTTTTCTTTTTTAGTAAACTTCTGTATCAGGTGACAATCACAGATGAAAATTTAATCCTGGTTACAAACTTACTATACTTACTGAGTTGGACTAACCTAGTCAAGACCTTACACGTATATGCCCTGGACAAATATCAGCCTGGATCCTGAACCATGCATCCTTGCAACTTGCAAGTTGTGGCCCGCCAATACGCCAATAGTCACAACTCACCACAACAATCTAGGAGTTATTAGGCTAGTGCAAAATATCCGATACCCATTACCTGTACCTGAATTACCGAGACCAGGGTACCGGGTACCCAATCCCAAATTTGATTCGGATTACCGGTAATTCGAGTAATATCCTTGGTACCCGACCTACCCAAACTATCCGAATATGTGTCTATGTCTTTGTATTGACGATGTATTGTTAGTTGAACACTTCAGCTTATCACTTTATTAGTATATGATTCTCTATATTTAACAAGTGACTGCAATATATTATTATCTTCAAATTGCTTTTGAAATTTTATACAAATTGCCGCCAAAATTATGTATAAATTACTACTAAAATCTTTTGCATAGTTTGCAATTTTTTTTGAATTCAGATATCTTGGGTATATCCGAATCCGAATTAATGGGTACCCAAAATTGCTGGTAGTGTTTTTTCGAGTGAATATCGGGTTCATTACCCGAATTTTGAATTATCTGACCCGAAAAAAAAATCGGGTAACCCAAACTCTCAAGCCTACAGGAGTTAATGACTGTTATGCTGAGCTATTTAAAGGATTGATTAATTATAGTCCTCTATATATTTCGAATTTAATTTCGATGTGGTTTATTTCGAGCTATTAGCTATATATAGCTCAGATGCTAATAGATGCAAAGCTCTAACCGTACCACAATGGAAGAAAAATAGGACAATCAGTAAAGGTATTCGGGCCGGGCCAGTAAATCTTCGCCAAATAAAGCTACTTTACCAGTTTCTAACAGAGATATGTGCTCCTGGCAAGTGGCCGAAGATGATATTCTTACATATTCTTGAACCGTTAAGAAAATATTCTTGCCATTAGTTCTTATACGATTTCCATGGATACAAAAAAGAAGCTTCGGAAGATTTGGGCCACGATTAGCCGGCGACCTAGTTGCGTGCGTGCCAACGGCGGGCATAGGACAACGTGTTCATGAAGCCGAACTGACATTCCTGTAGTAGCTAAGCTTTCTGCCCATCTTTCTAGTTTTGGAAATCTGGTGTTGTGGTCCATTCCAACAAACCACCTATAAAATCGACAAATTATTGCTACACGTATATACAATAGGCCCTATATGTGGTTCATTTTTGTAGATCTATGGATTTCATAGCTAGGGAAGTTCTTAGTTCTAGCACCGCTACATTGTTTAGAAGGCATGCTACGAGATAGGGAAAAAAAGGTTTCTAATTAAGGTTAATTTGTGAATATGTAGAATAATTATCATAAAACTTGAAATGTATACTCTCTTCGTTCCAAGTTATAAGTTGCTTTGACCTTTTTGGTATATCGAATTTGCTATATATCTAGGCCTACAAAAGAAATTTAATGTTCTAAAAAATTCAAAGCGGCTTATAGTTTTGAACGGAGGGAGTAGTCGATATGTCTAGTTAGTCCAAATCTTTCTGGTTTGCGAGGCACATTTTTTCTGATAAAGTATATAAGATGATTTTTTAAATAAATACTGTACTAGCAGGAAAAGGAAAACCAAAATGAAACTAAAGTACTCTTGCCCTAGAAAATTAACTTGTCAAGCTTTGGCAATTCTAAGAAAAATCAGTGCCTTACTAAATTTATTTTCCTTGGTGCCCTAACTATAGTAGTGATTCCATATTGTTTGCCACTAATAATAATGTGAAAGGATACAACCTTTCATAGTTAGCCGTGCATGCATGCCAAGCTACGTACTCAATAATTCCAATTCACATGATTACATACATGCACGACTATATGGAATTAATGTCGGTAGCTAACGAGCTATTCACACATATGTTTTGTGTAACAAATTTAAATCCTAGAGTACTACTATCTTCGTCCTGAAATATAAACGATATGAGGCTTTCCTCAATCAAACTATTATAAGTTTGGCCAAGTTTATAAATAGGGCATTAAATTCTACCACGTCAAATAGATAATCTATGATACTAAATTCAATTTTGTAATGTATCTAACGATGCTAATTTGATGTCATAAATGTTACTGTTTTTAACAATAAATTTGATCAAACTTATGATAGTTTAACTTAAGTCAACTAAAAATCTCTCATATTCGAGATAGAATAAGAATGTTTTTGGGATACACATAATCGTTGGGAAATGCATAGCTAGGGTTCATTGTTTTCTTCTTGATTATATGCTATATATATTTTTAGCACGGAAACGTTGGTTCCTAATGATGGGGAAACATATGATATGAGCTCATAGAACATATTCCATCGTAGTTTCCCTCTAATTGTCTATAAGGGCACATATCTCTGCGAGCACTTAGCACCAATTAATCATGTGGATTTAGGTCAAGCGTAGACTGGCTTTACACCTATGTCATGGCCTACTAGTTAGTGTATGCAGATTTGCCAATCACGAGAGGCAATGCAAAGGTGAAAGGAGTGAACTAGGAATTTACACCTCTATTGCCCATTTACAAACTGTCCGCATTTATATTATGTATCTCGATTGTGTGCTTACTTTCCTAACTTAGTTTGATAGGCTAGTGATAAGTTTAGAACTTAGGTTGCAAAACACTTTTGCGCGGTAGAGATATTAACACGCGTAGCAAAAATCTTAGTTGCACATCTAGATAGATTGTTTCTTACGTAAGTTTTGACTAGGTTGTTTTTAGAGGCCTCAGTTTTAGTAATTTTTAAGTCTAATTTACCCTCTCTTAGGCATCGCGGTCCCTACAAACTGCACCTTGAAACAAATGTACCTCTTATCAGACAAAAATATTTATGATGCTAATAGTTATAGAAATCCACCCTATAATCAAAGCGGCATAGCATAATTTAGGATGTTAACTACACTGTCATCAGTGCCTATAAAGCTGAAGAAAAAAAAAAACATTAGCAGTGAGTTTGACACACATATTGTTCTTAAGGTGCTTTCAAACTATACCACCCAAAAGAAGCTTCTGGTCCGTACCCCTTTGGTTGATTTTTTTTTTTTTTTTTTAGAAGCAAAAAAGCATCTCCCGAAAACCCAACAAAAGGCAGCCTTACCTGTGCTCATTGATGAACTGGGACGTCTCTAGGCCACCATGATCATTAGTCAGGGAGAGCAATCTGGATCTGAATTCTGATCAGCCTACAGTATATATGTCCATGGAGAACTCCCAAGTAGCGAGCCTGCCAGTACCCTTGTACTAGATAACAGTAGTGCTTCACGAATAACAGCAGGCCATATTCTCGTATCCTGCTAGTAGGCCTGCAATGCGACCTTGCACATGCCAGATCTTGTGTCTGTGACCTGAAATAGAATGTTCATTATCAGAGAATAAATTTTGTAGTATGACGACAACAACAAATGTTTTAGGAAGTCCTAAGGAGGTTGTTGTCCAAAAACTTCAGACAATCCTAGTTTACGAGAAACATGAGTAAACACAGTTCAGTACCTATAGTAATCCTAACAATCCCTCCATTCTTAGATAAACACTCAGGGATACATATAGTCAAACTTTAGGAACTTCGACCACTAATGTGCAGAGAAGTATTCACATCTATCATATGGAAATGAAGATGGTTTTGAAAGATAAATATTATCAAATAACTATAAATATTATCAAATAACTATATCTTCTAAAATTACATCGAAGCAATATTAGAGGCATGGACAACAAAGAATGTGTTGAACTAATGGATACTTATCAAAGGGGGCATCACAAAGCACTAAGTAAACTAGAGCAGCATCCATCGGCACAAACATATTGCATTAAACATTCTCCAATCGAGCACAAGACATTTTGTTCTCAACAAATAGACCAAAGCTAATTCAATATAACATGGCAGTGAAGGCAAAATCACTCAACGAGAACTACTCTTCATGTAGCTAATGCCCTAGCCTCATATGATGCCTGGCTACTTCACCCATCCCAAGTGTCATTACTTCTTACACAAACCTAACATATCTTTTGAGCATGTCAGGATCAACAACCTTTCAAATGAGTACCCAAGATGATAGTCCTTCATTGACTATTAAATTAGATAGCCCACTAATCATCGGTCATCCCGGTACTTCGGCCATCTTCACTACCAGGGTCCCCGATGACCCCAACAAGGAAGCTAATGGAACCTCCCTGCCATGGATCCATCGGAGGCTAGTCCTCCATGTGCTGCCATCGCCCTCCAGCTTGCTAGCGGTGCCGAGCAGTCCGGAGAAGAGAGAAAGGAAAGAGAGGGGAATGAGGAGAGGGCTTGGGTTAGAGGCGATTGGGCGGTGGCGGGGGGGAGGAGGTATTGGTATAAGAATGTTTGTTGGTACTATCTAGCATTATTACAAGAACAACACCAAATAAATCTATATTATTTTATGTGACTAGAAAGAATATAAAGATATATACATATATATGAAATGGATCTGCAAAGCGCATAGATAATTATACTATTGTAGTATTTTACCTAGAGTATTACCAGATTGTCGATTTATATTTATACCACTGGAAAGGTTTGGCAGGATATATTGATAACTTATACCATTAATACAAAAAAAGTAAACCATAACCTCAAATCTACTCACAGCAGGGATAAGTCATAGGATAAATATATATAATAAGCATTGATCAAGCATCATAATAAGATAATAGATTCACTCAAAGCACTCTAACTACCAAAATAACGCAATCAGATCTGAATATTAGAGGAATAATTCCTAGTGCCATTCTATAACTACACATCAATGAATACTTCAATTAGTGCAAACATACCTAGCAATCATCGTTAGGTCACTTACTATATCATTATACTAACACATAAGGAGCATCAACTAAAGAAGAAATTAAGACAATCGTCACCCTCTATCGCGACCGCTCTACAATTCCTATATGCGAAGGGGTGGATTACGGAGGATTCAATGGATCCGTACACCCACAAGCTACCACACAACACGGCACATCAGGGGGCACACGCAGATAAATAGAATATCTAGACTCCATGTCTACATAATGCCTACCACTCAACCATGGTTCCTTTGGATAAGCGCTATACGAGCATATATACGAATTCAATAGCAGTGAACTAACTATGCTAGACATGTAATCAAAGTAGACGATGAACATTGCAATCAAGAACATAAATAGATGAAGATTAATTGTTGCCATAAACGATATAATAAACACAATAATGAATAATGCAATACTAGAGTTGTTGATGGTGGATAACGTCAACTTTTATTAGACCTTTAGACATGAATGGATACATGAATACATAGTAGTCTAGGGTTTTAACTGACAATTTCCACGAGTTTTCCATATTCTGTATTTTCCAGGGATTATTCTAGAAAAGCATAAAAGAGGGATTAGAGTGCATAATTATCACGAAACTTATCCGCGTCGGAAAACATCGTCATCAGGCTCAGGAAACATCTAGAAGACACTCGAAGCAGCGGGACCCGCAGGGGCCTCTAGGTGGGGCCAGCCGGCCCCACCCTGGCGCCGGTCGGTGCCCGCCTAGGTCAACTGGCCGCCGCCTTCTGGAGTCTTCCTCCCACGCTTCCTTGGCACCAAAGTAAAGCATCCCTATATCGATCTAAGGTCGGTTTAATCCGACGGTGCCTATAACATGAAGACGCGGATCAATGACGTGGCGGTTTCTTGCCCCCTACTCCACCTCGGCCTATATAATGACGCCCCAAGGCTCCTCCTGGAGGCATTCTACACCCGGTGCTTTATATTCTCTACATAAATTAGGGTTAGGGTCCCTCTAGTTGATCTAGTTCTAGTTCATCAAGTTCTGGTTCGTCTAGATATAGTGATTAGGAGAGACTAGTCATCTAGATCTAGTCTTGTTTAGAGATTGGAGAGATAGAGTAGAGGAGTAGAGATTCTGGAGGAGTTTCGGCCTGTCAGTACTTCTTCGTGGCTGTATTCTTCTGGATTCAGCTCCCTCGCCCGGAGCTGTGTTCTGAGGTACTTTTGTATTCAGCATTCTGATTCAAGTAAGCAGTTGTTCTTATTTGTTCTTAAGTTTGCAACTTATATTGAGTACTTTGATCCATAGGACCCTGTAGATTGAAGTTGTATTTCGTAGTGTAGGTGTGGTGCCTAGGCTAGGTTTACTTGTGAATGTCCCCTAATTGGCCGGATAGTGGTAGCTCGCGAAGATGACTTTATAGATTTGTTGAATCCTCTGTAGTCCACTTCCTGTTGATAGGATCGATAGGCTCAAAAGTTCTTGTTAGGAGAGAACTCTGATTTTTGCTCTTATTCAGGTTACTTGCCTAGTTAAAATGGTATTATTCAAAGCTTACCGGTTGTCGGAACTAGAAGTCATTAGTTATTTCCTCTTTCTTGATATTATCTAGCCTAATTGTTGGGTTAAGTTTATAGACTTTATCATCATCATAACTGTTCCCTGTGGATACGATATTTAAAACCTCCGGGTGGAATGTGACATCGGTATGATATCTGTGCGCTAGTGGATAATTTTACTTAGATCTTATTTAATGGAGTATAGTTAATTTATACCAACAAGCATTTTTGGCGCCGTTACCGCCGAACGGTTTGCTAATTTTGACTTAGTCTAGCTTAATCTTGTATTATACTTTTATCTTTTCTTATTTTATTCCATTCTCTTCATTATTTTTGTGTTCATCCTTATGGATGCTTTTAATTCTATTTCTATTTATCTTTATGGCATGCGCAAAAGCTTTAAGCCACCAAAATCTATAGAACCTATCATAACACTGGCTATGAGCTGCGCCTACGTTTAATTAATATGATTCGGGATAAACCCTTCTTGGAAGAAGGTAACGAAAACCCATACTTACATTTACGAGAATTCGAAAGGGACCTATGCATGCTTGCGTATTGCTGGCATGTCCAATAAGACTATCGATGGAAGTTTTTCCCATTCTCCTTAACTTGGAAGAGCTAAACGTTGGTATAATCGAGTTTTTGTAGGGAGTATACGAGGTGATTGGAAAATATTATGCTCTGAATTTTGTTTATATCTCTTTTTCATCCATAGAGTAGTTAACCTTCGAAAAGAGATTCTAACTTTTAGACAACTAGAACAAGAATCTTTTAGTACATCATGGGA
>JADLZL010002292.1:0-185220 GCA_015844335.1 Chrysopogon serrulatus | reverse complement strand
TTGAAGGTGATGGCGTCGGCCCGGTGCTGGCGGAGTCTTTGCAGTGTGGCGCCTGAGAAGACCTCCACGGCCTTTCGCGCATGATACTGGCGTGTGGGTCCATGCGCGTGCCAGATGACCATGAAAGGCGTCATGGATCTCGGGAATCCCTCGCCTTTGTCTCTTCCTCCTTCTACCTCTTGTCCTCGGGCGGGGAAGCTTGGTAGAAACGGCCAGGCAAGTCACTCCCCCATGGTGTGCTTGGCCCGGGGAACTTGTGGAAAGGACGGGGCTTCTTGAGCATGTCGTCGAGCGCCGGGCCCCGAGGGGGCCTCGGGAGGCTGCGATCGGCCGCGGCGGCGATATAGGTCTTCGGAGGCCCTTTTCCCTTCTTGCCCGCCTTCTTCCCACTGCTTGTTCCTCTTGTTCTTCTTGGGGTTGCGGGATCGTCCCTCTGGGCGCCCTTTCTTCCGCTTAAACTTTGCCGTTCTTTGTTCGCGAAAAATCGCCCCACCAGCCTCCTCGCCGGGGCAAGTTTATCACCACCTCGAACAGCTCGTTGGCGGGGGTGGTTGGCATCCTCGACCCGGCTCGTGGATGAGCTCCTTGCTGGTTGTGCCCGTCAAAGTCTTGTGATGATGGCGGTGCGACTTCGTTAGGCAGCTCGAGTGCACATTTTGAGAAGCACCGGATGAAATCCCTTGACATCTCATCGGAGCTTACCCGGCGGCTAACGGAGGTCCCCACCGAATTCCCAGGCGCACATATGTGCCCTAGAAGTTGCCACGAAAACCTTGACCCGGATCGGACGATCCGCGGATCGTGTGGCGGAAAGATGCTCGACCAAGCTCGCGCCAAGTCACCCAGTGGAGCGAAAGGTTGCGGATGATAGGCTTTGTCAAATCGTCAGCGCCGCCTAGAGCAACACGCTAGGCGGTAGTCGTTGAACCACACCTCGGGGTTCGTTTCTCCCGAAGTACTTGGTGAGGTTGGCGGTGGCGGAGCGGAAGGAAACCCGAGGCGTTGTGGATCTCGGTGAAGGCCTGCGGGGCCCGGATCGGCATCATCCGCGGCCCTCATTCGTTTGTCGTGCTGCCGCCTGCTTAGCGGTAGCGATCAGCGTCCGGCCGCATGCTAAGCTTCCCTCAGCGGTGTTGTTGATGGCGTTCGCGGCGCCCGCCGTCGTCGAGGCTGCAGCGGTTGTCTGGATCGCGCGCTCGCGGGCCGGCCGCCGTGGCGAATCACGATGGGCCGAGGCTTCGCTTCAGCGGTGAGGGCACCTCGTCCTCCTTGTCCCTCTGCGCGCGCCGGGAGGCGAGCTCTCGGCTCGCTGGGCGGCCGAGCGGTCCGATAGTAACCTCGCATCTCATCTCGAATCCAAGTCGCCCCTCGAGTGGATAGCTCGCGGCATCGCTTCCGGAGGAGAAGAACGCGCCAGCGTTACGCTTAGCCTGCTTTGGAAGATGATGTTCCCCTCCCTCATCGTTGATGATCCTCCGGTTGGCGTCAGCGTGGACTTGTCGACGCGCCCGAGGCTCGAGGTTTAGCGCCGTCGCGGCCTCTCGCTTCGAAGCGCCTCTATCTTACGCGTGAGCGAGCAGGCAGTGCGTGCTTCGAGCTTGTCCCCTAAACTCCCGGATTTGCACCGATAGTGGGGGCGTGGCCCGAGGGTAACCCGCTAGATCGCCCGGTCCTCTGCGAGGGACCCATCGTAGCCGGTACGTGTTGCTCGCGGCCCGTGGGCGAGGCAGTCGCCAGAGTCTGGCGTTCGCTGCCGGGCCCGACGCTACGGCGTGCAGAGTACATGATCACGGTCGCGGCCCCGATTGCCATCCACCGCCGCGTCGCCCTAGAGATCGCCGATCTCCGATGTAAAACACTTTTCGACGGGTTGGGTCGTACATGTCGTCCGGCGAGTCAGTCGGAAGTACCGAGCGTATGCATCTTGTACCGGCATTAGCCTGAGGCTCAAGTGGCCTCGAGTGTAGCGCCGTGTGCGTGGGCGTAGCGGGACCCAGAATGGTCCTTTTGCCCACCTAGTCAGGTGTCCCTCCAAGGTCGAGGTAGGGCCGCGGGTTGGAGAGCCGGGGCGATGTCGGGATCTGGGTGAGCGCGGTGGTGGCGAGGAGCTCACCATAGGCCCCCAAGGCTGGGTGGAGATAGCAGCAGCGTATGTGGAGGCCGGGCGTTGAGTGAGGCCATAGCGGCGGTGGTGGTGGAGCTGGTCACGCGAGGCGTTAGGGCGGCCTCCGCCGCCCTAAATGCAGGCGAGATCCTCCTCCGGGTTCCCTAGCGGCGCGGCAGCGCTCTTTACCCATGTCCGGCGGGCGTGATGCGCTCTGGCGCCTAGCGGGCCGTGGCCGAGGCGGCGGGAGCCTCGTCGGGGAGACTCACAGGGCCCACAGGTGGAAGGAAGCTCCCATGTCGTCTTGGTGGTGCCCCGACACGAACTTCGAGATCCCCAAAACCGGATCCTTGGTGCCCAGCTCAAATGGCTCAGGCCGGGGAAAGTTGGCTTTGGAACGTCCAGGGCGTCTAAATCGTGGTTGTCGGCCATTCCGGAGTTTTTAGGCGGAAAGGAAAGCGGCGTACTGGCCCCCCCCCCCTAACCGTCAGTGCTAGAGCTGGCGGTCCCTAGCACCAACGTAAATTTGTAGTGCGTGCTCCCAACTCAGGAAGGTGTGCAAGATGGACATAAGAGTTTATCTTGGTTCGGGCAAGAGAAGGCCCACGCCCGATTGGGGGGAGGAAGACATATTATCTTGCAGAAGTGCTTGTATGTAGGGGTGTACAAGCGGTTGAGAGAGGGAGATGGTCCCAAGTCTCGTGGAGTGATTGAGGTGAGGTGCCGATATCGTGCTTGTGTTTGTCTGCTGCTCAAGGTTGCTTTCATAAGGCCCAAATCCTCCCCTTTTATATAGCCCGCAAGGGGAGGGCAGGGGCTTACAAAAGTACTGTGTACATGAAAGAGGTTGTTGCGTCTTCCTTCCCTCCCCGAGGCTTGGAGCCCACCCTTTTTCTTATCTTAGGTCCTAGAGTGGGCGCCTGGCAATCATTGAGCATGATCCAAAGCCGTGAGGAGCCGTGCCCCCCTTATCCCGACGGCGAGAGGGCGAACTGTCCCCAGCAGTAGAAGTTGATGGGAGGCGGGGGGAGGTGTATATGACTCCCGTAGCGTGCTGTAGCTTTGACTTCGCTCGGTTCCGAGGCTCGGGAGGGCATCGGAACAGCTGCCATCTGTAGGGGCGGTTGACCTGAGAGAGAGCCGTCATCGAGGCGATTGCCGCCCATCCATGGCTCGAAAACCCGGGAGGGACTGTTTGCTTGACCGGCTCCCCGTCTCGCCCCGACTCCCATACGGAAGATGATCTTTGGTGGCCGGCCCTTGGCGTGGCGGCCATCGCTGAACCGGCGACTTGACGGCGAAAAGGTTAGGCAACCTGGTTGCCCCGGTGGCGAGCATGGCCTCCAGCGTGGAGGATAATAACGCATGTGTCAATGGCGTGGGTGAGTTGTGGCACGGGGCGGCTCCCTATCCTGCCCGAGGGGATAACGCCACTCAGCGAGGAGCGTAGGAAAGGCGGGCGGCGGATATCACGTCAAATCGAGAGGCACTAGTTTGACCGGGGAAGTCTGGCCGCCCGTCAGAGGCCTAAACGCGAGGGGGCTCGGCGGAGCGAGCGGGAGACCCGTCCGAGGCGTCTGCGTGAGGGTCGAGGCGAGGCGGAGGTGTGTGCGCTTCGTCACGAGGCCTCGGTGGAAGAGGGCTTCGGCGAGCGAAAGTGGAAACTCATCCAGGAGGCCTCGGTTGGGAGGGCTTCGGCCAGAAAGCGAAAGTTAAGCGCCGTCAGGAGCCTCGGCGGAAGAGCTTCGGGACGAAAGCGGAGGAAGCGTGTGTTGGGCCTTGGTGGGCGTTAGCCGTCAGCGTGACTGGTTTTGCGTCTGTTGGGCCCCATTGTTTGGAGGGCCCCTAATTTTGGTACCCGACACTAGGCATTACATTATGTCTACATACTACTCCGTCCCGGAATAATTGTCGTTTTTGATTTTAAGTGCCGCTAGTTTATTTCGATTTATAGAAAATACGTACAATATTTATATCTCCAAATAATTTTGTTAAAAAACTAGATTCAAAGATCTTTCCGATGATATTAATTATGATACTAATCGATAATATTTATTATTTATAAAATTGCGGTATTTGTTTCTCGAAGGGGCGAAAGCGGACAGTTATTTTTGGGACGGAGGAAGTACATAGCAAAAAACGTATCTCAAAAAGACAAAATATTTTATAATTTAGAACGAATAGTTACTAACTGAGGTTAGAACTTAACTTAAAAATAAGGTCTGTTTGAATATAAATGCTAATTACTAGCTAGCTAAAAAATAGCCACAATAAAAGGGCTAATAGATGAGATAATTTTGTTAGCTAGATCCTTAACTAGTCGTTAGCCAACTAGCTAGCCAACCGGCTAATTTGTACTGATTTTTAGCCTGAACAAGTAACTAGACATGTGTATCAAATAGGACCTTATGTTTTGTTAAAACTTGAAAATTGCTAGAAAACTGATGTTGTTTAGGCAAAACTCATCACTTTTTGTACCTTTGGATTCAATTGGTATTTCATGCGTCCTTATTCTCCAACGAGCTTTATTTGTCTCTAGTGATGTTAGGGTTTCAGGTTGGAGAGGTGGGTGGTGGCCTCGTGGGGCTTCACCAAACGCTAGGAGGTGTAAGAACCATCAGCTGTGATGGCGATTACTGGAGTTATGGCCTAGAAGTTTACAATTCTAAACTATTGTATGAATTTGACTTTGACATATAACTAACTTTGGGCTGAAATATGTTTTTTTTGCCTATTCATCACGTCTACTCCCTCTGCTCCATATTTTAATCGTTGTTCTCGCTTTTGAGAAGTAAAACATATTTAACTTTGCTAATACATAAATGAAAATAAAAAAAGTTTAACCAGCATGTTTTCTATAATAATAATTAAATTAGAGAAACCAACTTATATACAATTTAAGGCTCTCTTTGACCCTTTTTTATTAGTTATTACCAAAGAGAAACAATTCGTGTGGAGAGAGGCTCACCAAAAAGTGTTTAATTAATTCAATCAAATAGTACCAGACGAAAAACCTCATGTGTTGATGCCGCCGACGGCCAGTGATCTTGTATTTATCTCCGTAAATCAAAACCCCATTTTTACTTTCATATATGAATTAAAATCATTTTAATTTTTTTAGGTGAAAACCGTTCACTTCGGTTGGATTATCTAATTTAGCACTGGGGTAGTATATATGTAGACAACATGTAAAATGTTATATCTTATTTACTAATCTTATTAACTAGTTCAAAATTGGTTAAAAAAACTAGTTCAAATTAGAAGTTTCACTTAGGAAAAGAAATACCAAAATTTCATAAAGATAAAAGTTTGCTCGGTATGTTAAATCGATATTTTAAAAAATAGGATTTTAGAATTCATTAAACTTTTTTATTTCTCTAACCCGGTAAATGGTTTCTTTTCTAATATAATCTATTCCAAATTCTATATTAAATTTGATTTCAGATATCTTGAAATTAAGGATTAAGAATTACTAATTTTCTTAATGATAGACAATTTGTCTATCAACCATCCAAAATCCTTACGCCAAGTCTCGATGATATGTTTTTGCAAGCGTGAAGAAAATTCAGCTTATAACTTATTAAATATTGCAGTTCATCGCAAAAATGCGAAAATTACATAATTAATTAATTAATTAATTAATTAATAATAATTAAACTAAAACAGCGCTGCGCAAAAAGAGGAAAAGAAAAGGACAAACGGAGAAAAGAAAGCAGGGACGGGATGGAAGAAGTAGCAATCTGCGCAGAAAATCCACCCGCGTATATAAACTGCTCTCCACCGCTCAACTCCCCTGCCGGACGCTTCCCCTTGACCTCGCACACCATCCCCATCCAACCATGCCAGCCTAGGGGGCGGTACGGCCGACTTCTAGCAGTTGCTTCCAATCCAGTCGTCCGCAGATTTCTTCAGTAGCCGTAGAGACAGTTGATTTCTAGGTTAGTTTTGTTGCTTTTGTGGCTTTGTTAGTTTTAGGTCTATCAAAACCAATTCGTCGACATCACTTAAGGAGGAGGGAAAGCAGGGGCCGGAAAAGAGAAGAGACAGGTGAGAATCTCTGCTTGTTTTCTGGATTCTTGATATGTTTGCTGATCCAAATTCCTACCTTTTTTGGTTCCCCATCTAAGGTTTCAATTTTATACCGGTCATTGCAGTGATTCTTACAGATTAGATTGCGTGATTCCTGCTCTAGTGGATTGGGGATTTCTTGATTTTGTTCCTCCTCCATGTCCTACCCTTTTTCTTGCACAACGATTTTCGCTTTCACGCTGGTCAGTTCGGCGCTTATCCGTAGTTCACATTCAGGATAGTTCTTTTCAGTTCTATACTCACCGGGAAGTTGGGAGCCTCAGCTCTCTCTGTCTGTGCTTCTTCCTCCCAATGTTAGTTCAACTGAAATAAGCAGGGAAAATTCGGATTTTCTTTGTTTGGTAGATGCATTGAAATTGTGAACAAAAGAATCTCGGTCATTAGATAGAACACCAAAACCATGCTTAGAACATTGTGGAGGGTTGGCACTTTTCTGCTGAATATTGTATTGGGATTTGTTTTGGTGAGATTTGCTCTTTTCTGCTGAATAATGTATTGGGATTTGTTTTGGTGAGATTTGCTCTGCAGGAATGGCAGGACAAAGCTCCGACTCAAATCCCACCGATGCATTCAGTACATGCTGCTTGAGAAGAATCCTGATCTCTACCGGACAGTTTTCTCTGGCCCTAGCCAGATAAGCCCATGGATTGACCCAAGTGTGTTAAAACTGAAGCACCGGATAGGGGAGAGGTCCATTTGGGGATGTCTGGATAGCAACTCATCATCAGAGGACTGAGGATTACGATCAGTACCATGAGGTCGCGGTGAAGATGCTGCATCAATTAAAGAGGACCAGCTGCAGTTCTTCTCAGCGAGGTTCGATGAGATCTTCAGCAAATGTCAGGGTCTGCGTAATGTTTGTTTCTTCTTGCGCGGCATCTCGACACAGAATGGGAGGGTATGTTGGTCTTGGACTGGTTGTGGCATGTTGATCTGTCATACCATCTTGGTGATTAATGTTAATGCATAGCGTATTTGGCTTCATGAATTTCAGATTTGTATAGCTATGAAGTTCTATGAAGGATCCATCGGAGACAAGATGGCTTGGCTTAAAGGTGGAAAGCTCCCTTTGTCAGAAGTTTTAAGGTATGGTGAAAATGCCTAAAGATTTTTATATATATGCACCATGGCAGCCATTAAGATCACAATACAGGATAAACAATTCTGAATTTAAGCAAGTAGTTTCTATGATGCAATGAGGATCATATTCTATTTTTTCTCTCGAACAATCATACTCAGACTAGAAAATTATTATAAAAATAAACCTTCTGTAGTAATATGTTGGTTTATTATGGCTAAGGAATAGCAGGACATTTGTTCTAATTAGTACAATAGTTTGAGAAAAAAGAACTGTACATTACAATGGTCTGGTATCCAGAACCCATGTGCTTTCATAACTGTCACCTATCCTTATATCAATTTAGTAGACTTCAATTCATTGTTTCCCTTTGGTACTGTTTATTATCAGAGTTGTCTTGTATGCCTATTTTCTTGAATATTTTTTCATGACAAATTTGTTTGCAGATATGGGGCTGGTTTGGCACGCGGTGTACTAGACCTACACAGCAAGGGATATTGATCCTAAATTTGAAACCATGCAATTTTCTCATAGACGAAAACGACTGTGCTGTGCTGGGAGATTTTGGGATTCCATCCCTGCTGTTTGGCCTTTCACTACCTAATCCAGACCTTATCCAGAGGCTTGGAACTCCAAATTACATGGCTCCAGAACAATGGCAACCAAACATCAGAGGTCCAATTAGTTTTGAAACTGATTCATGGGGTTTTGCATGCAGCATCCTTGAGATGTTGAGTGGCATTCAGCCATGGCGTGGAAAATCAGCAGATGAGATTTATCAGTTGGTTGTCTTGAAGAAAGAAAAGCCAATATTCCCATGCAGTCTGCCTCCAGACATCTCAAATGTGCTTTCTGGATGCTTTGAATATGACTTTAGAAACCGTCCATTGATGAAAGATATTTTGCATGCATTTGAGAGGTAACATGATTAGTGTCATGGTTTCTCATTATCTGCAGATTTTGTTTGAATTTTCACTAGATGAGTAATTTCACCGTGGTTTATTCTAACATTTGCTTTTATTACATCTAAGACTGCTAAGTTCTACTGTATTGTCTTGTGTCCTAGCAAATCATAGAAATGTGTTGACATCCTTTGGTTGTTCTGTGGTAATATTTTTCAAATATCATATTAGGTTGGAGCAACCATTGACCTAACTTTTCTATTTTTTTTTTTATTTTTTAGTGCTAAAGATGCAGATCATGACAACGTTGCTTGGGACAACTCTGAAAATGTAATGGTAGACAGGCCAGCCATGGCAAATCGCATTAATTGGTTGCACTTTAAGGACAAACTTCAAGTAGGTGACAAAGTCCGTTCAAGAAAGCTTAAAAAAACTTCGTGCAGTCCTGAAACTATGGAAATCCCTGATGGAACCATAGTTGGTATTGAGGATGATGGCGAGTGTGATGCTTACATTCTTGTACGAGTCCATGGGCTACACAACCCTTTAAAGGTTCGCTGTTCAACAGTGGAGAGGGTAACATATGGTTTTGCTGCTGGAGACTGGGTACGACTTAGGGAGGAGGACAAGAAACGCTCTCAGGTTGGCATTCTTCATAGCATTGACCGTGACGGCGCGGTGACTGTTGGTCTGATAGGAATGGATACCCTTTGGAAGGGTAATTATTCAGATCTCCAAATGGCTGAAGCCTACTGTGTTGGACAGTTTGTGCGCCTAAAGGCCAACGTTTCAAGCCCAAGATTCGAATGGCAGCGAAAGAGGGGTGGGGGATTAGCCACAGGTCGAATTTCACAGATACATCCGAATGGTTGTCTTGTCGTGAAATTTCCTGGCAAATTTAATCTTGGTGAAGTGTGTAGTTGCTTGGCAGATCCCGCTGAGGTGGAGGTGGTGAGCTTTGACAAGTGCGAGGGGATTGTGAAGAAGTATGAGCATCTCGAGGACTTCCATTGGGCAGTGAGGCCCCTGTTCATTGCTATTGGTTTCTTCACCGCTCTCAAGCTAGGTGTTTTTGTTGGGAAGAGCATTGTGAGGCCAAGGAGTCGGAAGGTTGCCAGCATCTCCGATCAGAGCAGTGATTACCAGCAACAACAGCAGGTAGTCCAAAACAGTGCTAATGCGGCGTGGTTTCCTCCACCGGTTGCAAACATGTTTGTCGGAGATAGTGTTGGGACTTCTGGATAAGAAATCATAAAGTTGGATGTTTGCTAAAAAATACCCTCGGGAATTGTGGTTCCTAGTTGTCCATATTAGGCCTGAAATGTTTTATCTAAGCATCTGTAAATATCTGTCTTCACAAGTTATGTACATAAACTCCAGAATTATCGTCTTAAACATACAACTATGCGAAGCTATTTCTTGCTTGGTGGACTATTTATGCCATCCTAGTCATGTCCTGAGATCTCATATTTTCTGTGCTTGTGTTCTCTTTGCATTTTGTTTTTTTACTCAATTCTCAAAATAGTTGACTGTTGCAAACCAAACGATAAATGCAGCTCGGCAGTATCTGAGATCACAACCACCCCAAACAATGCAATAAATGCAGCTTGGCAATATCTGAGATCACAACAACTAACAGGATTGGCGGCCTAGAGCATCTCCAACAAAGTTTGCAAAACCACTTTAAGAATTTAGATTTTTGGCAAAACCACAAAAAACCTCCTCCAACAACTTGGCAAAAGCATTTGGCAAATTGGCAAGTTTGGCAAAAAGTGGCCCTTCCGGCGCAAATTTGCTTGTACTTGGCAGCGCTTAGCATCGAGCCGCGAGGAAGAGTCTCCGGGTTCTCCCCGGCGTGAAATCCACCCCGCAGCTGGAAGCCGACCCTCCGCGCGGCCAGCTCTCTGCGGCGGATGGGGAGTTCTCCCATGGCGCCATCGCCGCCCAGCGTCAACGACCGGTGGCGGCGCCAAGTTCGAGAGTTTCGAGGCGGAGGCGGAGGCGGAAGCGGAAAGCCCGCTCGGTCTTGGGTCCTCCGGAGCAGCCCCAGCGAGACCCTTTGCTATCTCGCCCGTCCCTCGCCGCCGTTCCTGCCCGATGGATCGGCCGCGGCGGGCGCGTGCCTTGCGCGTATGGATCGGCGTTGGAGAAAGAAGGCCGTCGGCGCCCTGCGTCTTGTAGGCGGCCCGCTACGCTTCCGGCACCCAGCGACGCCCTGATTGCGGTGGTTCCGTGGTTCGGCGCGTCTACGATGGCGAGGGGGCGGATGGATCGGCGTTGGAGAAGAAGGCCGTCTGGCGGCCTGCGTCTTGTGGCGGGTTGGGATCGCATGGACTGGGACCCACCAGAAAAATTAAGACATGTGGGCCTTTAATTTGGAATTTGCCAAGTCCAAATGCCAACTTGTTGGAGAAGATCTATTTTTCACTTTGCCATTTTCGTTTGAGACTTGGCATAACTAGAGATTTGCCAAGTGATGTTTGCAAACTTGTTGGAGATGCTCTAAATCGTTGGTATCGAGTTTCTTTCGGTGTTTGCCTTTTTGTGAGGTGGTTGTTTTTTTTTTTTTTTTTTGCTTTTTATTTAGTGTATAAAATGTTTTTCTCTATTAATATGTCTGATATGTTTTCGTTGTTGCCTTTTTTTTTTTTTTTTTAAAAAAGAAAAGAATTCTTGCGTAAGCTTCAAGGTGGGTTTTACGCTAACTCCTTCAAGGATCTTTGTATGATATCGCATGAAGTCCTATTCCATCTAAACAAGTGGATTAAACTTTTGTCCATCTCAACTAACAACTAGAAGTTCACTAATTAGCAAAGAGAGCTTCCAAGGTGGGTTTTTACGCTAACTCCTTCAAGGATCTTTGTATGATATCGCATGAAGTCCTATTCCATCTAAACAAGTGGATTAAACTTTTGTCCATCTCAACTAACAACTAGAAGTTCACTAATTAGCAAGAGAGCTAAAATGAACTAGTAGCTATTAGAGGCATCTCCACCAGCTCCGCTTTCTTATTTCCCTTAAAATTTCTTATAGGGATTGAGAAAACTGAATTCAATTTTATTTTATAGGACATGGCATCTATAACAGATTGAAAAACCGCCATCTTTGTAGTTCCAGTCCTGATCCTGATACCAAGCTTACTACGCTGCAACATTCAGAGGTTGTCATCCCTCCAGACTGATGCAACTGTGTAAGCTGCAGCTAATCATACTCGGCCAATTCATCTTCATTACAGGGAGGCCCAAGGTCCAACTGATCTGTCTGAGATTAGCATAATCCCGACCAAGGCCTTCAATCTGTTGTTCTTGTTCATGGTCCATGCCACAACATGATTAATGAACAGGGGCAGATTCAAAGGGGGGGGCTGGGTGGGCTCCAGCCCCCCCTTAAGTATTAAATCTCCACTAAATTACTGTAGCTAAGTCTTAAATTTACCACTAATTTCTAGCTCTAGCACAAAACTTCATTTACTTAGCCCCTCCTTAATCCTTGTTCTGGATCCGCCACTGATTAATGTGTTTGTCTTATATACTTGCTTCTCAATTTCTTTTTTTTTTTTGATCGCATGCTTCTCAATTTCTTATTGATACTCATGGTGACATTATACAGTTTCCCTTTGCCAAATAATACAATTCTAGCAAGGATACTTTAACTAACAAGCTTGCAGACTACTGGAACAAAATAAAGACACAACTGGATCAATCTATATTCCAATTTTCAATCGACCTCTTGACAACGGGCTCAGCTTCCTAATAACCAATTAACGTGATGAAGCACCCGATGGATTTGACCCTGAAACTTCTGGAACGCTTCAGGCACGCTTCCAACGCCTCTGATATTGCAAACTGAACCGAGCATGGCAATCCATGACAAGGTTAGGTCTACTCTGGATCTGTGTCTTCCCACTTCCTAGAGTTACAACTGCCTGCAAACTTGTTAGTGTCTATCACAGATCCATCATCGAGAAGACCAATAATTCTTCAGTTGCATCAGCATCACAATCACTTCCACTATGCAAAAATATGATCATTTCACACAAGTTTAAGGCCATTCGACAAACTTGGACAATTACCTGCTGTCGGCAGATTGTAATAGCCAGTTCAAATACTATTGAAAGTGGCGTATAACAAGCTGAACGATACATGAGGGAGGACAGTTAACAGTAAACCATCAAGCTGCCTCCTACCTAATCTAAAACCTAAACCTCCAAAAGTTGCATTCTGCCTGCCAAGAGTAACTAGTACACAACACCACCAAGCTCCTCTCAAGGAAAACCAGCCATACCATCTGAACTGAATTAGAAATCAAGCTGTGAACCTTGTGACGAGCAACTGCTTGATGCAGCAGATGAAGGCCCGCTTGACCCATCAACTGGGGCCTGATTCAACCGTTCTAGCACCAGCGACCTCCTCTTTCGCAGCTTCAGAGAAAGTGTGGATGCCTCTAAGATCATAGGGACCTGATTGTCAACATAAAGGCATCAAAACAAATGAACACTTAGTTTTTTTTTTTTTTTTTACAGAAGTTGTGATTGTGAAGACTTCGGTACCTGGCTATTAGTTTGCGCCACCTTGTGGACATGCAAAAAACCAACCATATCTTGATATCCTGTGAGGAGCTTTGCCAAGTCTTTATCCTCATCTGTAACCAAGCAAACGGCAATTAAAAGACAGGGTAATGTAGATGATCGAAATGGTTACTGGAAAATAAATTTCAAAAGGCCAAGCTTGCCTGGAATTGCTTTGATGGACAGCAGTGTATCTGCCAGGTGCTGCCATCTCTTACAGAACAATTTGACAGAACTGTACTCGGAAATGTTATAACAGCAACAGAGTTAGATGAGCGCACCATGGCCTTCAGTGATCTGATAAATGAGACCATGTCCCAGTCCTGTAATGTGTAAATTAAGTGACTTCAGTTGCAACTACATCCAAACTGGATAGAAAATAAGAAACATAGTTTGGTTTCAAATTTTCAGCACATTATAGTCACCAGCCAATGAATATTGTAGAATTAAATGCTAACCTTCTCAAAGTATCTACACTGCGGTGCACAGAGTGATTGTATAGCAATCCTCCCAGCAGTTAAACTCCCACCATCTTTTCTGAATGTGGAATACAAAGAGGTTTCAGAATTAATAATAGGCACAGTGAATGGGTAGCATAACCAATTTTATCATTATTGGACAATAGATGCATTATTCGGTGACAAAAGGTTTCTGCAACTATGCTGTGATATTTCTCAGCAAAAGCAATTTTTGAACATTGGATCAAGACATGACCTCACCTTGGAAGCTTGGATAAGAAAGCAGAACAACAATCCTGGAGGCCGCTGAGTGTGTCAGCATCTTGAGTGCTTACACATTCAATATTCAGTCCATTAAGTAAATGCCTTTCCAAGGGCTTCCTCAAATCAAAATCATTGCTAAATTCCTGCTTATTGTCTGCAATGATGCTAAATGAGTCATTGAGTCAAGACTTGTCAGGGGCATCATATGGGAGTAGAAGCAAACTTAACTTAAATAAGACAGTACTAGAAATCATGCTTATACAAGCAAAGCTAATATGTATTCCAAAAGAATAGATGTTTGTCTTCTCATCAGGTTGCAACAAATGATACTTTGGAATGAGTTGATAACAAAGGCAAAGAGCAAGAAATGATCAGCTTGCTAATGATTGATATATTTCTCCTTTTTAAATTCCATACCACACCATAGTCAAGAAAACTGGGATGGAAAGCATGGTTCCACAGAAAATCACCAACACAACAAATAAGATTAGGAGAGGTAGTGAAGGAGCCACCTTTATGTTCAGCATGAGAAGTCTTGTCATCCCCAAAGTATTTCTTGTACTGCCATGCTATCCTCAAACCCTCATCCTGTAAAATGAAAATTTGAAGGCAATATGATCGCTTCTTGGAGACTATAATTACAGTAATAAAATTATTATTATTATTATTATTTATTATTATGGGGGCCTACATTTGCTCGTCCATCACTACTTGCTGCAGCCCCCATTGGTCTGTGTCCTCCATCCTCCTTTGAAGATGAAACTGCAGCAGGTAGTGTACCAAGGAACAACCGCGGCTCCTTCATAGCTCCTGAAAATAGCAAGGGCTGTTTGTGCACAACACCCTGAGACATGAAGCACCGAAGAAGCAGGAGGTGATGTGGCGCATCAGCATCCTCCATGATCATAACAACCGAGCCGAGAAGAAATCCACCACCCAAAATCCCTGCCAGAGAGCGCCAAATAATGGTGATCCAGTAACTACCAATGCATATAATTTTTTATTTCAATAAAAACATCCTTTATCAATTTACAATGTTTGATTCTTATGTACTCTTCATCACAAGAACTAACTTAACTTCCACGCATATCTAATTTCCACACTATACTCCAACCATGCTAATTATTTCATGCCTGCACATCACTTCCACACATCTCAGATCTTTTTAGATATAATGGAATATAGTTATCTCAGCATCTGTATCACAAGATGCACATAGCCCAACCTTTTGTTTTTTTTTAAGTTGACATAGCCGAACCTAGAAGCAAGGCAAATGTTAACACATAGTAGATTAGGCAAATAAAATCTTCTACAAATACAGGTCACTGCAACGCTCCAATTTCCAATTGTATCATTTCTGTCAAAACGGCCAGATCAAACATACATGCCCAAACATCATCGATACTGAAATACTGATACTTTCCTCACTTAACCTTATTTGAGACATGCAAACGAAATACAGTAATATCATCAACGTAAAGATAATTTTTTTATTTATTTTTTAGTTTTGGGGGGTTGGGGTGGGGGTTGAGCAATGAGCAAGAAGCTGCTTACTGTCAAGGTCAGGGATGCCCGAGGAGATGAAAGCAACACCATTCAGGCCAATCTTGATGCCGGGCGCGGATGAGGAGGCCACCAGGGGGTGGATGTGGCGCGGGGGAGAAGCTACTCCGGCCAAGGGTTCGGCCACCGGTGGCGGCCATGGTGGTGGAGGATAACTATACATAGAGGTGAAAGCGGTCAAACAAATCAACAAAAGACCAAATCACTTTTGCTTTCACTTTTTCTTCTAAAAAACGAAAATGTTACGATACTATCGAAAACATGAGTGGCGTTAGTTCTCTGTTGATATAGGAAACTAAACAATCCAATTCAAATCATATCGATAACGATCGAAAGCCATAAAAACAATATTTTAGAAGTGATATACACATCAAATTGTAAAACATGATACTAAACATCCAACCAAACTAGCTTCGTATAATAAGTACTAAAATTTAAGAGTTAACGTATTAGTTTTACCATCCTGAAATTTAGATAAGTTGTAAAAAAACTATTCCAATTTGAAGGGTACTGTAATATACCCACCGCATTGCCCATGTCAAAATGATCAATGAAAATGTTTGCTTCATTAATTTGTTTCTATTAGCTTCCCCTAACCAAAATAATATTCTCCCTTTAATAACTGCAGCTACTTTGCCCATATAAAATAAACTAATGAATTAATTTTACCATCCTGAAATTTAGATAAGTTGTACAAAAAAAAAAATCAAAATACATATTCCAATTTGAAAGGTACCGTAATATACCCACCACATTGCCCATGACAAAATGATCAATGCAAATGTTTGCTGCGTTAATTTGCTTCTATTAGCTTCCCCTAACCAAAACAATAATCTCTCTTCAATAACTGCAGCTACTTTGCTCATATCGAAAATACTAATGAGAATACTTCCGTCCGACGTGAAGCCTTCATTTCGTTTCAGTCTAACTGGATTGAACTACGAGTCCATAACTAGCTGGGAATTAAAGATTAGAGTAAAGAGATGCCTCAAGTGAGTGTCGTGGAGAGCTGGGGCTAACCAAATCACGGAGGGCAGAGGCAGCCTGGGGCGCTGGGCAGCGGCGGGCAGGAGGGCGGAGCCGCGCACAAAGCGGAGGAGGCGAGGGCAGAGCACAGAGCGGAGGGGGTGACGGCCCTGGCGGCGTGCGACGGCGCGGAGGCGCGGAACGGCGACGCGAGCGAGACGGCGCGACTCCAGACGCGAGTGAGCGCGGCGGCGCTGCCCTGTTCCCTGGCTTGGCTTGGACTGCTTTGTTGGGCTCTGATGGGCTAAAAGGTTGAAGATTTGCTCCCCTTGTTATGGGCCACGACTAGAACCATGACCCTATTTGTCCTAGTGCTGAAACCGCCTCTGGCGGCGGGGATGAATTAGAGAAGCAAGCGGCTGGTTTTGCAAATTAGTTTTGGATCAAGCCCATTTAATTTATGAGAATACGGGCCCGCAGATAGCTCACCTAAATGCCATTAGTATAAATAAATATTTGACACATTTGTAACACGGGTATAAAAAACTTGAAATACAGAGAGATAGCATGCGCCTTTGCCCCGAGCAGGGTAGCATAGGGTAATAACCGTTAGGTATTTGAACAAATTTATTAGACATGATTTAATCTAGAAACTAGTAGTAGAAGTTTTGTGACATCATAATATGCACGTGTGATGTACTACTACTCGTAAATATAACCACAACATACATGATGCCAATCATATTGATCAATAACAACAAAATTGAATATAACAAATTCAATACAATAGTGCGCCCAAGGGTGAGACGCTGAGGCCATGTGACGCCTTTCTCACTAGTTAACGGCCATGTGGCGCCTTTCTCACTAGTTAACATATGATTTGCTCGAAGTTATGGACCTCAATTGATGTAGGCAGTGTTGCAGTACACTCTTGCGAAGAACCACAAGTAACCAATTGTTCGCATAAGGAAAACGATGAAGTAGAACTAATTGCTAGGAAAAAGATAAGTAAAAGTAGTCGTGCTCTTATGCTCTCAAAAACTTGATTCACCTACACACGTGAGTAGATGCTAGAGTCAGGTGTTGGTTCTAGAGCCCTACTCTTGCAATCTTTTGTGCACATAGAGGATCGGAACGTGAATACTCGGTAGTAGCTCAAATAGAGAATAGAGGCGTATGCGTGAGGCTTCTAATATCCATGCCCTTATGCATGAACGAAGGTGTTGGAGGGTCAGGAGAATGCATCAAGATGGACGACATTACTTGACAAAACAAGAGAGAGTAACAGACAAAACCCCCTCCCATAGCCGCTCTTGGTAATTGCCGTCTCATGGCTCCAGCAAACATAAGTGGCAAAACCTAACCCAGCCCACATCATATCATGCCATGGGCATCTCGGCTGTCGGCTCGGCTCGCATGTGGCACATCCTTTGTATTTCTCAATTTCATGGCAAGCTCGTACACAAGGTATCTATTTAAGTTGAGTCTAAATTTAGTCAAAATCTCATACAACATTAATATTTTAATGCATCTAACATTTTATATGGGCTTGAGGTTTTATTTGAATAAATTAAACTAAAAATGAACCAAGCCAATTAATCCAACAACAACTTCATACGTACAATATTAAAGAGAGTTGGGTCTTTTTACTAGACTCAGGTACAATATTAAAGAGAGTTTGGTCTGTTTACTAGGCTCCTTTATTTATTTTTTTAATAAACTAGCATTGACGATGTCTGTTTTTATTAATACCATAGAAATTATAAGTAGTCCTATAAGAAAAAAAATACTACCAACGACTAGGCCTCTCTCTCTCCATATATTTTATATATTTAGTTACTTATATACTCCATCTGTCTAGGAAAGAATGCAACTATGGATTGAGTATTGTTTAAAGTGGTTCATGTTTGACCAACTTTTTAGTAAATAGTATTCACATTTATGGTTACGTCGGGGAATCAAACAACCAGCCTGTTAAGCCCCGGTTGAACAAAGCGGAGCGGGCCGTCATTAGTGCCCACAACCGGCCCACCGAAGGACCGGACCTCATGGGCCGACATCCCACCAAACAACAAAGGGCCCAACTGGACCAAAGCTAAAGGCTCTCGGGCAGGCCGCGCCGTGCAGTCCCAAACGAGCAGGGACGGAGCCACGACCCCCGGGACGCGTGGCTCGCACGACCACCAGCCCAACAGAAGGGCCCTCGGGGCCCGACCCGGGCGCCGCGGTTCGCCCCCGACCCTCGGCGTGCGCCTTCGTCGAAAGCAACCAAGGCTTGCGTCCTACGCCGCGAGCAACGGCTCCGTAGCCTACACGACGGGTCAAACCACGTCCCGCTCCGTCGTGCCCGCGCAGGGTATGGGCGGGGGCATTTTGACCGCACTATGAGTCGGTGCGGGGCGTGGACACCGGTCCTTGACGACTTGTGAGTCGGTGCGGGCGTGGCCCGGCGTTTGACCGCACAAGTTAACCGAGAGCGAGGGGCATGGCTCGGTGTCTAAATCGCCCTAATGGCTTGACAATCCGGACAACCCGTCCGTCGCGACCCACTCCCCATGTCATACGACGCCATTAAAACTAAGCCAATACAATAAGGGTTCTAATCAAGCTGTTCGGCCTCTCCGTCCCTTTGTAAGGACATGGGCAAGCGCCTCGGCGACATGACGATACCGGCGATCACCTTGAGTCGACATACGCAACATGAGGAGAAAGGACACCCCGACCCCAGGAAGGCAGACGAGACATTCCACTGTCGTTCTTTTTTCTTTCTTCTTTTCTTCCTTCACACGGCACGCCCATTCTTCTCCTACAGAAAACGTGTAAGAACTCACCCTCCCTTCATCTATAAAAGGGAGGGCGAGCCATTCTACAAGACAAGCCGTTTACACCACTGAGAAACACCGCATGCACCACACACACGCCATGATATTGGCACCACGCTCAATCAGAGACTTGGGAGCCCCTCCCTCTCTCGAACCGTTTGTAACCCCTACTATGAACCACCGCTAAGTAACACGATCCCTTCAGATTGGACGTAGGGCCTCTCGCCCGAACCAGTATACTCTCTCGTGTCCTTTTAGCGAACCATCCGGACATAAACGCGCATCTATAAATTTACTAGTTGGTGCTTTCACGAAACACCAACAGTTGGCGCGCCAGGTAGGGGTCTTGCGCGTTTCATCTCCAAACCCAAGTTCCGGATGGCCAATTCCCACGACCTAGAGCTCCCTCCGGGCACCCATGTCCGGTTTGGGAACCTAAACTTCATCAGCATCGGGGTGGATTATGACATGGTACTCCTGCCCCTAACACCAACGTCGATGCCGTCTCCGCATCGTTCGCCGGTCTGCGCCTCCACACCGACGAACCGGCTCGACTCAACGACTCCAACCACATCAGGTCAGTCCGCTCTGGCACACGATGCAGGAGGAAGATCCACCGCAGGGACCGTGACACCCATCGTCGATAGTCACGACCCAGAGAAGAGCTCCAACATCTCTCTAACGTGCCCGCGCCCAGCGTCACGGCGGCAACCACCGGCTCTAGCTCAAGGAACGACGACAACGATTGACCCGGCAGCGTCAACGACGTCCCGACGAACAACGACGAGCTCCAAGATCTGGAGGCGCTATTTCAGTTCCTCGACCTCTGCGACTACCTCCTCAGTGACTACGGCAGCGATGACGACGATGACGGCTACAAACTCACTTGGCCGTGATCTCGGTCACGATTAGTAGTCCGACAAACCCGCTCCCTAGCTAAATTCTCGCGCACGTTACAATTATCCCGATTTACTCACCTTATGTAAAGTTAATTCCTATTTTAATTCTATATTATGGGTCTGTACTTTATTACGAAATCAAACCATAAATAACAAGGTCCGAAAAGGGCTGGGGTTTGCAGGCCTGCCCGCGAAGGGATCACGGCCACCCCGGACCGCCAGAGTAAGGGGCGACCCGAGAAAAAAGCCCGCCAGTGGCCTAATTTTCCGAGTACGCGAAGTGATTAGGGCTTTCTCAGGCCGTGTTCGAGTCCAAGGTTGATATCTGATTTGGAAATTTTTGCGGAAAAGGCATCGAGCCCACGAACCCACGGACGGTTCGAGAAAAGTACGAATCAACTACCTGGATTTATGAGGCTGGTCATGCCGCACGCCGCAAAGGCCGGGAACCTAGGCCTCACTCGAATCACCCGTTAGCAACTCACCAAACACTGCGCTTCGGCCCAACCGAGAGAAGGTGCAGCGTTGTACGCATCCTCCGACCCCACTAAAGGGTCATGTGGGGAGAAGACTCGACCCCCAGACCGGGCCCACGCATTCACGATGGCACCGGGGGCTCGAGGGCAGAAATGTCTGAACTAACCAACCAAAAAAACCTAGGGGGCAAATAAGTACGACCCTCACCCGTGCCCTCGGGGGAACGTGCGCGCGCGACTACGACCCCCCGAAACGAACAAACCAATGCGACCCCCCGAGCATGCGGGGGGTCGCTCTCTCGAATGATCTAACCCGCGCTCATTCATTTCGCTATGCTTGATTTCGATTTTCTCACGATTTACTTTGATGATGCAGAATAAGATTAAGCACACAAAGGAAAACACGAACTGATAAATGATTAAAGAGGGATGCCACGCTACGCCTACAGTTCCCCAGCTAGGATTTGGTCTGCTGGGGAAAGCTCCGGCGCGACCCTCGCCGCCTCATCGTAGCCGGGGAGCACGAGGGCGTAGTCCTCCAGGGCCTCGCCGGCGGGAAAATCGACGACGTCCGTGAGGTCCGCCCGATGTGCGCCTCCGCCATCGCCCGGCCCGGCGACCGTGCCACGATGAACCGCGCTCCACCGAGGCGCGGATGCGGACTGCGCCATCTCGGGCGCTCGCGCGAAACGTCACCGGCGGGGGCGTGGGCGAGGTCGGCGACGGCCGTGCCGCGGCTGCCGGGGCCTCCATCTCTGCCCGGCGACCCTATAGGACACGAAAACATTAGACCAAAGAAAGCCAAGGACGCCGGACGGAAAAGCAGAAAAACCCTTACCGGCGTAGCGTCGGTTTGCCTCCTCACGCTGCCGGCGGATGGCGGTGTTCTCCCACTCAAGCTTCTCGACAACCACCCGAAGGGTGGAGAAGCGCTCGAGGACCTTCTCGAGAGAAAGCGGGGAGCGGATGGCGCCACCGCCCATTTGGGGGGAGCGAGGGACGTAGCCGGGCCGAGGAGATACTGGCAGGTGCGAAGCCGCCGGCCCCCGCCTCCAGCACCTCCTTGGCCGCGCACGTTGCGGACGTTCGACGCGACCGACTCCTCGGAGCGCGCCCTCCTCGAAGGTCTTGCCCTCTCCATGGCAATAGCGGTGGATGAGAAGCAAGGAAGAAGGAGAAGGCAAGGAGCGGGAGGAGAGAAAGCTAGAAGACGGAGAAATGAAAGGCAAAGGCAGGGATGGGGAGAGGTCGAGCACCACGACCCCTTTTATAAGGGGCGTGGAGACCCCAAGGGTCGCTGGGACCGGACAGCGGGAAAACCCTCCACCTTCCCGCTCGGCGCCCCGTCCGCCCACCACCTACCGCATTAATTCCAGCGCTGGGCTCGAAGCCGCAGCGCCGCGCACACGCCTTCCCCGAATAAGTCCTGGCGCGGGCTCTGAAGCCAGTCTGACCGTCGCGTCCCATCGACTACGCGACGGTTTAGTAGCGCCATCATTACGGGGGGCAAACTGTCTCACAACGCGTCCGACGCACAAACACCACTACCCCAGAACGTACGCTTCAGCCTCTGCGGACGTGGCCCACGTCCCTAGAGACTCGGGGGCTACACCCGGCAGGGAGAAGTCGGAACGACCCCTCGATTGCAAGTCCCTACAGGCATGGATCCACACCTACAAGGACTCGGGGCTACTATCGAGGGCCTAACAACTAGCTTGTTAAGCCCTCGGCTGAACAAAGCGGAGCGGGCCGTCATTAGCGCCCACATCCGGCCCACCGAAGGACCGGACCTCATGGGCCGACGTCCCACCAAAGGGCCCAACTGGACCAAAGCTAAAGGCTCTCGGGCAGGCCGTGCTGCGCTGTCGGGGACCAAAATAAGGGCCCCCTAAGGAAAGCCCAACAAACGCAAACTTATTTAATAGGCCTCCCACGCTCTCTACCTAGGCCGCGGCTCCAAAGGCACACGAGCAAATGTACCTCCTCGGCCCATCCGAGCTCACCCGCTAAGGGCTCGGGCGGGAGAGCCAATTCTCCGCCTCGCCCGAGCCCCCCGCGGGGCCTCGGATGAGCTTCCATTCCGCCCGCCCGAGCCCCCCAACGGCGGGGCCTCGGACGAGCCTCTAGCTTCCGTCCCGCCCGAGCCCCCAGGCAGCCGGGCCTCGGGCGGGGCGCGTCGCCTTAATCAAAGACCGTACCACCGATTTGGCGCATATCCACCACCGCCCGTGTCGGGGCGCTCCATGCTCGACGGGGGGATGGGCATTGCCTCCACGGCCCACGCCCGGCGATCATGCTTACGCGGTCTCCACGATGGAGGCCACGCCCGCCCGCAGTGGGGCACCTTGGCTTTGCCTAACCCCTCCGCGCCAGTCCCATCGCCGGAACTCCGGGGACGCCGTCCACCACGCCAAGGCCACGCCCGGCCGACGTCACCCCGTGCGGGAGTGGGGCTGGGCGCCCATTCCGATCAACCAACGGTCCACCCGTGAGCCCCGAGCACGGGATGGGCAACCATCAAGCGCCGGCGATCGTCCGCGGCTGTTCCACCCACTCCTCGTGCGGCGACAAGCTCCGAGGCCCCCCCCCGAGCCTCGGACTCCCGGCGGGTCAAAGCTACGGGGCTCGGCACCCCCTCCGTCGCACTTCACCAACTCCAACAACAGGACGTCCGTCATTACGGACAACAGAGGCAAGGAGGCGGCGTCGCCTTTGCCTCGTCACGATCCGGGGCGATGCGCCCACGGAGCCCTCGGATAAGGGAGGGCGGAAGCCCATGACTTCGGCCACGAGCACGATCACCTCTTGTAAGGCCCTACCTTCCCCTTGCGGCTATAAAAGGGGAAGGCGGGGGGCCCGTAAACAGCGAGCACACACGCGATCCCGATATTGGCACCTCACTCAATCACCACGAGACTTGGGACCCCGTCCCCTCTCTCACTTTGCTTGTACACCCCTACCTCACGAGCACTTGATGCGGGATAATACAAGAACTCCTCCCCCCCTTTGGACGTAGGGCCTTCTCTTGCCCGAACCAAAGATAAATCCTTGTGTTCATCTTGCACACCATCCGGGGTTGGGAACACGCACCACAAATTCACTCATTGGTGCTATAGCCACCGGTTCTAGCACCGATTGGCAGCGCCCGGTAGGGGAACTGTGCGTGTTTAGCCTCTCTTCCGCCAAACCTTCGGATGGCCGGCCAGACGTGACAACACTTCGGGCGGCCTCTCGGCCCCAACTCTCCCCCCCCCCACCGGAGCAGGGGACCCCGATCCGGTTCGGTGAGCTTGAGTTCGTGTCGACGGGTGTCTAGTATGACATGGAGCTCCTCCCGGCCGGAGCTCGGGGACCTCCCGACGAGGCCCCGGTGGACCCATCACCCGGCCCGGCGCAGAGGCGCCGAGGCACTCGCTCGCCGCACACGACGGACTCACCACGACGCCCGGGTCCGGAGGAGGACCTTGCGGGCGCTGCGGCTGGGCGGCGTCCCCGTGGGGGACACTCGGCCGCCATCGCCACCTCGACAACCATTTGGCTTGGCCAACGCCTGCTGCCACGTGCGCGGGCGTTGGTCTCCACCGCCATGGGAACCCGGAGGAGGCATCCACGTCGCCAAGCAGCGCCTCCACGAAGCGCTCCGACGCGGACATCCCCGACGGATCCATCCACGCCGAGGAGTACCCGATCGAGCGGGCGGAGTGGAGCGACCACGGCAGCGCTTCGCCCACCCGATCCGGCGCTACCTCGAGGACACGGAACCCGGGGGTTCATCCCGGCTGCGCCGCCGCCTTGGTTACCACGACTCCGACTCCCGGACAACATATGCGACCCGACGCACGAGTGCTTCCACGTGGAGGTTCGTGATCTCGGCGCCGACGGCGCGGCAGCGGCGGCGGGGATCGGGATCGTAACCCTAGGCACACCGCTAGGCCCGCCCGGTGGTTTTAACCCCCGATGGATCCGGGAGCCTCCCGACCACGGGGGGCGGACCCCCGCACTGCGACTACTCCGAGGGCGGAGGATCCAGCGGCCACGCCTCGGGAGCCACGACGATACACCGTAGAGCGATCCGCGACCTCGGGGCCAAGCTCGACCACGACCGTCTTCAGCTACGGCGGGAGGATAGACACGCTCGAGCAAGGCGACCGCGGCACTCAACCCGAGCCCCCGCTGGCACGGCAGCGCCCGCGGCGTCAGCGGAGATGGATCGTCGGCGGCGAGGCGAAGCATCCTCCGTCTTCCGGCGTGCGAGCCAAACGTCACGGCGACCCTTACGCTCCGATCAATGCGGAGCCCTCCCACCCCGGAGGGCCGCGCCGCGGCAGCTGCGAGATTCATCCCGACCGCCCGCGGATCCAACGAGCCAGGCTTCGTCCCTCGCGTCTTGGCAGCTCGGAAGGGCGAGGCGGCGGGCATCCCGGGAGGCGAGGCCTCTCCACGGGATCCCTCGCGGAGGCCGGCTCGCGGCGCATCCGAGACAACCCCGGCAGCCTCAACGGCGGCGGCAGCGCGCCATCGTGAGGAGGCAAAAGCGCGGGGCGAAACGCGACCGCCCGGCCGGCGAGGCGGCGGCGCTGGCAGCAGCGAGACGCGGCAGCGGACCCCGAGGGCCTCGCTTTCGGCCGGAGAGATCCATGGCGCGTTTCCCCTTCGGTTCCGCCCCCCGCCAACCTCACCAAATACTGGGTGAGGACGAACCCCGGGTTTGGCTCAACGATTACCGCCTCGCCGCCAAGCGGGGCGGGGCCGGACGACGACGAAGCTCATCATCCGCAACCTTCCCCTTCACAGGCGACGCCGCTCGGGCTTTGGGCTGGAGCACCTTCCCCGCCCACACGATCTTTGGCTGGGCCGACCTGGTCAAGGTCTTCGTGGGAAACTTCGAGGGCACATATGTGCGCCACAGGAACTCTGGGATCTCCGGAGCTGCCGCCCGACGAAGCCCGGCCAGGTCGACCGCGACTTCATCCGCCGCTTCTCCAAGAAGTGCACCGAGCTGCCCAACGTGGCGGCACCGCTATCATCGGCGTGTTCCTCGACGGGACAACACGCAAGGAGCTGGTCCACGGCCCCGTCGGAAGATGCCCTCCACCGCCAACGAGCTGTTTGAGGTGGCCACAAATTCGCCCCGGCGAGGGAGGCGATGGGGGGGCCATCTTTCGCGGCGCCAACGACAAGGACAAGCGGAAGAATGAAGAAGCCGGCGGAACAAAGAACCTGCAACCGGAAGAAGAACAAGAGGGAAAGCGGAGGGGGAAGCAAGGCAAGAAGGAGGAAGACTCGAGGATGATCTCGCCGCCATTGCGGCCGACCGCAAGGCACCTCGAGGCCCCCCGGGCCCGGGCGTTCGATGACATGCTCAAGAAGCCATGCCCTTTCCACAAGTTCCCCGTCAAGCACACCATGGGGGAGTGTGACTTGGTCTGCCGATTCTACCAAAAAGCCCCCTTTGGCCGAGGACAAGAAGAAGAAGGAGAAGGAGGATGAAGACAAGGATGACGGGTTCCCAAGATCCACGATGTCTTCATGATCATCGGAGGCCTCCCGGCGAACCTTTCTCCACGTCGAGATCAAGCGGAGCGCCGAGAGGTATTCTCGGTGCGCCCATGCGCCGCGGTACACCCGTGGTCGGCCGAGGCCATCACCTATGGCCTCGGCGACCACCCACTCTACGTGCCAAACCTAGGGAGATACCCACTCGTGGTGGATCCCGTCGTCGGGCAACGTTCGGCTCACTAAGGTGCCGATGGATGGCGGCGGCCCCTCAACAACCTCTACTCCGACACCCTCGGCTGTTGGGGATGGAGCGCCCGCACCTCCGACCCTCCAACTCTCCCTTTCGGGGGCATCGTGCCGAGCAAGCGAGCTGGCCCCTCGGCAGTCGATCTCCCCGTCGTCTTCGGGACGCCATCAAACTACCGTAAGGAGGTCATCACCTTCGACGTGGTTGACTTCCGAGGAACCTACCACGGCATACTCGGGCGTCCCCCCGTCGCCGAAGTTCATGGCGGTCCCGAACTACACGTACCTCCTCCTCAAGATGCCGGGCCCCCCCCGGCGTCATCACCGTTGGCTCCTCTTACGAGCACGCGTTCAAGCTGCGATGTGGAGGCCATCGAGCATGCCGAGGCCATGGCCATCTCCGAGGCTCTCGACTCAAGCGCCACGCCGGCACCTTCGAGCCGTCCGATGGGGTAAGGGGTCCCCGCTCGACCCCTCCACCTCGTCCCGCAAGACGGTGAAGATCTGTGACTCCCTCGACCCTAAATAGGAAGCCGTGCTCGATTTCTTTCTCCGCGCGAACATCGACATCTTCGCGTGGAGTCCCTCGGACATGCCGGGCATTCCGAGGGATGTCGCCGAGCACTCCCTTGATATCCGGGCGGGTCCGGACCGGTGAAGCGGCGGCTGCGCCGATTCGACGAGGAGAAGCGCGGGCCATCGGCGAGGAGGTGAACAAGCTTTTGGCGGCGGATTCATCAAGGAGGTGTTCCACCCTCGAGTGGTTATCTAATCTGTGCTTGGTTAGGAAAAAAGTGGAAAATGGAGGATGTGTGTAGACTATACTAGTTTAAATAAGACATGTCCGAAAGTCCCTTTTCCCTTACCACGTATCGATCAGATAGTCGACTCCACCTCGGGGTGTGAGCTCTTATCCTTCCTTGATGCTTATTCCGGCTACCACCAAATAAAGATGAAGGAGTCCGACCCAGCTCGCGACGTCCTTCATCACCCCCCGTTCGGCATGTACTTCGCGATCGTGGCGATGCCCTTTGGGCTTAGGAACGCGAGGGGCCACGTACCAACGGTGTATCTTTGGGCGTCTTCGGCGACCACATCGGGCGAAACCGTAGAGGCCTACGTCGGCGACATCGTGGTCAAGACTAAGAAGGCTTGACGACCTCATCTCTGACCTCAAGATCGCTTTCCAATGTCTTAAGGCCAAAAGCGTCAAGTGCGTCTTCGGGGTCCCCCAAGGCATGCTCCTCGGGTTCATCGTCTCCAAACGCGGCATCGAGCCCAACCCGGAGAGGTGACTGCGGTGACGAGCATGGGGGCGATCAAGGACCTGAAGGGCGTCTGGCGAGTCATGGGGCTGTCTGGCGGCCCTCGGCCGCTTCATCTCACGGCTCGGCGAGAAGGGCCTGCCCCTCAGATCGCCTCTGAGAAAGTCCGGCGCTTCTCTGGACCACCGAGGCCCGGGAGGCCCTCGACAAGCTCAAGGCTGCCCTCACCGGTGCCCCGATCCTCGTCCCGCCTGCCGAAGGTGAACCCCTCCTCTTATGCGTCGCCGCGACCACCCGGTGGTCGGCCGCGGCCATCGTCGTCGAGAGGCGGGAGGAGGGCCACACCTGCCGGTCCGAGGCCGCCTACTTCATCGGCGAGGTGTTGTCCGAGACCAAGATCCGCTACCCGTAGATCCGAAAGGCGCTCTATGCGGTGGTCCTGACTCGGCGCAAGCTCGGCACTACTTCGACGCCCACCCGTGGCGGTGGTCTCCTCCTTCCCGTTGGGAGAGATCCTCCAAATCGGGAGGTCTCGAGGCGGGTTGCCAAGTGGTCCGTCGAGCTCATGGGAGAGACTCTCTCTACCCGCCGAGGAATGCCATCAAATCTCAAGTCTTGGGCTGACTTCCTCGCGAGTGGATCGACACCCGGCTACCGCCGCTCAAGCTCCAGCGGAATCTTTGGGCGATGTACTCGACGGGTCCCTCGATGAAGACCGGGCCGGCGCCCGGCCTCCTCTTCGTCTCTCCCTCGGGGTGCACATGCGATGCGTGATCCGCCTTCACTTCCCAGCGTCGAACAATATGGCGAGTACGAAGGCCTGCTCAACGGGTTGAAGATCGCCGTCGAACTTGGTGTCAAGCGCCTCGACGTCAGGGGACTCGCGGCTCGTCATCGACCAAGTCATGAAGGACTCAAGCTGCCACGACCCCAAGATGGACCAGCGTCTTTGCAAGGCGGTGCGGCGCCCGGAGGACAAGTTCGACGGTCTCGAGCTCAACCACATCGTCCGGAGGCACAACGAAGCCGCCGACGAACTCCGCCAAGATCGCCCTTTGGGAGAGCCCGGTTCCCCCCGACGTCTTCACCAAAGACCTCGCGGCTCCTTCCGTCACGCTCGGGGGGCAAGGGAAGGCCTCGGAGGATCGTGCCGACCCCCCCTCGAGGGCTGGAGGCCCGTCCGAGGCCCCCCGACATCCGAGACCCCCTCGACTTTCGAGGCATTCTCGGCATCAAATGCCGAGGTCATGGAGATCGACGGAGGGGATCCGGAGGCCGACCCCAAGCCGGACTGAGAAAGCCATGCCTCGACCGATCATCCGAGGGGTCCTCCCCCCGAGGGCTTCAACCAAGCCAGGCGCATCGCGAGAAGAGCGAAGTCCTTCGTCGTCATCGAGGACAAGCTCTACAAGCGAAGCCCCTCGGGGGATCCTACAACATGCATGACGGTCGAGGAGGGCCTCGCCCTAGCCCACAAGATCCACGCCGGTGTCTGCGGCCACCACGCCGCTCCCCGCCTCCCTCGTCGGCGCTTTCCGGCAGGGGTTCTACTGGCCAACCGTGGTCGCCGACGCCACCGAGGTAGTACGCACTGCGAAGGATGTCGGTATTACGCCTGGCCGATGCACCTACGGCCCGGGTGCTCCAAACCATCCCGATCACATGGCCTTTCGCCGTGTGGGGTTTGATCTGGTAGGACCCCTCAAGAAGGCGCCCCTGGGCTTCACTCATCTGCTGTCCGCCACCGACAAATTCTCCAAATGGATCGAGGCGCCCCTTACCAACATTCAGTCCGAGCGGGCGGTACTTTTCTTCACCGACATCATCCACCGCTTTGGAGTACCGAACTCTATCATCACCGACCATGGCACCCGGTTCACGGGGGGCGAAGTTCGAAACTTCTGCGATAAGCACCGTCACGCATCGTCGGTCCCCGATCGCGCACCCCCTGACGAGCAGGCGGGTAGAGCGGGCCAACGGGATGATATTGCAAGGGCTCAAGCCTCGGATCTTCAACAAGCTCGACAAGTTAGGCAAAAGATGGTGGGAGGAGCTCCCCTCGGTCCTCTGGGAGCCTCGGGGACGGCGACCCGGCCAGAGCCACGGGTTTCACGCCCTTCTTCCCGATGTACGGCCGCGAGGCCATCCCGCCTACCGACTTAGAGTTCGGGTCCCCGAGGCTCAAGGCCTCGATGACGAGGCACGCAACCCGCGGCTCGGGAGGATTCGCTGGACATGCTCGAGGAAGCCAAGGGACACTTGCCCTCCTACACTCGGCAAGATACCGGCCGGTCCCTCCGACGCGCTACCACGACCGACGGGTCCGCACCCGAGACCTCAAGGAAGGCGATTTGGTGCTCCGTCTCTGCCCGGGACAACGAGAGGGGCGCCACAAGCTCACGCCGCCTTGGGAGGGGCCCTTCATCACCGGCCCGAAGTCCTCAAGCGGGGCACGTACAAGCTCGCTAACGAGGTCGGTGAAATCCTCAACAACGCTTGGAACATCCAACAGCTACGTCGCTTTTACCCTTAGAAATTCCAAGCATTGTACATACGCTTTGTACCTTTGGCTAAATAAAAATCCTTGGGCGTTTCTCCCAAGTCATAGGCTAAATAAAAATCCTTGGGCGTTTCTCCCAAGTCATAGCATTCTGTCCCTAGTAGGACTCAGTGAGACTTGCTTTTGGCTCACCAAAACCAAGCCTCCCTCGGGGGCTAGAAAGGGGGGAACCCCCTCCTGGAAAGCACCCCTCAAAAAATCTTTTTCGTTTTCCTGGCTATCTTTTGTAGACTCTACGTTCCCGAAGGTTTCGCATACTTAGGAAAAAGCACGACCGAGATCATCCCAAGGCCAAGGACGGCCGAGCCGCGAGGCCACCTACGCCCAAGCGCTACGGTGCCTCCACTCGTTACCCTTAGCCAAAAGGATGACTTCAAGTGCCGCGAGGAGGTCGCTCGGTTACGGAAGGGCAACGGGGCCGAGGCATTTACTCGCAAGTATCCCTTACCTTCGGTTAAAGAACGACCCCCGGGTGCAAAGCATCCTCGCAAGACCAGGTAGTGAATGCAAGCGGAAGGGAATGCGAGAGATAACGAAAAAGCAAGTACAAAAAGCATAAAGCCTCGACGGGCCGACTCATATAAAGTATTCCACAAACACACGCCAACACAAGTTCCTATTTACATGGGCGCTCGGGCCCGGCTTGCGAGGTCTACTTGGGGGCGTCCGGGCCGCCGGCATCACGGCGGCGACATCCACAACCTCGGGCCTCGGGCGCGGCTTCCACGGTCTCGGCGTTCTCGGCACCGGGGCTCACGGCTTCGGTGACCGCGGCCGGGGAGCCCGGCGTCGGGGCCCAGCGGCTTTGGCGGCCCGCGACCTCGGCGTCCAGCGGCCTCGGCGTCACCGGCTTCCTGCGGAGGGTGGAGGCGGCGGCGAGGCGCAAAGGTGGCCGCCAGCGGCGGGGAGCCCCTTCGCCTCGGCCTCCTCAGCGAGTTGGGCCAGCACCTCGCTCTCGCGCCCCATCTCCTCTTCGGCCCGCGACGAGTCCCTCGGCGATCCGAGGGAGGTCGAGCCGATAGTGGGACATGGTCGGCGCAAGCGTGTGTGATCTGGCCGACTCGGAGGGCCTCCGGGCGCGCGCCTCCACCCGGCCCCGTGGAACCATGGCCAGCCAGCGCCACCGGGTTGCTTCCGCCCGGCGTCCCTCTGCCCCCACCCCGGCCACGGGCGCCGTAGCCTCCCACGTCGGGTCTCGAGCTTCGCCTGCTTGGCCGAGAGTTATAGGCGGCTGCGGCGGAGAGGTTCTCCTCCAACTCCGTCACCCCCTCCCTGCCTGCACCAACCCGAGTTAGGTTCTCGGGGCGACATAACACGTGCACGAAGGGTGATCGCGGCGCCTACCTGCGGTGGTCGCGGAGGGTCGTGGCCTCAGCGGGATCCCCCGCATGACCGCCTCCTTCAGCTTAGAGTACTCCCCGGCCAAGGCGACGTGCTCGGCCTCGGAGGCCTCCGGCTTCTCGACAGGGGACTTGATGGAGTCCGCCCCGGCCTTGATGCCTCGGCGACCATCGCCTCCTTCTCCACCCGGAGCTGGTCAAGGCTTTTTGGCATGGCCCGCCGCGATCTCCCCGGCAAGGGAGGCATCCTCGTCTTGCCGTCGAGGCCTCGGACTGCAGGTGGGAAGCGAGAAGATGGAGCTTCTCAAGCTCGGCGTCCCTCTCGAGCCACGGTCGTCGGTTTGGGCAACCAGCCCCTTCTCGAAGGTGCTGGTCGTGGAGGCCGGTGACGCGTGGAGGAGGTCCGACTTCTTGCCCGACGTCTGCGCCAACTCCTGCGGCACACACCCTCTTTCTCGGTCGGACACCTTTGGGAAAAGGCCCCCAAGGGGAATGAGGGCAGGCGACCACTTACCGAAGCAAGGGGGGAAGTTCTGGCACAGCCCGACACGATGGTTCGGGCGGCCTTCTCATAGCGGTCGGCGCTTTGCGTCACGCTCACCGAGGACCTCACCTCACGGGCGTCGTCCGGCGTGAAGGCCCCCCGCTTCTCCAAGGCCTCGGGGGCGGTGGCTCTCCGGCCTCGGTAGGTACCACGGCGGACGCCTCGCCGGGCACTCCGTCCGGAGGCCACGGCATCCACGGTGGGCACTTCCCTCACTGCGTCTCCTCGGTCTCCCCTCGGCCGAGGCGACTCCGCCTCGGTGGCCATGACTTGGCCGGGAGGCGGAGGCGGCTCCGCCTCGGTCGTAGCCACATCGGCAGAGGCAACCAATTGCTGGTTCCTCCACCGTCTCCTCGGGCGGCACCGGGATTCCACCCCGGCCGACACGGCCAAGGTCACCACATCGTCCTCCTCGGCCGGGCGCCTCCGCCCGTGCGTGCGCCCGGCGGGGCGGCCTTTCGGCCAAGCGGGCGCCCGCGGTCGCGCCCTCGGTTCCCATGGCGGACGCCTACACCGCCTCCGTCTCCGTCGCCGAGGGGCTGCTCCACGGTTGGCGGCGCCTCGGCTACCTTCTCCCTCTCTCCTCGGTCCCGGCCGTCGTCTCGGCAACGGCCGAGGCTTTGCGCCCCGGCCCCCGCTTTAGCTGTTTCCGAGAGGCGGGGCGCCGCATCCACCGCGCGGCTGGCGCTTGAGCTGCGGATGGGCACAAGGTAAAAAAATTAGCGGGCGGGCGTCGGAATCAACAACAAGGTACGAACACCACTTACCCGCGCAATTTAATCTTGGCACGGCCGGGACCCTCCCCGAGGGAGGGCGTCGGGCGCCAGCCCCGACCGCGCGCCTTCGAGGCGTCTGCCCATGCTCTCCGACCCGCACTTAGCCGGGGCGCGGGCGCTGCGGGGATGGGCCTCGGCGGGGGGAGGGCTCGGCGATCTCCCTTCCCCGCGGCGTCGTGCCTCCTCCCGAGGGGCGTCCCAGCGCCGGAAGAGTCGCGCGGCCCCAAGTCCGGTGACACCGGAGGCGAGCCTCTCTCGGTGGTCCTTTCGAGGCGCTGTGTCATCAACGAGCTGCCGCCCGCTGGGCGTGCGGCGTCACCTCGGGGGATCAACCCGAGCGGCGGCTCGGCTCGTCCTCGTCCCATTCCTCCTCGCCCGTCGTCGTCGTCATCACCATACTCGGTGGTCTCCGACGGCGTCTCCTCCCGAGGAGGTTCTCCTGCTCTAAGCGCCGCCCCAGGCCGAGCAGTCATCCTTCTCCTTACGCTGCGGACGTTGCGGCGCTGCGGTGCTCTCCTTCTCCTTCCTCTCGTTGCCTCCCTCGCGGTCGCGGTTGGCCTTCTTCTCCGCGGGGCGGCGGGGGGCCGGCGGCCTCGGCCTCTCCGTGAGCCCACACCCAAGCGATGACCAGATTAGCATGGGAAAAAGAAGAAGAAACGAGCACACGTCGGAGCGGAGGAGGGGCGAGCCTTACTGGCCCGATGTAGTCCTTGTCCGGCCGCATTGGGATCTTGAGCAGTTGCGAGTGCTCCACCGACGCCGCTGCCGTCCCTGGCCGAGGACCTCGGCGTACCCTAGGTCCTCGGCCGCCATCCGGTGCCCTCCCTAGGCGTTGCCAGGGCGCATGTCATACAGCGTCTTCTGGCGATGCATCGGCGGCAGCACGCACCGCTTGTGGAAACCCGGCGATCACCGTCGAGGCGTCCTGACCCACCTTGGTCAAGCGCCAAGGCGGAGAATACCTTCCTCAGCGGGGTCACCCTCTCGGCGATCGGCTCCTTCCGCCCGCGACGGCGGCTCGAAGTCGAACACCTTCCCGGTGTAGGCGGGCAGGTGGTCGTGAAGTCGTTCTTGAAGGTAGAACCACTTCTTTGTGCCGACCCACGGTTCGAGTGGCAAGCTTCGCCGGATATACTCCCAGCGGTACTTGGACCCCCGGCCCGGCCGGACCGCCGACCTCTTCCCCTTCTCTTTTTCCTTCTCCTTCCCCTTCTCCTTCTCCGCCCTGGCGAAGATTTCAGAACAAGGTGGCCTCGAAGAAGTAGAGCCACAAGTCCCGCCGGGCGTCGATGCCGAGTAGCCCTCGCCTGACTCCACGAACCCCGCGGCATGGGAGATGCGGTTAGGGGCGAGATTGTGGAGCTCAGGGCCGTAGTGCTCTAGGAGCGCGGGAGGAATCGCCCCCACCGCATCCCGAACCAGCGCTCATGGAGCCGCCGTGAAGCTCACGGCGTGCACAGTGGTCCGGCGGCGGCACGATCCACTCCGACCGCCCGATGTCGGTCCGGACCGCGCAAGAGCCCCTTCTCGCCTGGCGCCCCAACTCCGGCTCCGTCACCGAGCACGACTCCCACTCTACGCCACTCCAACGACATCGGCCCCAGGCGCCATCAAGGAAGAAGTGGGGGCGAGGCAAAGAGCAAAGAAGCGGCCGGGCGTGGGAAGAGGGCCAACGCGGCCGCCCCGCCTGAGGAATATTTATACCCGACGCGCTCCCCCTCTTTGCATTAATTGCGTATCGGGCTCCGTGCGCCGTAATCAATTACACACCACGCATGGCACGAGGCGCGCGAAGCACGAGCGGCGGCCTAATAGACGGGCTTAGCGCACCGCACACGCGTCACACCTGCACGCCTCCCGCAAGGATCCGAGCCCACGAGGCCCGGGGCCCTACCACCGTAGCGTGGCCATAGCGGAAAGCTGCCGGCGCCCGCGTCACATCCCGTGGGACCCACTAACGCCGCCGCGCGCCAATCGCCACGGCCGGGGAAAGTGGGGCCCGCCACCGCTTCGTGGCGCCTCCACATCCCGCGCTAGCCGCCTTGAAAAAACGCGCCCACGCCCCCGCAGAGGGCAAAACAAGGGTTCCTTCTCCACAAAGGAGCCGGGCGATGGCCCATTTAATCGGTCCCGAGGCTCGTAGGCTGGCCCACTTAGGGTTCGGCAGCCACCTCGAGAACAACAGTCGGGGGCAGCTCGGGACGGTCTCATACACAGCTGGCCCCGCGCAAGCGGGGCCGCCCTTGCAAAGATCCGAGGCCGGCATGGCAGCCAGAAAGGGGGGGATCCCACGTGGGAGAGCACCGAGCCGGACCAGCGCCCGCCTCGGGCACACCGTGCGGGCTCTTATGAACGGCGCCTCGGGCCCGGCCAACCCCTAGCGAACGGGGCACAAGGCGGTTCACTTGATCCTCCCGTTAACGGCTCACGGATCTAGTCGTGTTCGACACTCGTCGGCGATAGCACGACAAAGTCCACCCTCCTCCCTACGGAAGGGAAGGCGAGGTGCGTAAAATCTTGACGGTGGCGAGTACCAATTGGGTTCCCCCTCGTCACTACGAGGGCTCGGGGCTTCCCCCAACGCTAACCAATTCGGGAAAACGCCCCGAAACCTAGCCGAACCCCCTCGGACGAGCCGACGGGCCGGGGGCTCGGCAAAGATGAACCGCTTATCCACCAAAACACACACAAGCCCTCGGACGAGTGCCCTCACTCCTCCGAGGCCTCGGGGCTACACCGGCGGGTGCGCTTGAGCGCCCGCCCGGCCGTAGCACGGCTCTCGAAATAAGCCCCAAAACCACACCGTGCGAGCTAGGTACAAGCCCTCGAAGGAGTCCCCCAAACTCCTCCGAGGCCTCGGGCTGCACCCGCCCCGGTCTTCCAAGGCATTCCCATGCGGAGAAGTGTCAATAGCAGCCGAGGGGCCTTGCATGACCTCGGCCTACGAACGAGTGCACCCACTCCTTCAGAAGGCTCGGGGGCTACTGTCGGGGACTAAAATAAGGGCCCCCTAAGGAAAGCCCAACAAACGCAAACTTCGGCCCAATAGGCCTCCCACGCGCTCTACCTAGGCAGCGGCTCCGGCACACCGAGCAAATGTACCTCCTCGGGCCCATCCGAGCTCACCCCGCTAAGGGCTCGGGCGGGAGAGCCAATTCTCCGCCTCGCCCGAGCCCCCCTCGCCCCTGGGGCCACGGACGAAGCTTCCATTCTCCGCCCGCCCGAGCCCCCAACGACGGGGGCCTCGGGCGAGCCTCTAACTTCCCGTCCCCGCCCGAGCCCCCGGCAACCGGGCCTCGGGCGGGGCCGCGTCGCCAGTCAAAGACCGTACCACCGATTTGGCGCATATCCACCACCACCCATGTCGGGAGCGCTGCATGCTCGGCGAGGGATGGGCATTGCCCGTCCACGGCCCACGCCGGCGATCATGCTTACGCGGTCTCCCACAATGGAGGCCACGCCCGCCCGCGGTGGGGAGCACTTGTGGCTGCCTAACCCCTCCACCCGGGTCCCATCGCCGGAACTCCGGGGCGCCCGTCCACCACGCCAAGGCCACGCCCGGCCGGCGTCACCCCTCGTGCGGGAGGTGGGCTGGCGCCCATTCCATCAACCAGCAGTCCACCCCGTGAGCCCCGAGCACGGGATGGGCAACCAACTGCGCCGGGCGATCGTCGGGCTGTTCCACTCCTCCTCGTGCGACGACAAGCTCCGAGGCCCCCGAGCCTCGGACTCCGGCGGTCAAAGCTTCTGAGGGCTCGGCACCCCCCCCGTCGCACTTCACCAACTCCAACGGGGGGCGTCCGTCATTACGGACAACAGAGGCAAGGAGGCGGCGTCGCCTTTGCCTCGTCCCGCGATCCGGGGCGATGCGCCCCGCCCGGAGCCTCGGATAAGGGAGGGCGGAAGCCCATGACTCGGCCACGAGCACGATCACCTCTTGTAAGGCCCTACCTTCCCCTTGCGGCTATAAAAGGGGAAGGCGGGGGGGCCCGTGAAACAGCGAGCACACACGAGAGCCCGATATTGGCACCTCACTCAATCACCACGAGACTTGGGACCTCGTCCCTCTCTCACTTGCTTGTACACCCCTACCTACGAGCACTTCGGTGCGGGGATAATACAAGAACTCCTCCCCCCACTTTGGGCGTAGGGCCTTCTCTTGCCCGAACCAAGATAAATCCTTGTGTTCATCTTGCACACCATCCGGGGTTGGGAACACGCACCACAAATTCACTCGTTGGTGCTAGAGCCACCAGTTCTAGCACCGACACGCGCAGTCCCAAACGAGCAAGGTCGGAGCCATGACCCCCAGGGCGCGCGGCTCGCCGCGACCCCGACCAAGCAGAAAGGGCCCTCAGGGCCACGACCCAGGGCGCCGCGGTTCGCATGACCCTCAGCATACGTCTTCGCCCAGAAGCAACCAAGACTTGCGTTCCACGCCTGGCGGCGGCTCAGAGCACACACGGCCAGGTGAAACCACGTCCGCTCCGCCTGTGCCCTGCGCAGGGCATGGGTGGGGGCATCTTGACCATACTGTGAGTCAGTGCAGGGCGTGGACACCGGTCCTTGACGACACTGTGAGTCAGTGCAGGGCGTGGCCCGGCGTTTGACCGCACTGTTAACCGAGAGCAGGGCATGGCTCGGTGTCTAAATCACCCTAATGGCTTGACAGTTCGGACAACCCGTCCGTCGTGACCCACTCCCATGCCATACGACGCTATTAAAACTAAGCCAATACAATAAGGGTTCTAATCAACTGTTCAGCCTCTCCGTCCACTGTGAGGACATGGGCAAGCACCCCGGCGACACGACGATACCGGCGATCACCTCGAGTCGATATACGCAACATAAGGAGAAAGGACACCCCGACCCCAGGAAGGCAGACGAGCCACTCCACCGCCGTCCTTTTTTCTTTCTTCTTTTCTTCCTTCACACGGCACACCCATTCTTCTCCTACAGAGAACGTGTAAGGCCTCACCCTCCCTTCATCTATAAAAGGGAGGGCGAGCCATTCTACAAGACAAGCCGCTTACACCACCGAGAAACACCGCCGCGCACCACACACACACGCGCCACGATATTGGCACCACGCTCAATCAGAGACTTGGGAGTCCCTCCCTTTCTCGAACCATTTGTAACCCCTGCTACAAACCGCCGCTAAGTAACACGATCCCTTCGGACTGGACGTAGGGCCTCTCGTCCGAACCAGTATACTCTCCCGTGTCCTCTTAGCGAACCATCCGGACATAAACGCGCATCTATAAATTTACTAGTTGGTGCTTTCACGAAACACCGACAGGTTCTAAATAAATTAATTATAAAAAATATATTTCATAGTTGATCTAATGGTATTAGTTTAATATCATAAATATTAATACCTTTTTATCTATAATTGGTCAAACTTAAGATAATAAAACGTAGTACTATGCTAGAATTGTATTCTTCCTGAGATGGAGGAGAGAGTAATGATTAGAACTAAATTTGGTTGCTGATTGTAGCTCATCCGGATAGATTTTTAATGCTAGAAACTGTGTCAGCACATGGATATTGGTGGGTGTCTACATCTATACTCCATCCATTTTAAATTAGGTCGTTCCAAAAATCTTAAAGAGTCAAAATATTTCAAATTTGATTAAAATCATAAAGAGAAACACAAAAATTTATAATATCAAATGGTTATACTATGAAAAAATATAACTACTAATAAAGAATTTAATGATACTTAGTTGATATTATAAGTTTTATTAACTTATTATATAAATTTTGTTAAATTTATTTTTTAACTCTCTGAGATTTTTGAAATAATTTATAATTTGAGATAGAGGGAATATCGATTAATTTTCTAGAAAAAAAGGATCTCTGTCAATAGGACGGCATCCCGTCCGTAGACTTCCATACTTGCTTGGTGCAAGATTCGTGTGGTCTTGAAGAATCGCAGTTCGGCATCTTCTCTGCGTGGGTCGTGACAAAAACGAGACCATCAGAAAAGAAACAGAGAGAAATATATATTACACCTAATTGTGACAGTGGTTGCCGGCATATATTAATTAAGTGGACAATCAACGCAATGCTCTGCATGCTTAACAGCTTAAGTATATCATAATGTCGTCGGGACTCGTTGTCTTTGTCGCCCGGAAACAGCATCTGTTTGGTCCAATATTCCTGGCACACCATTGCGTCCAAACCCTGTCGTGCTCAAGCACAAGCTGTACTCCCTCAATCCTGCGAGGAGTGTTATTGTCAATAAATTAAATATTTCAAACAGTACACACGTATTTTGACTATGTCCACGAAATTTATCTGTTTGATTGATTCCTGGACAAGGTTCCCCTTCCCTGTCACTTCTAAAATATCAGAAGCGAATAAGGAAAAAAAACAAGTTATAATTCAATAATTCTTGCATACACCATAATCATAAATATTTGATGCTCTTGAGGTTATTCAATCAAACTTTTAGTTTTAAACTTTAACCATCATTATATCAATTTTATAAACTATCTAGTTTGGGAACCAGAGAATTTCACATTTGCAGATTTTGCCTTGGAAAGTGCTTTTATAATATCTCTATATAATTGTATTAGATTTTATAAGCACACTTCTAATAGAAAACTATGATTGAATAGCTCATATCATGAATTTATATAAGATTCAACAACATTGTTTTTAGTGGTAGATGATATATTCATTGGTAGCAAGATATATATGTAAACTTTGTCAATCTCAAGATCTATTGGTTTAATCTTTCATATATCCTCATAAGATGGTGTATGCACATGTGTTTATAGGGTAAGTGGACACATAAGTGCCTGCATATTGCAATTTTCCAAAAAAAAAAAAGAGAAACCATCATTAAATAGGGCTCATGGAAGACCATAAAAAGTTGGAAGCATAGTTCTTTTACTGGGTGAAAGCAACATTATTTCTTTCTAGTAAATTAGGATGTCTGTTCTCTTTTTATAAGTGACAACTTGAACTTTGCATGATCTTTCAAATTAAAGATTTGATTGGTTGGCTACTAAAAATTGTCATCTGAAAAGAATTGGTAAGCTATAATTTTGGCTAGTATTTGGTGATTACTCACATTTAGCTTGTTAAATCTTTGATAACTTTTTTGTCTAACTTTTAGCTTGTCAAATCTTTGACATGATAAATTTTTGTAGCCAACCAATCAGACCCTAAATTTTAACTATTATTTATTTTATATTATATTATCTATACTTATAACTTATGATAATTTTTTGAGGATTACTTAGTACAACGCAGACATTCACAACACGCATGCGCACTCACCCCCCTGAACACGCCGCATGCAAACCCTACCCCTATGAGCATCTCCGAACAATTGAGCTGGCAAATCTTGAAATTCACAAAGTCACCACTTGGCGCCTCATTGTCGATGGGAATGTCGTCTACCACTAAAAAGCTAGCATAGCGCCGTTAAATCACGGGTGTTCGTATTTTCTTGGATAACTTATGATAATTGATAGTGTATATTTGACTACAAATCTATAACCATATCATTTTTTTTATCACAATACTAATAATAAATTGTAGTTGAAGATTAAAGCTTAAACTTATAGTATACTTATATGCGACTTATTAAAGACAGTGTCATCTCAATTCTCATCCATCAAATACATAAACATGCGTGCAAGCCTTGTCTTATTCCATGCGGCATCTGAGCATGGCCCAAATTGCTTCAATGGTGACTCTGCAAAACGACATTGGGACTGCGACGAGCAGGACTATAATTTAGCCAGTTCACAGGCTTGTGAAGATTTGTGAAGAACATCTCTTGCCATCCTCGTAAGCTATAAACATAAGCTACTAGCAACGTTGTCGTTGGGGTTGGAAGTAAGCATCGTCCCGTGCGCACACGCCAATCATGGATGACCACCACTACTATGTCTACCTGGGACTAGCTCTGGTGTCGCTGCTCGTCGTGCTCGCGAAGCGGCGGCGCGGCCCGGCGGACGGCCATGGCCTGCGTCTTCCGCCGGGGCCGTGGCAGCTGCCGATCATTGGCAGCATGCACCACCTCGCCGGCCAGCTCCCGCACCGCGCGATGCGTGACCTGGCGCGGCGGCACGGGCCGGTGATGCTGCTCCGCATCGGCGAGGTCCCCACGCTGGTGGTCTCGTCGCGGGAGGCGGCGCGCGAGGTGATGAAGACGCACGACACCTCGTTCGCGACGCGGCCGCTGAGCGCGACGGTGCGCGTGCTCACCAACGGCGGCCGGGACATCATCTTCGCGCCCTACGGCGAGCACTGGCGCCAGCTCCGCAAGATCGCCATCACGGAGCTCCTGAGCGCGCGCCGGGTGCTGTCGTTCCGCGGCATCCGCGAGGAGGAGGTGGCGGCGATGCTGCGCGCGTGCGCGCGCGCCGCGGCGGAGTCCCGCCCGTGGAGATGCGCGCGCGGCTGTCGGCGCTCGTCGCCGACGCCACGGTGCGCGCCGTGATGGGCGACCGGTGCAGGGACCGCGACGTGTTCCTCAGGGAGCTCGACCGATCCATCGGGCTCTCTGCCGGGTTCAACCCGGCGGACCTGTGGCCGTCCTCCCGCGTCGTCGGCAAGCTCAGCGGCGCCGTACGGCGCGCCGAGGAGTGCCGCGACACCGTGTTCGGGATCCTCGACGGCATCATCAAGGAGCACCTGCAGAGGATGGAGGACGGCGCCGGCGCCGGCGCCGGCGAGGCTGAGGACCTTCTCGACGTGCTGCTCAAGATACACAAGGATGGCAGCCTCCAAATCCCGCTCGACATGGACGTGCTTAAAGCCGTCATCTTTGTAAGTTCTCTTTTTGCTTACCAAATCCTTTTGATTGCTTAATTTCTTTTACAACTTCAATAAAATCCTTTTGATTGTTTTTATTGCTTCAATCATTGAGTATATGTCTTTCTCGCGTCATTTGTCACAGCACAGTGCGCGTATCCGAAAATTGACAGTATATATAGATTGCATTTGCTGCAATATGCACATCGTTTGGCCCTGAAATTCCGAGATGTTCACATCTTATCTTGATATCTTGTACTACCATACTACTAACAAGGCAAAGAACAACACAAGCATGTGACACCATGTAGGTGGTAAGTGGCAATAATGACACAGCAGTAGTAGTTTCTCAATAAAAAAAAAACTTATACTACCCATTTTATTTATACTTCAATGATTTGCAACTTTATTTGTTGCCTGATCGCGTCAGGCGTCAAAAGTCAAACAAAACCAACTCCAAGAACGCTACAAAAATTTCAACAGTGGGTTTTTAATTTGCGTCCCCCCCTATGTCTGCCTGTCTGAATTAACAGTCCAACAAACGAAACAGCTCACATGGTTGTTCAGAATCAGATTCAGCGTGCGCCGACGACATAGCAACGCAGCCCAAGATCACTGACGACCTGCCTCTGTCTCCGTGCAGGACATCTTCGGCGCCGGCAGCGAGACGTCGGCGACGACGCTGGAGTGGGCAATGGCGGAGCTGATCCGGAACCCCAAGGCGATGCAGCGCGCGACGGCGGAGGTGCGGTCGGCATTCGGCGCGCGCGGCGCGGTGTCGGAGCACGCGCTGGGCGAGCTCCGGTACCTGCACCTGGTGATCCGGGAGACGTTCCGGCTGCACACGCCGCTGCCGCTGCTGCTCCCGCGCCAGTGCCAGGAGCCCTGCAGCGTGCTGGGCTACGACGTGCCGGCGGGCACCACCGTGCTGGTGAACGTCTGGGCGATCGGCCGCGACGGGGCGTACTGGCCCGGCGACCCCGAGGCGTTCCGGCCCGAGCGGTTCGAGGCCGAGGCCAGCGCCGTGGAGTTCAAGGGCGCCGACTTCGAGCTCCTGCCGTTCGGCGCCGGCCGGAGGATGTGCCCCGGGATGGCGTTCGGGCTCGCCAACGTCGAGCTCGCGCTCGCCAGCCTGCTATTCCACTTCGACTGGGAGGCGCCCGGCGTGAAAGACCCCGCCGAGTTCGACATGGCCGAGGCGTTCGGCATCACCGCCAGACGGAAGGCCAACCTCCTCCTTCGCCCCGTGCTCCGCGTGCCTCTTGCCGCCGGCGTCTAATATATCGCCGCCCTCGCCGCGACGGTGTCTAATGGTTTGCTCGTTACTTGTGTCAGTGTGCAGTCACGTGAGAAGCTGCTCTCGCCGAGGGTAAGGGTAAGGCCACCGCTGGTGGTGGCCATGGTCTGTCAAGGCAAGGAGCGGTTTCTGTTTGTTTGTGTTTTTTTCCCCTGGCCCTACTATGACAATAACCTTATTATTACTAGTTCAAGATCGACAGGTCCAAGCCCATCTACACTATGGGCCTACTTGTTTAATAGTATGTGGGGTTTCAAAGGAGGACTGTTGGAAAAAATTTACTTTTGCTCCCTCAACTTTCACGAAAGTCTATTTTTCCTCGCTAAACCCCAAAACCGGATAAACAACCTCCCTCAACTTTTTCAAACCATGCGTTTTTTCTCCCTGGAGTGGTTTTGATGGTGGTTTTACTACAGTGACGGTGGTTTTGTCTTTTTTTTATTTATTTCGGCTGAACTTTTGAAAAATCATAGTAAATTACAAAAAAATCATAAAATACAAAATCTAATTTTGTTGGACTTCATATGAGTACATCTACACAATGAATATATAATATGGTATGCTTTAGTACAAAATTTTTGTTAGTCTTTTCCTTTTTATTTATTTTGGCCAAATCTTTGAAAAATTATAGTAAATCACATAAAAATCACAGAAAAATCATAGCAGCCGGCTTCCTCCATTTCCTGCTGCTGCCTCGGCGCTGGGACGCCGTCGTCGTATTCCTCACCTCGTCTGCTGGTGGTGCAGCTGCTGCCCTGCCATGTTCGATCGGGTCTTCGATCGCTCGGGCCCTGGTGGGTGATGACTGATGAGAATATAAGTTTTCTTGGCATCTCTTTACCGACGCGCACCTCCATGGGCAGCCCCGGAGCCCCCTGATGCTCGAGTTCTAGGTGGCTGCGCAGGAAGCTGTGGTGAAATCTGTTTGCGCAGGAAAGCTTGCAGTTCCTTCGATGGTTGTTGTTTGTGCAAGAAAGCTGTTTGTCCAGGAAATCAGACAGAAGGAACAATTGCTAGCAATTTGTGTAGTAATTTAGCGGCTTTTCTCCTTCATTCGTCATGTAGATTAGATTGAGGATGGGAAACAGAGAATCACGAACAGATTCCTTGTGTTAATGTCTGTTAAAATGTATTTCAGGATTTAGATTTGCAGGCTCCTGCTGGAGCAGATGTAAGAAAAGCAGACCTCAAAACCCTCACAAGAAAACTGCGAGTTCCCAGACATAGCTCGAACCTGTGTTAATGATCATTGAGATAGCCGCGCTTTAGGTGTTTACAAGACATGGCTGGAGATTTAGCAATAGGATTGCTATCTAGTTTTTTTTCTGTCTTAAACTTTATTGGTGTTATGGCTCAAATATTTATTTTTGAGATTTCTTGGAATGTTGTGTCGGATTATGTATGCATCAATCGATGCAGAAGCTGGTATATATTTAATATATTTCTTTTTCTAAAAAAATAGAGATATTGATTTGAGGGCTCTGAGTTGTTCTTTGGACAGTAACGAAGGTATAGATCACGCAGTGGCACAGGATCTGATGTTTTGGAATCAAGGTGAGGTGGTTTTTGGGTGCTTATAGGACACGCGCGCGTGCGAGGTTGGGTGGGCCTGTGGGCTTTGTGTGTGTGAGTATGTGAGGGTTGTTTTGTGTGTGGGTGTGTGCGTGTGTATACGAAGAACCAGGTTGTAGTACACTAGACTTTGTAATCCAGGGTACTTTTGACAATAAAGGAATCCCAGGCTAATAATACTAAGTTAATCTTTGTACTTCTCTGTCGCTTTGGAAGCATTGCAAGTTTGCAACACTAGCCGCCAGACGACCAGATTAGCCGCCAGACGGTTACTTGGTCAATTATTCAACAACATACTCTATATAAAATACGAGTACAGACCAGCATGTTGCAAGCTCAAGGGAAGCTTTGTCTTTTGCATGGGTCAGGCTAATGATCCACAGGAGGTTGCACATCGCATTGGAGTGTGAGAATTAAAGACACGATGACTAACAAATTAGGACATACTCCCTCTGCTCGGGAAAGCCTGCAAAGTATCGGTTTTCAAGAAGTTATGCATAGGCAGAGAGACACATATGTATCTCTGTACTCCCTTCCTCTTAAAACATATGACGTTCTTTACTTTTAGACATCTTGTTAATTATTTATTTTATTCAAAAACTTTATATAAATATAACATTTATTTTATTATGACTTATTTTATTATTAGATTTACCAATAACTTATTTATTTTATTATTTATAGAAAAACTAGATAAAACACTTGATCAAACATGATGTCTAAAAGTTAAAAACGTCTTTTTGTTTTCGCACGGAGGGAGCACATCCTATCTTCACCATGCGTATGCAAAAAATTATGAATACGTGTTGGAACCCGTAGACCAATACTCCTGAGTCCCATAAAATTTTGCAAAATTTTATAATTAATCATTGGAATCCATAGACCAATACTCCAGTCCCATAAAATTTTCGTACGGATTCTCAAAAGTCAATTTTTTTAAAAAAATCAACCAAATATTTAAAAAAATATTAATATTTATGATATACTGTTAGTATCATTGTTAGATCGCTGAATATATTTTCATAATAAACATATTTAGAACTATAAATATCACTAATATTTTCTACAAATATAGTCAAACTTAATAAAGTTTGATTCGCACGAGTCACATAGCGACTCTTTATGGGGACGAAGTCTTGGGTCCGCAAAAAAGAGTATTGCTATAGGGTTTATAGAAAATATTTACAATATTTATCTCTTCAAATAAGTTTATTAGCTATCCCAACCTAACTAAGGCTAGTCTTAATAGAGAATTTCACCTTTCAGTTTCTAAAAGTTAAAACTTAACACAAACAGGAGTCTCTCTCAATGGAAAGTTTTGTTGCATAGTTTCACATGGTTAATTAGTCTATCATGGGTCCCACTTACCTCTCTCTTCCCTTTCTTCCCCATCCACTCGCGCGCCGTGCCCTGGCCAGTAGAGCCTGTGGTGGAGGTCCGCTTCCCGCCCGCCCGCCGGCGAGCACGAGGAGCAACCATGCGGAAGTTGCTAGCACGAGGAGCTCGCGGGGAGGAGGAGGATGCATCTCACGCACGGGGAGAAGAAGATCGACGGAGCTCATGTTCGCACGCTGGGCGGCGAGGCGGAGCCCCTCCCGCGCCCGGTGGCTTGCTCGCGGCAGCGAGGGAGCGCCGGCGTCCCTAATTCCTCACCGATGAAACACCCGACGTCCTCAATGCGGGTTTCATATGCGTTGGAAACACCGCCCCACTCGTTTCGTGGCCAGAAACGAATTCTTCTCTCGTCCTCATTTCATACAGTTTGCTGATGTGGCATTCAATTATATATGCATAAAACATTCCATAAAATCCCATTGAGACTGACCTAATAGTAGATAATACATTGAATAGACAATTTTTTTTCCCACCCACACATCCCTGTTGACGCGCTCAACAACCAATAACGTTAGAAAAGCAAAGGCATAGACAAATTTTAACTACCAATGCATCTAACTTTTTTTAGCTACTGAATACCAAGAGCAAAATGTCAGCTGTACTCAACAAGTCAGCTTAAAGCACACCCCCCAAATCGCACCTCCCTTCGTTCTCACCGATCGACGTGGTGCACAAACAATCTAACGCCAAATGGTTGCCATCATATCCATGGCTGCGTTCCCACTGCTCCATCTGCTGTTCCTTGCAGTTCTGCTCATCGTCCCCTCGGCCTACATCTTCCGTTTGGCCCGGCGGCACAATGGTCGCCGGCGGCTGCCACCGGGACCGTGGGCGCTGCCACTGATCGGCCACCTGCACCATCTCCTCGGCGCGCTCCCGCACCACAGGCTGCGGGACCTGTCACGGCGGCACGGCCCGCTGATGCTTCTCCGCTTCGGCGAGCTGCCCGTGGTGGTGGCCTCGACGGCGGGTGCGGCGCGCGAGATCCTGAAGACGCAGGACCTTGCCTTCTGCACACGCCCCATCGGGCCGGCGATCAGGCTGTCGCTCCTGGAGGGCGCCGAGGGCCTCGTCTTCGCGCCCTACGGCGACAGGTGGAGGCAGCTCCGCAAGATCTGGACCCTGGAGCTGTTCAGCGCGCGGCGCGTGCAGTCGTTCCGGGGCATTCGCGAGGAGGAGGTCTTCCAGCTCCTCAGTGCCGTGGCGTCGGCGGCGTCGGCGTCGGCGCCGGCGGCCGAGGCCGTGAACCTCAGCAGCCAGATATCGTCGTACGTCGCCGACTCCGCCGTGCGCGCCATCATGGGCAGCCGGTTCCAGGACCGGGCGACGTTCTTCCGGCTGCAGGAGCAGGGGCTCAAGCTCTTCTCCCGGCCGAGCCTGCCGGACCTCTACCCGTCGTCGCGGCTGGCGATGCTCCTCAGCCCAACGCCCGGCCGGATGAAGCGGCAGAGCGTGGAGATGATGGCGTTCATGGAGACCATCATCCAGGAGCATCAGCTGCGGAGGAAAGCTGACGACGACGACGACGCCGTGGAGGAGGACGTGATCGACGTGCTGCTGAGGATCCAGAGAGACGGTGACGACCTCATCACCACAGAAGGCATCAAGGCCGTGGTCGCCGTAAGTATTGCACGCCATGCATCAGTGAATCTTTTCTTGGAACTGTAGCCGTAAAACTTGCAGTTTTTATGGTCTCGATCTGCACGCATGCACGTACGCAGGACATGTTCGTAGCTGGCAGCGAGACATCGGCGACCATGTTACAATGGGCGATGGCGGAGCTCGTGAGGAACCCGATGGCGATGGAGAAGGCGCAGGCCGATCGAGGTCCGGCGAGTCCTCGCCGGCGAGAAGAGAGTGACAGAGGGGAGCCTGGGCGACCTCCACTACCTCCGCCTCGTCCTCAAGGAGACCCTCCGCCTGCACCCGCCGGTGCCGCTGCTGATGCCGCGGGAGTGCCGCCGCCCGTGCCAGGTCCTAGGGTTCGACGTGCCCGTCGGAGCCACGGTGTTCGTGAACGCTTGGGCGATCGGCCGGGACCCCGCGCACTGGGACGCCCCTGACGAGTTCGTGCCGGAGCGGTTCGAGCGCGGCGACGTCGCCGTTGACTTCAGAGGCACGGACTTCGAGTTCATACCATTCGGAGCAGGCCGACGGATGTGCCCGGGAATGGCGTTCGGGCTGGCCAACATGGAGCTGGCTCTCGCGAGCCTTCTGTATCACTTCGACTGGGAGCTGCCAAATGGATCGGCGGCGGCTACGACGGACCTCGACATGACTGAGGTGATGGTGATGACCGCGCGGCGGCGAGATGATCTCTTTCTTGTTCCCGCGGTCCGCGTGCCCGTGTGATCGCCGGTGTGTGTTTCGTTGGATGTCATCCCTGCGGAATGCATGGATTGTCGTCATCTTTATTGTAATGGCTGTGTTTGGATGCATTGAAAGTTTACACATCTGTAAATAATAGAATACACCTGTAATTTGTTGTGCACAAGAGAAAAACCTTGGAATGCAAATGATTTTTACAACCTTGAAAAATGTTGTCTGGGTAAAGATTGATCAGCGAAGGGAACTGCTAGAATGAGCGCTGGATCATCAGAGCTTGCATGCACAGACAAATCAACAAAGCAATAGAACGTGAGAATAAGGATTCAAAACTCTGTAACAAACTGATGGGCCCTCGGCTTGTTGGCCATGAGCAACTGCAGGAGTGCAGCAGGCGCGTCCCGGCAAAATACGAGGCCCTATTCAAAACAATAAGTGGGGGTCTAATATCTAATGCAAAAACATTCATATCACTTCACAAAATTTTAAATTTTGACTAAGCCTTAATTTTCTTATAGAATAAGATCAGAAAGAAAAATTAACTTCACATAAAGGTCATCAACATCAATATCAAATCGTCCATCTCATTTAAGTGCAGCCCCAAAGCTGATGACAATAAATACTTCAGGCTCTTATCTAGCCAGTCTTCGTCTCTGATCTGGGTCTGGAATTGCAACTAGATCTTAAACGACTTTGTCTCTTATCTGGGTTTGGGATTGTGACTGAGAAACATGAAGTCCAAGCAACGAAGGGTTGCACGAATTAGAATTGGAATCACCAAATTCTTTCTCTATAGGATCTTAGAGTGCTCTCCACCAAGCCACATTTATAGGGCAAAGAAAACAACTGTGACGGATTTACTAGTTAAAATAAAGTCTAAATTTATTATATATATATATATATATATATATATTTAGAATACTTGGTAAATCTTAGAGCTCTGATTTTTAGAGGTCCTATTTGGTCGCACGGCCCACACGGCCCAAATGCACGCCCCTGAGTGCAGGTTCCACCGCAGCCCTCAGAGCTCTCCGCTGCCGCCTTCGTGAACGTATAACCACCACGTCGACTTCCAGTTGGACATCTTTCGTGGATTTGGTCTCTCCACTGCCACGGATTGACTCGGCATCACCAGGGGATTTGCTCGCCGTCTTCATGGATATGCTCTCAGGCGCTATAGGTGTGATCGCCCCTCGGTCCTCACCAAGTTGCAGCGACGAGCGATAGGACAAATGACGAGTCGAGTGAGTGGACTCCTCTCCGATACTTGCGGTTTATTTTATAGGCCTCGATAGGTGATTAGTTTTTTACGTCTGTTTTGGCCCAAACTAGGGTAATATTACTATACTAGTAAACATGCACGTGCGACACGCACATGCTATGAAAACCTTTTGATATAGTGAACATAAATCAAATCTATTCATAAACATATATCCCTATATAATTTGGATATATATCGTCCTAGTACGATTAAATATCTTGTTGACTTTATTCAATATATTCATATTATTTGAATATATCTCTATGAAATTTTAAAACCCTCACAGTTATGCTAATTTTAAATAATCAAACATAAGTGTGGTACTTCTGTACTGTGCACCAGTATAGTTATGGCGCAGAGCAAAGAGATCTCCATCCCAAGGTGCGAAAATATCGAGAGTCTAGGTCTAGTGTCAGTCCACCGCAAGTCCATGCATGGTGCCAGCATGCAGCACCATTGTGGTGACTATGTTCATGAAGCATCACTTGAAGATGGAGCTAATGATGCATTGAAAAATTCTATAAAATAAAAGTTATATGTAGATGAACAAAGAGGGACAAGAATACTGGAATTAACAAATTGTAAAGGACACTATCCCACTTAAAAGTGCTTAAAAATGTAATTGCACAATGAGCAACCCATCTAAGCAGATCTGAAGTATCTACACCAAAGGCAACAATCATAAGTACTAACTGCCAAATCTAATCGATAAAAAAGTAGTGGAGTTACTATTAATTACGCTCCAAAGTAGAATTACATGAAGACAACATCATCTAATTTTACATGGCCAATTTTACATATATGTTTGCCTCCTCCTCCTAATGGTTAATCATATTCATTTAGAGGATACGTATATATCTACTGCTCTCATTGAACATAAAGAAAACAGAAATTGCTCACACTAAAATATATTCAAGTAGAATAAAGAAGATCAAATTCTGCAGATGTAATCGTTTGAGAAAAGAACTTAGATGAGGTAAGTGCAGGTGTCGTGGCTTACATATCCCAACATAGAGGGGAAGGGGGAGCGCCATGAGTCAATCAACATGTGGGCACAAGCGATCTCAACTCTCCAGTCATGGCAAAGACATTAACATAGCTGTGGGACAGGAGTTCTTTAGCAGCACAAAACTACAATAATCATAACCAATTTAGTGGAGGATCGCGTCTAATTCTATGGGACAAGCATATATGTTTGCCTCCTCTTAATGGTTAATCCTACTCATATAAAGAAAATATATAAAAAAAAAACATCTATTGTTCACGCTAACAAAATACAAATTGCCTACACTAAAAAATTCCAGTAGATCTACAAGCATGAAGCATCTAAAGCCTTCCAAGCAACACCATCAGTTGCGTCTATGAAGTAACTGCATCCTACCATCTATGTCTGATTTGACCTTAAAACTTAAGAAAACAAACTATGAAATAGATATTCATGAAAAATTCACCTCAAGATTAGAGGACTGACGGGAAGGAACAGGGATTGCTACATGGAAGACACCCTTGTAGGCGGCAATTGCTGATGCAATAGCTAATGGAAGACACCCTCACTGCTGGCATTTGTTGATGCAACACCACTTTAGTCCAACAAATCAGCCTTGAGAAGCTGTAACGTCTCCTCAGCATTGCAACGTCTCCGTAGCGCCTTCAGATGAGCATTCTTGCTAGCACCTAGAGCACAAAAAATTATCTTCACAAAAAAATTTCTTGGTCTGACATAAGAAAAAAATGATACTCATGATTCTATTTTTGTTTTATCAGGATTTGAGTTTGTTTCTCACCAAACAGAATTGAAATTGTTGTAAACCAAAGAATTTCTATATTGTGACTAATTATAAATCATCATTACATCTAATTGGCCATCATAGCAAATCTATAACAACATCAACTCATTGTGAATATTACCAAGCTATGTGTAACCCTACATTTCATGAGTTTTTGCATTTTCCATTTGATAGGCCACAACCTATATACGTAACTAATACTCCCAATTAGCTAGTATTTTAAAAATGTAAAATTAGTTAATTTCTAAAATATAAATTTATACGATGTGCACTTTATAGAAATTCATTCAAAACAAGAATTTAAAGCTTTGTATAACAACATGAAAAATATATACAAGTTTGATACTTTAAATCTGCAACTCTGCCATATAATCAAGAGCATATAACAATGCTCCTTCTTTAGCTCTTCAGCCTTTCCCATGTTATAATTGTCAGTTTGCCCTTTCAAAAACTTTAAAAACATATAAACAAGGCTATTAGATCATATAACAATAATTTAATTTAAAGTACACAGGTGGAAAAAGGTAGTTTTGAGGAGTATTTCACAGAAATACGTTTATGCTTCAATAGTAGAGTTTTCCTTTAATTTCATTATTTACTACTATAGGGCCCATGGCCAAGGAGCAAAATTCAAATTGTGCTTCATGCTAACAATAGAATTTAGACAAAGTAATAAATAAGGAAGCTCAGGATGGCATCGGTTGAATTGATATAAATAAAAAGAATCAAACTTCCATGAGGTGGATTGAATGGAGTGTGATCAAATATATAAAAAGACAAAGCAGTAGCTATAAAGGACGTACTCTTCCTTTGTGGGCATGCATGGCACTCGCTGGCTTGTGTAGATGCGCTAATCGATGTCTTCTTGCACCTCTCGACGGCTCCACTTCCTGCGCCTGCGATGGCACACAGAGAATTAATCAAGGCGGGTACTGACAGCAGAGTAACGATGTCCATGGTTGATGCGCGCAAAGAAGATCGAACTCAAGGACGTCGGCTTGATGAGTTGTCGTCGCGCGGACAGGCTTCTCCTGCAGGGAAGACGGACGATGGACCATGTCACATGGCAAGCTAGGCTGATCTAGTTGCCCGTAAAGATGCAGTTCAACGAGGCCATGTGGAGGCATGCGTGATCGATTTAGATGAAGGCGGTGGAACAAAGTCAAGGGTACGCGCAACGATTTGTCTTCAGGGGCATATATCAAAGAAGCAGGAGCAGGAGGGTACGCGCGGGATTACCGTGGCTGGCCATTGCCGTCGTCGCTCTTGATCTGATAGATGAGAAAAAATTGGAGTCAGATAGGCACCGGTGGCGTTTGGAGATGAGGAAGGAAACCGTGTCATGTACATCGAGAAGGAAGTAACCGCCACGGGTACACATGGGTGGGTAAGCAGTTGCCTGGTGAAAAAAAAACGTTTACAAGTTTACAAACCAGGCCCGCCTGTCATAACATGATAGGTAATTTAGATACGTTGGATCCGATCATAATGTAGATCTAGCGTACAGAATTTGAGGTGGATAGAAGACGTTAGGGTGAGAGACTATTTTCAATTCCTTCGCTCTTTTATAGTATAGATTAGTGGCCTAACTAATCATCCAAACAAGAATTTTTATCTTGGGCTAGAAAAATATATATGTCTATGATTTATAGTGGTTTTTGGCTGATTTAACAGCCATCCTAACAAACCCTAACTAAAAAAATCTAGCTTGGAGCGAATCGTTTTGATCTCATTTTGACTCTTTTTCCATTATTACAAAAAAACTTGCACATTTTTATATTTACGGTATAGTAAAGAAAGCTTACAATGGTGTACCTAGCCCTAGCCCCACCCTCTCCAGATAGGCTAGAAGTTTGGCAAGACTTGGCTGGCGGCCTGGATTGGTGGCTAAGGAAGAGGAATCTATTTGGTATGGCTCCGGTTTCGGCAGCAGCTTCTGCGGAGGACACCCTAGCTATCAAACACTTTAGACGGAGGATTTTTTTAACTGCTCTAACTGCTCTAATGGAGCACTTGAGAAGGGATCCTAACAAAAATAGGTCCCTAAGAGAAAATGTTCGTATAGGATATCATTTGTTTTGGCATAAATTTTAAACTTTATAAATGTAACACACGCAGCGGGGGAGGGTGGATTGGGCTAGAAGATTTGGAGGAGATGAGGGAGAGAGGGGCGGCGGCGCCCATTGGGGGCGGCGCTGCGGCAAAGGGGCAGAGGCGCGGGGCGGGTGGGGGGCGCGGGGGCTAGGGGAGGGAGGAGGCATGAGCGAGAGAGAGAGAGAGAGAGAGAGAGAGAGAGAGAGGAATAATGGGAATTAACCCAATAACTTTCTTGATTCATCTGATTACAATCGTCCTATATTTATAGTCTCGATTAGACTCTAAAAAGTAAGAAATCTTATCGACCAGTCCTTTCTTTTTTACAAATTCAACTAATATCTCGAAATATCTCTAATAAATAAATATTAATTAAGATAAGATAACTGCACGCGAACATGGACCCGGGCGGGGAGGGCGGCACCTCCCAGCGGCGCCCCTCCGGTGGCGGCGTGCGGCGCGCCCCACCCCTAGGGTTTGGGGTGGTTTCGGCCCACGTCGCCGCCTTTCTCTTTTCTGGGCTTTTGGGCCTAATTATCCTTTGATTCTGTGTCATACGTGACGTATGTGTGACAAGAAAGTTGCTTATTTTGAGACAAATGGAGCATATCTAAAAGGCTACTGACTAGCTAGAGTAGATGGGTGCTACTAGTGTGTTTGGTTTTACCATAGTTGGAGCCGCCTGACACAAATAGCTTCCCAGACGGCCAAATTTGATGCTCTGAGCGCAATTGAGGTCAGGATCGTGTGCCTGGCAGATAGCTGCGCGAGAGAGGGATCCGAGGAGATGAGGTGCATGGCGCGTCCGCAAATGGGCCAATGTGCGACAAAACGGAATCACGCAAGGGGTGCGTGCCACGCGGTGTTCCCCCTCTCTTTGCCACTGCCAACGGCCACGGTTCTGCCTCCAATAAGATCCGTGTTCCTCGGGAGCACATCGGAATGAGAAAGACAAGAAGACAACACACAAGCATAACATGCATATCGGAGCAAAATATTCAGAAACAACACGCTAGACATAATAACATATCGAAACCACGATATCTGCGTGTGGTGGCATCGACGACCAGCGATCCAAATCGAGTGTCCACTGTCCAGAGTGTTGCGCGGTGTCCGATGGCGTTTACTACCTGCGGGAACAGCGTGGTGTCCGAGGGTGTTCTGAGTTTTTCTTTGTTTGCCACTAGCACCTTGTTTAGATTGCAACTATTGAAAAAATTTAGAACTGTAGTATTTCATGTATATTGAGTAAATATTATCTAATCATAGACTAACTAGGCTCAAAATAAGATTCGTCTCGTGATTTACAATCAAACTGTACAATTAGTTATTTTTATTTATATTTAATGCTTTATGCATGCGGCTAAAAATTGATGTGATAAAAAATAAAAAATCTAGAATTTAGAGGGGAAGAGAACAAGAGCTAGGGTGCTCTGAGGTGAACAGAACTTACTCCATCCAAGTCATTTGGACTATCTTGAAAAAATTCAAAGCATCTTAAATTTAACTAATATTTATCAAATTAATTAAGTATTATTAGATTTTTATTAATCATATTTTTAGTATACTTATTTGATGTAATTTTATAATTCTCAGTATTATAATTAATTTTAGTTAAACTTAAGATGCTTTGATTCTCAAAAATATTAAAAATGATCTATAATTTATTATAGAGTTAAATGCACCAGATGTCCATTAACTTGTGAGTAAGTTTCAGTTAGGTCCATCAACTTAGAAAATGACTTTTAGATCCATTAACTTATGAGGAGTTTCAGTTAGGTCCATCAACTTAGAAAGTAGCTTTTTGGGTTCATAAACATTGTATACCGTATTACTTAGGTCCATATCCGTCCATGTGGGCTTCCTCGTGCTTTGATAGCCTACGGACTTGTCCATCTGAAACAGTTGTTGACCTTCATTTCATCAAGTACCTTATGGGTACATGAGCAGGCACCACCTCCATTGATGCGAACGCGAGAACGAGCCACCGCCGCAGTCAAACGGATGTGCAGGCCTGATGCGGTCACATAGGCGAGCGTCGTTGTCACCACGGCCCCAACGACGCGTGATCAGGCCGCCACGACCACACAAACATGTGAACAGGCGCCGCCATGGCCACGCGGGCCATCCTATGCATATGGGTGGGTGAGTGTTATTGGTGCTCTTGTTTATCGTGAACTCGAGTACAGGGATCGGCGGCGTGATCGCCCACCAGCCCTCGTGCCCATGGCGGCCCCGCTTGTGTGCCCGTGTGGTCTTGACGGCGGCGGGGCTCGTCAACGCGCCCTCGTGGTCGTGGGCGTGGGGGCGGCGCTTCGCCCCGGCGGCCGAGGCAGCCTACTCGTGCTTCCTCGTGGTCATGGCACCGCCGCCCACGACCCGTGCGTGCTCGTGACGGCTCGCTCATGCGCCCGCATTTGCGGAGGTGATGCTTGCTCGTTTGCTCACATCGTATTTAACGAAATAAACGGTCAACAGCTATTTTAGATGGACAAATTAGCGAGATCATATCGGGCGCAAGAAGTCCACGTAAAGGAATATGGACTAAATGATACATCATACAAAGCTTATGGACCTAAAAAGTAATTTTCTAAGTTGATGGACCTAACCTGTAAGTTGATAGACCTAACTGGAACTTGTTTATTGATGGACTCAAAAGTCACTTTCTAAGTTGATGGACCTAACTGAAACTTGGTCACAAATCAATGGACCTCTGGTGCATTTAACTCTTTATAATATAGAGGGAGTAGAAGAATAGGAATATATATAGGATAGGAATCAGGAAGGGAGCTCAGTGCCTAAGACTGAAACTAGAGGCAAAAATTGAAGTTTGGAAATACCAATTAGTATCCGTGGAAAAACGCAATATAGATAGTTATATTTTATTTATTTATAAATACAGGTACTAAATGGTTATTTATAAATACAGGTACTTAATGGTTATATCCATATTCATTTGCATTACTTTTATTTAATAATTGTTTTTAAAAATATACCCATGGATTGTTGAAAGTACCAAAATTCATATTAATTTTAGTATTATTAATTATCTATCTACCGAGACTATTTAAAGTAATCACTGACATATTAAGATAACTTTATTTAATTATTTTAAATATAGTTGAATGTATTAACTGTACTATGACATATTTTAGTTTTACCAATGATAAAATATGGATAAAATTAAATAATTTTAATATCATTAGTGTTGTTAATATACAAAATTATAGGTTGCAGTATACTTATATTTTGATCTTTCATTATATAGCATGTTTTTCTAGATTGTTGGTAACATAAATAGATGCACATTTATGGACAACTAAATTAAATAGATATTTGAATATAAGCTATTCATTTTATATTTGCATCTGAAAATATAATGTCAAATATGATACTGGATGTTTGAGACCAAGATCTCTTACCTGGCGAGGCAATGCCTGTCAATCTTTCATCCAAACAAAGCTTGCGCGCCTCCTAAGCTTATGTGTTCCTAGACCTGGCATATGATGGAGGCTCACGAGGGCAAAAGGGTTGTAGCAGGGATAGCAACGAGTCGTGCAAGGTGAAGGTGGAGTAAAATCCACCCTCGACGGCACCCACAATATTTATATACGCCTATCCTCGATTTGACCTGCGGGTGCAATGTTACACCCGCACTCGTGGGTGTGTAAACTAAGAAGCTAACATATAACAAAAATATAAATTTGGGAGAAAATAACACACAATTATCAATTTATCATCTATGAATCGAAAATTCACAACAACTTAAATCTAGTATAGTACATAGTATACAGATAATATAGTCCATACAAATCATCCTAAGTTTTACATAGGATGCGCCAAACATTAGTTCTAGATCTCTAATTGGAGGGTGCAGGGGAATAGAAAGACATGCTTTTTTTTTTCAGGTCCCAAGGGTTCGCCCACGTGTGAAATATGAAATCCACACCCAATCCAACACTATTGTAGGCCTCACCCGAATATACCCACGGGTCCAATGTTGCACCCACACCCGCGAGTGTGATTGACATCGTACATACGCCAAGAAATGTGCCCATGGTGCTTCCAAACTCCCGCGCAATGCTTAGACGGTTAGGCCACATTTGGTTGGCTCATGTTCACTGCGCTTTCGTGCCGGAGTCTTCGGTTGGATCGAGTTTTCACACCTCCACATTCGTACCTTTGAAAATAACTTTGGCTCCATGCTTTAATTTAGTGGCTAGAGGCGCTTTTCGGTACAAGAGTGTTTGGTGCGGCTCCATTCACTCTGGTGCTAAAGCTAGCTGCTTAGTGATAGGAATTTACGGTAAGTTGACCCCTGAATGCATTGACCAATGACTAACAGTAACAATTTTGTCATGAGAAAAGATAGTGAGTTTTATTTTATTCCATAAAAGGACAAAAAGGAAAAAAAATTAGAGCGCAATAGTCTTTGTTGAACACTTCATTTGAATTTTTTCTCCCCTGCAACTCACAGATATATTTCTAAGTGGAGAAACATCTTTAGTACTACTAGTTAGAGGGGTACATTTGGCCTACTTCTATAGTTTAATGACTAAAGATATCCATTTTTTCTTAACTTCGATGTCCAAATCATACTCCATTGATGTTTGGGCCTCAAAATTGGACTTCTTCCTCTCTTTTTTTAATAGCAAAGACTTCTTCCTTTGAAGAAATGGCGTCACTCCAAATGAGACTAGCCAAAATATACCAAGAAAATCCCATGCTTATATTTTTATTTTTAAAGGCAATGAACTTATCGCTAGTATATTTGAGTATAGAAAATGTCAATATCAGAGAACTGTCCTAGTGTGAAAGGGAAGATGTACTGTGCATCAGACTAGAAATCAGCTTTCATTTGCTACCTCAAAAAAGGTATTATTAGAAATGATAGAAAACTCAATGAGGATGCAAATGAGTGGCAAAAGTTTTTCCCCTGTGTTACATCGGGTGTTCTATGGGGATGTTGGAAGAGATATTCGGATACTAATAAAAAAAACAAATTACGTAACCCATCAAGATACAATGAGATAAATTTTTTAGCATAGTTAATCCATCATTAACACATTTTTTTATTGTAGCACTACATTGTCAAATCATGGACTAATTAGGCTTATAAGATTCATCTCACAAAATAGCCGCAATTTGTGTGATTAGTTATTTTTTAGTCTATATTTAATACTCCATGCGTGTGTCTAAAAATTCGATGGAATAGGGTCTCTTGAGTCAATCAGGCACATATAGAAGGTCATGTTTTCTTCTATTGTGTCTTTAGTTGTCGTCGTCTTATATTGCTCGTTGCTTTGAGTTGCTTTCTTTCTTTGTTGTTGTGTCATTTGTTGTCATTATCTTATCCTTTGGGATTGTTGTTATTTGTTATTATATTGTATTATCTAGTCTGGGTTTCTTCGCAGCTATTGTGCCTCATTTGTTTCAAAAATATATAAAAAATCATACTCCAGTGATGTTCACTGTTCCAAATTGGACTTTTTGCTTTGAAGATATGGAGTCATTCCAAATGGGACTAGCCAAAATACCAAGAAAATCCGTTTAACCCTTTTACCTAAGTTTGTCCACTCGTAATATTAAAAAATATTGTGCAAATATAGTCAACTTTAAGTCATTCTTCAAAAACTTTTATTTATAAAGCAAGCCACAACAAAGAAAATAGGGGTTTTTCTAGAAATTTTTAAATAGACGAGTGATCAAACTTAGTATAAAAAAATTTAAACATCATATAATTGGAACAAATTTAAGTATATTTGAGTACTCCATAGAAAATGCCAGTATCAGAGAACTTCTCTAGAAAGAAAAGATGTACATAAGACTAGAAATCAGCTTTCATTTGCAGACTTGCTACCTCCACAATTCACAATGGTTTGGCAAACCCTTTTTGTGTTTTGGGATATACTAGTACTATAAAGTCAACACAAAGCAACACCTGGAAGTGCTCGGTGCTCCTTCCAGCCACTCGTAGTTGCAGCACCAAGCCGCCGTGGAAATGGCTGCGCTTCCAGTCCACCTACTCCTCCTCCTCCCCCTCCTGGCCGTCGTCTCCTTCCTCTGGCTTAGGCGCGCAGCTTCGGGCCGTCGAGGCAGTCGCCCGTGGCTGCCCCCGTCGCCGTGGGCGCTCCCGGTGATCGGCCACCTGCACCACCTCGCGGGCGCGCCCCGCACCGCGCCATGCGTGACCTGGCGGCGCGCCACGGCCCAGTGATGCTGCTCCGGCTGGGCGGGCTCCCCGTCGTGGTGGCCTCCACCGCGGACGCCGCCGCCCGCGAGGTGATGAAGGCGAGGGACATCGAATTCGCGACGCGCCCCGTGACGCGGATGGTCCGGCTTGCCATCCCGGAGGGCGCCGAGGGGATCATCTTCGCGCCCTACGGCGACGGGTGGCGGCAGATCCGCAAGATCTGCACCGTGGAGCTGCTCAGCGCCCGCCGCGTCCAGTCCTTCCGGCCCGTCCGCGAGGACGAGGCCGGGCGGCTCCTCCGCGCCGTGGCGTCATCGGTGGCGTCGGCGTCGGCGCCGCGCGTGCGGGCGGCGGTGAACCTGAGCGAGCTGCTGGCCGTGTACGCCGCCGACTCGTCGGTGCGCGCCATAATCGGGAGCCGGTTCAAGGACCGGGACACGTTCCTGGCCATGCTGGAGCGCGGGCTCAAGCTGTTCGCCAAACTGAGCTTGCCGGACCTGTACCCGGCGTCACGCCTCGCCATGCTCGTCAGCCGGATGCCCGGCCGGATGAAGCAGCACCGGCAGGAAGTGGTCGAGTTCTTGGATACGATGGTCCGGGAGCACGGGGAGAGCAGAGCAGCTGACCACGACGGCGACAAGGAAGACCTGCTCGACGTGCTGCTGAGGATTCAGAGGGAAGGTGACCTGCAGTTTCCGCTCACCACCGACAACATCAAGTCCGTGGTCGGAGTAAGCACTGCACACACCCGATTCCAGATCAACAAAAGAATCAAATGCCATTTCCATGCCATGGTGTTTCAAATCCATTGATCTGATTGATGTAGAACAGAGGACTAGTAACGAAATTGCCTATACATATGCCGTGCATGCAGGACATGTTCGCCGGAGGCAGCGAGACGGCGGCGACGACACTGCAATGGATCATGGCGGAGCTCATGAGGAACCCAAGGGTGATGAAGAAGGCGCAAGACGAGGTCCGGCAAGCCCTCGCCGTCGCCGGCCGGCAGAGAGTGACAGAGGACGACCTGAGCAGTCTGCACTACATGCACCTGGTGATCAAGGAGGGGCTCCGGCTGCACCCACCCTTGCCACTTCTGCTTCCGCGCGAGTGCCGGAGCTCATGCCAGGTCCTGGGATTCGACGTGCCGGCGGGCACCATCGTGTTCGTGAACGCGTGGGCGATCGCGAGGGACGCCGGCGACTGGGACAGGCCGGAGGAGTTCGTGCCTGAGAGATTTGAGGATAGCAGCGTCGACTTCAAGGGGACGGACTTCGAGTACGTGCCGTTCGGGGCTGGACGAAGGATGTGCCCCGGCATGGCGTTTGGGCTTGTGACTGTGGAGCTTGCGCTCGCTGGCCTCCTCTACCATTTTGACTGGGAGATGCCGCCTGGGACGACGGCCATGGATATAGACATGACGGAGGAAATGGGGGTCACGGCTCGACGGCTCCATGACCTGTTGCTTGTTCCCGTCGTCCGAGTGCCCGTGCCCATGACCATGACCTAAGCTAGGTCCAGTAGCAGAATCTGGAAACATGTATACTTCTTATATATGATCAATGTATAGTACATACGTGCATGAAGACCTAAAATCACTACTATTGATTCAAATCGCTGGACACTAGAGACATAAGTTCACACGGTACATCTTCCCAATCCCAAGTGGTTTGGCAACCACTGGGCATTTTACACCCCAACACAGCTAACTCAAACGCTACACGATTACATGAACGTGGGCAGACACTCTTACCTTGACAACAGAAAATTCAGTAGCAAGCAGAAGCAGATGCTTAATTTCAGTGATTACGCCACCCATAGCAGATAGACGGTAGTCGTCACCTTCAATCGCGATCCTCACCTGTGATGTGTCGATCTCAAGGCATATTGCAGCGATCCCCAACTCGACTGCATTTCGTAGGCCTGCAACGCACCCCAAGAGTTCAGCTTGGAAAGCGCCCTGGAGATAGTCTTCTCTGCCACCGCCGGCCTTCACCGTGGTGCCTTCTTCATCTCTGAGGACGACGAAATCCCATCCACCATCACCACTAGAGCTGAAGAAAGCACCATCCGAGTTGATTTTAATTTTCCCCATGACCCGGATGACACCATCGGCTTATCTGACGAGAATCCGACAATAGTCGAGTAGTCATCTGTTTGTTTGTTTTCTCAGTTCGGGCAGCAGTCACATATGCAATTTCATTGCTTTTCGTCTCCTTCCCTCTTCGTGCCATTTATTTCTTTCCCCATACCAAATCTAGTGAAGCAAGATTTTGCACCTCCGGTTTCAGTTTCACAACTCTTTCCATCATCGCTCTAGCAGATTCAACAGAGATAAGGTCGCAGCTCAGTTCTTCGAGATTCAGTTCACGCCACACACCCCTCACCTCCTTACACTTCAGTAGAAGATGAGCCCCCCATCCTCATCAAGCCTTCCACATATGCAGCGCCTAGTATCCAATTTTTCTGATAGAGGTGAAGCCCTAGAAAGAATCGCTTAACAAATTCAGCTATTTTGGATAGAGTTTTGGATAGAGTTTTGGCTCATCGTTTTTAAATAGGAAAAAAGTCTATTTTTCCTCCTTCAACTTTTTAAACCGTGCGTTTTTACTCCTTGGAGCGGTTTTGAAGACGGTTTTATCTTTTTTATTTTTTTTATTTATTTCGGTTGAATCTTTAAAAATTCATAGTAAATCACAAAAAATCATAAAATAGAAAAAAATCCACGTGAGTAGATCTATACAGTGAACATATAATATGGTATGTTTTAGTAAAGTTTTTTCTTTGTAGAATTTAGATCTATGTTTTTTACGTAATTAATCAAAATAACTTATAACTGCAGTTTCTATGCTCCAATTATGGTGAAATTTTTAAGGTAACCTAATTATTATATGCTTGAACTACAGTAAAAATTTCATACTAATTAGATCATATATAACTTAGTTTTATATTTATTTAGATTTAACAAGCATAAACCTTAAATAAATCTAAAACTAAGTTATATATGATCTAATGGGTATGAAATTTTTACTACAATTCAAGTATACAAAAATTAGCCCACCATAAAAAGTTTATCACAATTGGACCATAGAAACTATAGTATAAATTATTCAAATTAATTACGTAAAAGCTTAGATCTAAATTCTACGTAAAAAAGTTTGTACTAAAGCATACTATATTATATGTTTATCGTGTAGATCCACTCATGTGGAATCCAACAAAATTATATTTTCTATTTTATGATTTTATATGATTTAGATTTTTAAAAGATTCAACCAAAATAAATAAAAAATAAAATCGCCTTTAAAACCGCTCCAGTGAGGTAAAATGTACTGTTTGAAAAGTTGAGAGAAGTGATTTGCCCAATTTTGAGGATTAGGGAGGAAAAACAGACTTTCACAAAAGTTGATGGAGGAAAAGTAGGCCTTTTCTTTTTTAAATAGGGGCTTGAGCGTTTCTATCCCTACTTTGCTGCCCGTTTGTAGTTTTGTCCTCGTTTTTTTTATTTTATGATTTTACTCTTACTTTTTTATAACAAAAGAAGATTTACCTCTGATCTGTTAAGTTCCTGTAACTTTTATACAAATGGATAATTTTGTCCATACATTTTTACCCCTGTTTTATTATGTTGTGTGTGTTTTTACTCCTAGTTTTAGACAAGTTAAGATATTTTGTGTAGAATTTTTAGAAAATTTCAACAATATTTCGCTAACAATCCACATAAAGGTCCAAATGACATGTCAACACTAACATATAGGTCCAAATGCTTATCATCCAAAACTAAAAATTCTTTAATATCGAGAGTGATCTCAATAAACTCCTGGACAGAAAAAAAAAAAAACTCATGGACAGAAATATGGAACTGCTGTGAACTGAATTTAAATCTGTAACTTTAATAAATCAGCACATAAACTATCCAGGTGACCTCGATTGGTCCATTTAACTTCACTCGCCTCCCTACAGCACACATCTAATGTTAACTCAACACATTATAGAATAGCATAACGGAAAAAATTAATTTATGTGCTACTGTCATCAGTACCACCACATGCAGTGTTTATTAAACACATTACCTTCAACTGGATAACAGAAAAATATTCATTTATGTGTTGTTGTAACAGAAAGGTGTTTTCAACTATTAGCAAAACCTTTTTTATAATTTATTTTTCAGATAATGTGTGGTTCGTGTGTCTACTCTGTGGCAATCAGAGACAGAACTCCCTTGAAAGGAGTAAGAGTCTGATTGAGATTGGCTACTAAAATTTGCCAGCTAATAATTTGTTGGCCATCAAAATTTACCAACTACTCACGTTTAGCTTGCCAAATCTTTAGCAATTTTTTTATTCAAGATTTGAGTTACCAAATCCTTGGTAGGGTAAATGTTGGTTGCCAACCAATTAGACCCTAAAATACACTTTGATCAATTTTCATTAACCAGTAAATCAGAATCCAAATAAATCCTAACAAGTGAAAAAATCAAATTTGGAACAAAGAACAGTTACTTACCAGCCACCTCTTCTAGAGAAGTATCGCTGTCCAAGGAAATCGCGAGAGCAAGAGCCACTGCCCTTTCAGAAAATGTGGTTCCTAGGTGTGGCCCAAGAGAGTATGACTCCCCGTCCCAGAAAGACTTCGGCTGCTAGTTTTCCACAGTAGCTGCTATGTAATTCTACCTTCGAATCTTTTTTTTTTCGCGACCGGGTTGTGCCCCTACCTTCGAATCTAGACGAACACTTTTCCGAAGTTAAATTAGAATTGTAGTCTTGTAGGACTGACATATTACATGTTATTTTAGCATTCAAAATTAATTATATTCCACAATAATACTAATTACAGTTTTAAAATTAAGCTACTTTTTCAGGTGAAGCAGTAAGTGTATCATTTTAGCTCTTGGCCCATACAGATTTTCAGTTTTAAAATTGCAGTTATTATATGCTAAGATATCTTTCGTATGTAAAGACATATACATTATTTTCTTTTTTTTTTGTAATACTAATTTCTCAAAAATCATAAAATAATATGTAGTAGGACTGAGGAAGTATGGTGGAGCGTATGCTCCGAGAGTGACAAATATGCTAATAATAAATATGGAGGGACCTAAGTCCTTCTCAATGATCGTCTTGTTTCGCTGGTTAAAAAATCTAGGTCACGCCTGAACTACTAGCAGCCATATTCCCAAAACAAACGATCGACATGTTTGGCTGATGATTAATAAGATAAGTCGGCTGATTTGCTATACGAGAAAAATACTGTTCGAAGATGTTGGAATAGAAATAAGACTTTGAGGTGATATAATGTCAAAATGTAATATGGAATAGGAATAAGACTTTGAGGTGATAGAATGTCGGAATGTAAATGTTTTCGAATTAAAAACGTGGACATTCCTAGAACGAGGAACGTAGCATGTTGCATATTTTCGGAGAGTTCAGTGGCCAGTACACTGTCACATATATACTGGCCGTCTAGCCCCTTCAGGTTATACCTCAAATCAAGGGAACCCTCCAACCCCCTTGGTTTAGGGTGCAACCGAATAAGGCCTTAGAGAGTTCAGTGGCCACACTGCCATATGTGACATGTGTACAAGTACACAACTTGGACTACAATACTGCACGTCCCTCTACAGAGAGTTCAGTGGCCACACTGCCACATGTGTGTAAGCACAAAACTTGGACTACAACTTGGACTACTTTCTATTTTTCTTTTCCAAGTGTGTACTGGAAAACGTGGGTCCTAGGTGTTATCTATGCTCGTCGACCAATCAGTACATGTTATTCCTGCCAATTCTCGAACGAAAGCCACTTCCTAGGTGTTACCCATGCTCGTCGACCAATCAGCACATGTTATTCCTGCCAATGGCCGAACGAAAGCACAGGATACCCACGTTTGTCTGTTCTCTCACGACGCAGTCTATATAAGGTGACCAAGTGTGGCAGCGTCGAGCCATGTCCAAGGCCTCTCATCAGGAGCAACGACCTTAGCCAACAAATTGTGTAAGGATCCTTCTCTTGGCGCAGCCATGTTTAGAGCTGTTGGAGGCATCAGCAACTTGAAGGCGACTGGATGTAGTAGGTACATCCATGGTCGCAACAACGTTCTTGCTAAAGCCCACACCGTAAAGGTACGTAACTGTATTTTGCCTGCATGCAATGCAAACGGGCTTATTCTTCGCTTCTACTTGCTCTCTAAGGCTACCTCTCTCTCTCTCTCTCTCTCTCTCTCTCTCTCTCTCTCTCTCTCTCTCTCTATCTATGCAGTATATATCTATGTTATGCAGATGTACATGTATATGGAACAAGAGAAACTAATTATAAGGGTTTCCAAATTGAATTGTTCATCGTCTTCTTACTTTTTTTTTTTAGATAAAGGATAGTGTATATCCGGCTTCATCTACCAAAGGGTAGAATCAGGCCAATTATTACAAAGTTCATGAACTGGACATGAAAGCCCGCGTTCAATCTATTACACCATGAAAAAATAAACAATCCGAAAAGAGGGTTTTGACTAAATATAGGTGATAATCTTATTTGAAAGCCATCCATTGGAACTGAAGAATTGGAGAGCAGATGTCTCCAGCAGCTGGGCAGCTTGAACGAGCTGCTGCAGTAGGTCCTCACGCCGCTGCAGTTTTGCCCATTGTCGAAGCCAGTGCGTGCCCCTGAATAGAACCTGCAAAAAAGATTTGGGTCTACATTTATCAAAAACCACCTCATTTCTTGTTATCCATATTGTCCAGCATAAAGCGGACACTGCTGTCAATAATAATTTCTCACGAGTTTTCCTCCCTCCCTTCGACCAAGTTGTAAATAAATTCTCGAAATCAAGTGGGGGGGGGTATGCCAAACATTAAATGTACAGCGCGCCACAGAACCGTCTTCTTACTTTTATGTTTGCTTTAAGGAATGCATGGATTCATCTCCTCCTGCCTCCTGTTTTCCTAGCTCATACAGTAAATCTGTGAAAATTCACACGGTGACAAACTCGTGTAATATAGTTTATGTATTACACCAGAAACATAATTATTGCTAGGCCAGAACACCCATCACCGGCGGAATCGTGTCCGGTGGTGGATAACCGACATTGATGGGTGACTTCCAATTCTAGACCCAGTACTGATGTGAGAACACTCACAATGCAGAAATCAGTAGTAGTTTCTAGTACGTTCTAGCTTCTAGGACACTGTGTTAGAAAACTATCCTTCACAATGCAATTTTGAGCTAAAGCTGTTCGGCAAAACTTATGAGCCGGCTGATAAACCAAAATAATGTAGAAATAGCTGATTTTTTGTGAGAAAAAAATACTGTTAGCTTATAAACTAAAACGGCTTTTTAGCTGAAGCGAACAGCTTAATCTAAGCATTAATCACTTCTCTCCTAGATCTTCTGCTCCTCTGCTGTCCTCCTCCCCACACTCCACCGCACGGACGCGATGGTGCGGCCAAGACCGCAACAGCACCAAGCGTAGCAGCTCTCCGCCTCTGCTAGCATCCATGGAGCCCACCTTCCCTCTCTAGCTCGTTGGGCATCTTGCCATAAGGTAGAAAGTTCCTGGCAACAAATGTAGCTGTTGCGCCATTGGTCAAAAATTAAACCGAGTCACCGGCGGGACCTGCAGCAACGAGTCCTGCGCAGGTGGCGGCGCCGAGCGGCCATACGCGAGCTCCGCACGAGAGGGCGAAATCACGTGCGAGCCGCGCGGCCGCAAACACCGTGGCGGCAGCGCCGGCCGGCCATGCATGAGCTCCGCAGCAGCGGCGAGCCAGGACAGGGCGGTCGCAAGCTCCGCGGCAACGCCGGGAGGCCACGCATACATAAGCAAGCGCACGGGATCTGGAGGAGCATGTGTTTTCTTGATTCACGCGTAGACGGCCGAGTCTTCGGTTTCCTTATCTTTCATCGTTAATTTGCCTTTTACATCATCAAAATGCTGCTGTTGTAGGATAATAAATGACCAAAGAAACTATAGTAAAGTCTGTATTGAGAGTGTCCTGATAAAAAAATTGTTTCTATTCAAAACCATAGACTTCAATGTCAATGTTCTCTTGAGGGTCCTTACCTATTGAGCTCTGCAAAACTTGCAACTATAAAACTGATGTGACTCTTTTAACGGCACAATTATAAATCTTATATTGTGTATTTGACACTTTAAATAATCTTAAAAATATTATTAACTGCAAAGTTCTAGATCTTATCAAGTACAACTTTCATATTGACTTTGACTTCATTCAACACTATCAACCATCTCAAATCCGATATGAGGGGTTATATTGAATATTTGGACGTGAAATCATCTGAAATTAAAAAATTATCAACTACAAAGTTTTAGATATCTTGTAACTTTATCTTGATTTGACCTCATATGAAAATGTTATTATTTTTTTTCAAATAGACTATCATTGATGGTTTGTGGCCACAAACTAGTAGTGATATGCTGGTTCATGGCTCCAACCAGCAATGATAGTACTATTTCTATCAGTGATGGTTAAAGCCACAAACCGGCAGTGGCGGCCTACCCACTACTATAGAACTGGCATTCACTAATGACCCATCACTACTTTGTTTTGGAACCGATAGTGAAATGGTATCATTGCTGTTTCAGAACTTCCACTAGTAGTGATAGTCCACCTATCACTGTCGATTCACGAGTTGAACATGCAGTGAGAGCTGTTTTACAAAAAGTTATGACTTTTCACATGAGATCATAAAATTTATATCAAAATTGTAGAGTTTAAAGATATCTAAAACTTTATAGTTGGTAACTTTTTAATTTGAGATAGTTTACAAGTTTGAATATTTGATACAAGTTCATTGACATGACTCTATAGTTAACAACTTGTTCTTTTAAGATTGTTTTGAGTGTAAAATATACGATATAAGATTAAACAATATATAGTTAAAAGGACAGCGTTAGCTATATATACTCCCTCCGTCGCTAAAAAGAATGTTACCGCGTTTCCCGAGAAATAGATACCGGCAATTTTAATAAATAATAAATATCATCGATTAGTATCACAATTAGTATCATCGGAAAAAAAATCTTTGGATCTAATTTTTTAACAAATTTATTTGAAGATATAAATATTGCAAGTATTTTCTATAAATCAAGTTAAATTTGTAGCACATATCCCACGGCGACATTCTTTTAGGGACGGAGGAAGTAGTTAGTTGTGTCATGTAGCTAGTTGGTAGGTGCACACGTTTGTGGGAACGTAAACATTGATATCTCAAGGTTTAATCCTTGAAACTACCAATTTTCTATATTTCATTATTTATTTATTTATTGGGATCTTTTTTTTGGTAGTGAACGATCACTGCCAGTTATGCTAAGTTGTGAGTCGTGTATTGGATATAGTGGGTGAGTAAAACACTATTGACTAAGTAATCGGTAGTAAAACACCATAGGTGCCAATTGCCCACTTCTGGATCAAAACCCGATGATGAATTAACACGAGGACCTACTAACGGTTTAAAACCAACTTATTTCATCTCGGGTTTTGTTCCAGAAGTGGGCAATTGGCACCTATGGTGTTTTACTACCGATTACTCACAATAGTGTTTTACTCACCCACCAGCGATGATTATTTTCGCAAAAAGATGCCACCAGGGCCATTTGTGCCATGCTGGTGCAACATGGCCTTATGGTAGCCCTGCCCTGGCCCCTGCCCCTGCCCACATTGGTCCATCCAGTGGTGCACCAAGGGCTTGTACCCAGCGATGAAAATTACCCATCATACCACTACCCTACATAGTAAGAATCCATTAATTAGTGTCACACATATAAATAACTAAAACAAAGAAAAACATTCTGTTTGATATTATGATTGAACTAAAATTTTTAAGAACATTGCACAGGACACGTGATGAGATGAAAATAAATACCTAGTGTCTAGTGAGGTGGTGCATTCATAGCTTCTATGTCCTCGTCAACATATAGAGATTAGTTATTGAGCATATAGTTCTAATTTGAATGTAACATACCTGTCACACGTACGCCACGCATGACGCGAAAACAAAGGTTAATTGGGCCAAAAAGCCCAGGAAAGGAGAAGAGCGGCGACAGAGGCCGCACCCACCCCAAACCCTAGGGCGTGGGGGACGCCGCCACCGCTGGGGGGTGCCGCGGGGGCCGCCCCCCCCCCATGGGACCAAGCTCACGTGCAGTTATCTTAATTAAATAATTATTAGAGATATTTCCGAAATGAGGTAAATCTGTAAAAAAAAAAGGATCCGGTCGATGAGGTTTCTTGCCTTTTAGAGTCCATTCGGGACTATAAATATAGAGATTGTAATTGGATCAGTTAAGAAAGTAATTAGGTAATTCCTATTATTTCCAATCTCTCCCCGCGCCTCCTCCTCCCTTCCCCCCTCAGCCGCCGCCGCCCCCTGCCTTCCACATGCCGTCGCCCCTGCGCCACACCGCCGCCGCCCTTGGGGTGGGCGCCTCCCTTCCCTCCTCCTCCTTCCTCCCTTCCAATCCACTAGCCTCAATCCACCCTCCCTGCTGCGTGTGTTACAATACCATTATAATAAGTACTACTACTAGGTAGCTTAGGTAACTTCTTCAAGTGGGACTTCAAAATTCTTGAAATTGCTTTAAGATATCATCATCTGGTATGCTTGCAGATACATTCCTTTTAATATAGTAAATCATCTGATGATTCAACCATTCATCCTCGATCTTGTTTTCTAAGTCGATCAGCTTTAATAAATTTCATAAATGAGAAGGCCCTTTCTACTGTGGCAATTGCAATCAATAAAATCAAGGTTAACTCAATGAAGCGATAAAATAAAAATGTTGTGTGCCTACCATTAGTGAAAGAAGGATCAATTCTCGCATTAGCAATAGAAATATGATACTAATTCTTGATTCTCTTCATTGCGAAGAATCTGTAATTTTCAGACTAATGATTCTACTATCAATTAGACAATCAAATGGGTTGTTTGGTTCAAGAAACCAGCATAACCACACTAGAATATGCCAGCAATCATTGTCGGACAATCACTGTCAGTTCGTAGTGATAGCAGAACTGGAAGAGATCGGTCAGTACCAAAAAAACGAAAACAATTAGTGTTCATACATGTAAACTTGCAGCACAAAAACAAAAAATGATGGTCTTTTTGTGCATAATGTTTAGGGCTGTAGCGCTAGAGGCCTTAGTCCTAGTCCACCCTTAGGTCCACTGCATGTGCCCATGCTGTGCTCCTATCCATGTTGGCCTATCGGACAGGCCAGGGTGAGGCAAGGAGGAGAGTGGTGAGGGGAAGGGAGCGAGGAAAGTAGAGTAGAGATGAGGACGGAGGAGATCTATGGAGTTCCATTGAGATATAAGAGGATTAAAATGTTGAAGGAAGAGGGAGAGATAGGATAAGGACACAAACATGAAGTTACATGTATTCAAAAGAAATTCGAGTACAAAATCTTGATATCATTTTTGTTTGGTAATATAACCCGACAATGATGGGTGTCACTATCAAATAATTATGTTGCCAACCCGCAATGATAATTATCTATCGCCATCGGCTGATTTAAATTCTGGCACTAGTCGATTTGTTGCTCATGAACGGGCATAGTGATGGTTTGGCAGTGATGGTCTGTTATAGTGCCTGTTCCCTATCTAACATGCATCACATCCACATCATCACCCACACTAACTATTCACATCGTCTCCAGTAATAGCCATGTCATCCCACTAATTTCTTTTTTGAAGTTTCATCCCACTAATTTCTAATCTCTTAAAGCAAGATATCCATATCATCTTCACTTAATTTCATTCTAAATTCTTCGCAATCTTTGTACCAATGCGTGGGTATTTTCTAGTTTAGAAAAGGTTGCTGCTTCTGGTTGATATAAGTGTGAAGTAATCATGTGAAGGAATCACATCTAACAAGTGACTTTCATTTTATGCAGGTGCGACCCTCACTTGTTAGCTGGACGAAGAAGCCACTGATGAAGGAAATGTCAGATGTCGTTAAATCGATCTCTGCAGGTCTCCTACAACTGTTTGTCGACTCAGCATACAGATTTTCAGAGCAAACAATTCTGAATGAGGTAATAAATATATACAAATGTTAATTTTTAAATACGTCAATATTGTTTACATTTAAATACATCTTCCATTTTTGTCACTGTATTCTTTGTAGCGCTACAGAAAGGAACCTTGAGGTTCCAACACTTTTTGCATACATATGTATTTATTTCCTTCAATGGACTCAATTCTTCACCTTATTGATGAACATAAAAACTAAAATATGTATGGTTTGCATAGGCGATACCTAAACTACAAAGAGCAAAAAGGTTCCCCTCCATGACTATTATGTTGTCGTGGAATGTCCTTGCCTCATGGTGACCATCCCCACGTGTGTGAGCATGGAGATGAGTGTGTTTTTGGTCACAAGGTCAAGCTCATCGCCATTGGCATTCACCCGTGACCTGTGAGGAGAGAAAGGGAGTACATTAGGAGCGACACAGTGCGGCCAAGGCAACAATGAGGTTGAATTAAGGTCTGATAGGGTTTGTCTTTTTGGCCTTATCTAAGGACGAGAAGCGAAGGTGTGGTTAATTGATGGGGTGTGTAACACCCCGCGTCCAAAATTCTTATATGGCTAGCTTCGCATGGGGAACGGCCTGCATACGCGTAGCACCTCGCTTATACTATCGTCCTCACTTCATCCTCACTTCGTGTAAAAGGGTTAACCTAGAGATGCTACATTTGAAATGACAAGGTTTATAAGCTTACCCTCGCCCTCCTAAACTTCCAAGGTGGTACTAAACCCAACAACAACAACCACACATGTGCCACTTGGGCCACATAGGCCAACTTCACAATAACTACAGGCTACTAACGGGCTAGGGTGTTACATTCACTCCCCTTAAGGGCTGATGCCCTCGACAGCTCAGTACATTATGTTGTAGACGCCTAGGACCACCCCTTGGTACACCTCTCCACATGCACGTGCAGTAAGGGTTGATGCTCTGAACACCATATGTAACACTCTATGTCCAAAACTTCTTATATGGTCTAGCACTGCACATGGAACGGGCTTGCATACGCATAGCACCTCGCTTACACTTTCGTCCTTATTTCGTGCAAAAGGGTTAACCCAGAGGTGCTACGTTTAGAAAGGCAAGGCTTATAAGCTGATCCTCACCCTCCTAAACTTTCAAGGTGGTACTAAACCCACTAACAATAATCACACATGTGCCACTTGGGCCACATGGGTCAACTTCACAACAAATACAGGCTACTAACGGGCTAGGGTGTTACATTGGGTTGGCTGGACGGCTGGCGTTGGTGAGGAAAGGAACGATGTCACCAGTTGGGAAGGGTATAAAAGAGATGGAGAAAGAGTGCATAAGAGAGGAGAGATGGAGCTGACACTTGGACCCCATATACTAGGTTCATATCTTTACACATTCAGTATTTTTGCCACATAGACAATTTAATGCTAGTAATGACAACTTACCTCATATGGTACTACATCAATAAATTCAGAGACCTCATTCTAAAATCTGGGGACTTATATGGCATCTTACAAGTAAATATAATAAAGACATTGATGCATTTTACTCTTTATAGATTGAGATTACTATATTCATTATGAAATATTCTTCTATAAGTCATACCATCGATAATGCGAGTTAGAGTTGAAAGAGTTTTACTATGGGATAACTAGATTGAGTTATATCATAATAGGAAAAAGTCTAAAAAAACCCCCAACTATTAACGTTGGTGTACTTTATACCCCTGAACTATAAAACCGGGTATTGTACACCCTAAACTTTTGAAACCGGTGCAAATAACACCCTGGGGCAGTTTTGGAGGGTGGTTTTGCTACAGTAATGTGGTTTTGTCTTTTTCTTTTTTATTTATTTCGGTTGAATCTTTGAAAAATCATAGTAAATCACAGAAAAATCATAAAATAGAAAATCTAATTTTGTTGGACTCCACATCGGTAGATCTACACGTGAACATATAATATAGTATATTTTTAGTACAAAGTTTTTTGCTGTAATTTTAGACCTATATTTTTTTTTTGTAATTAAATGGAATAATTCATAACCATAATTTTTATGGTCGAATTATGAGTGAAATTTTTTATAGTGAGAGATATGCTTGAACTATAGTAAAAATTTTAGGAAAAAGTCTATGTCACCCCCGAACTATGATGGATGGAACACTTTACCCCTTCAACTATAAAACCGGATATTCTACCCCTGAACTTTTCAAACCGGTTAAATTACCCCCTAGAGCGGTTTTGAGCGGTGGTTTTGCTGATAGCATGATTTTGTCTTTTTCTTTTTCTATTTATTTAAATTTGAATCTTTAAAAAACCATAGTAAATCATAGAAAAATCATAAAATTGAAAATCTAATTTTGTTGGACTCCACATGAGTAGATCTACACAGCGAGTATACAATATATTATGTTTTAGTACAAATTTTTTGTTGTAACTTTAGATCTATGATTTTCTATAATTAAATAGAATAATTCATAGCCGCAGTTTCTACGGTCCAATTATGGTGAAATTTTTATGGTAGGCTAATTATTGTATGCTTGATCTCTAGTAAAAATTTCATACTCATTGAATAATGTATAACTTAGTTATAAATTTATTTATATTTAATAAGCATAAACCTACATAAATTTATAAATAAGCTATATATTATTCAATGAGTATGCAATTTTTAATAGAGATCAAGCATACAATAATTGGCCTACCATAAAAATTTCATCATATTTGGACAATAGAAACTGTGGCTATGAATTATTCTATTTAATTATAGAAAATCATAGATCTAAAGTTACAAAGAAAATATTTGTACTAAAAACATATCATATTATATGCTCGCTGTGTAGATCTACTTATGTGGAGTCCAACAAAATTGGATTTTCTATTTTATAATTTTTCTATGATTTATTATGATTTTTCAAAGATTCAGCCAAAATAAATAAATAAAGAAAAGACAAAACCACCCTACTGTAGCAAAACCACCATTCAAAACCGCCCTAGGGGGTAATTTAACCTGGTTTGCAAAGTTCGTAGGGTAGAATACCCGGTTTTATAGTTGAGGGGGTAAAGTGCTCCACCCATCATAGTTCGGGGGTGTTTTTAGATTTTTTCCAAAAATTTTATAATTATTGGATCATATATAACTTAGTTATAGATTTATTTAGGTTTATACTTACGTTTATGCTTGTTAAATATAAATAAATCTATGAATGATCCAATAATTATAAAATTTTTACTACAGTTCAAGCATATCATAATAAACTCACCATAAAAATTTCACCATAATTTGACCATAGAAATTATGGTTATGAATTATTCCATTTAATTACAAAGAAATATAGGTCTAAAATTACAGCAAAAACTTTGTACTAAAATATACTATATTATATGTTCACTGTGTAGATCTACTGATGTGGAGTCTAACAAAATTAGATTTTCTATTTTATGATTTTTCTGTGATTTACTATGATTTTTCAAAGATTCAGCCGAAATAAATAAAAAAGAAAAAGACAAAACCATGTTACTGTAGCAAAACCACCCTCCAAAACCGCCTCAGGGTGTTATTTGCACCGGTTTTGAAAGTTCAGGGTGTACAATACCCGGTTTTGTAGTTCAGGGTATAAAGTGTACCAACGTTAATAGTTGGGGGTTTTTTTAGACTTTTTCCTATCATAATAGGAGGAAGCAAAATAGCCTATAGGTTGCATACCTTTTTTTTTTTGACATACTTTCTTTTTTTTTCCTAAAGATAAGCTGTACTCTCTCAATTAATACATGATCATGCATAAAAAAAGTGTTTCCATGTTAAAAATCTATAGTATCTATAATAGCATGCTTTTTATTGTGTCAATACTATAGTTCTTATATGAAAAATTAGTTATCAAAAAGCATAGTTAACACTACTGGCATCTTGTACAGGGAAATTTTCGACCAGTCAATGAAATTGGTGATGCAATTTTGCTTAGTGATGTTGAAGGAAATATCCCTAAAGATTTTCTAGAGGGTGTCTACATAAGAAATGGTGAGTTCTACTATGTGCTAGCATCTTATGTTTAATATATTATGGATTACTATTTGTATCGTAGTACATAAAGCTAGACCATGCCCCCATTTTTCCAATATGGGCCTAGAAAATTTCAGCAACAAATAAAAGTACATTACTACAATTTTTTTTATTGTAGAGGGGGTGGAGACTTCTCCATAGAGGTGGTTCTCCTAGCTGACTCTACAAATTGGTGATTTATAGAGGCAGGTGCCCAATCACTTCTAATAACTGCATTTGTAGAGGCGGCTGGGAGCAATAGCCATCGCTACAAAATCTATTTCCAAAGGCGGCTAGTAAACACAACCGTCCCTATTGCCAGTGCTAATAGAGCCCCTAAACACTATCAAGTTTCATTCTAGACATACACCATCCCAAAGTGAAATTAAACATACACCATTCTAGATAGACATACACCATTTTAGACAAACACCAAAATCATGTACTGATATAAGTGAATGAAAATCCAATAGACTAAAGGTAGAAGAACAATACCAACCAAAAATACTACTGCCACCTCATCCATATGAACATATCATCATAGTCCTACCATAAAAACAGTTAGCTATAACCATCCCCATTATTTTCCTAAACTTAAAATAGTGAATTTATGTTCTTTAGCTACATCAACACAAATATGTTAACCCAGTCTATGAAAAAGATGAACATGCATTCATAGAATAAACATGTTAACAAATAGCTTTAGCTTGTAGCCTCAGATAAACGAAGAAGAGGATAGCTTCAAAAAGGACTCATAGGTGGCATTAGTCACAAAAGTATAATACTTTCCATATGGAAATAGCTAATGTCCTCAAATACGTGCAAAGAGCAAATTGATGAATGACTCATTAGTGGTAGTGACAAAAACAAGATGCTAAGGAATGAAGTGCATATTTCATAACCTTGCTCTTTTAGCGTAAAAAAAAAAGGAGAACAAAACCATAACCAACAAATCATCAAGAAAATCATTTTTTTGGTAGAGGCAACTCAATATTAGAAGGGAGAATATGAAGGGTTTGTTTGTTTGCCTGCATATTAGAAAGAGAGAATAGGGGCACAAAACCATAGCCTTCAAATCATCACAAGGGGAAAGAGCACCACTATGATAGAAAACAAATAGTGCCTTGAATATGTCATCACAAGCTATAGACTAACAACACCAAAGCCTATGATCATACAAGTGAATGAAAACCCAACAAATTAAAAATCTAAATAGGTAAGACACCGGTGGTATTTTTTTTAACTAAATCCAACAAATTTAAATGATTTTAATGAGCACAAAAATCATATCCAAACTAAGTGACCAAACAATTGTTAATTCAGTTAAGCTACTTGTGAAAAAAATGCAACAAGTTATCATCATTGTAGCCAGTTATCAACAAATTTGAAACGCAACATATAATCCAAGATATTACTAACCATTTTTTATTGAGATAAATAATTCTATTACTAATCATTCATACACATATGAAATATGTATGTAGAGTATGAACCCAATCTTCAAAGAGAACCCAAATAAATAAAATAATTCTAATGAGCACACAACTTAGGTCCTACATAATCATGTCCGGACGAAATGATCAATAGTTGTTAGTTTAGTTAAGTAGCAAATTTCAGCCATATGTTGTAGACTTGTGAAAGAATGCAACCCACAACTTAGGCCCCTGCACAACTAAGTGCAATGAAGCGAATACACATGCCTAATCCTAACCCTAAACCTAACAAACTTAGATCGGTGAGGCGGACATGGACATCTAATGAACCATAAAACCCTAACCTAACAAAGGAGGGAAGCAGGCTAAAGCTCCTCTTGCCTGAGCACAGTTCACTGCCTTTTGACGTTGATATCGATGCCGCTGGCCTTTTGACTCCCTTTGTAGAGCTCAAAGGAGCCATCTTATTGGTGGCCAACACCATATCGTTCATGTTGGCACCTTTGGCCGCCCAAGCGGTTGGGCAACGCCGTCGTGCCTTTGCACCACCCATCAACAAGAGCCAATGGCATCTCAACTTTCCCCCATTTAGCGGTGGCGGTCAACGGACCCTTGCCTTTGCCTTATGCCTCGCTAGTCATGATGCTTTGAAACATGCACTTGACGACAAAGGGCTTTATCTCTTTGTCGGAATTGACTAGGTAAATGAGGTCACCCTGCATGGGATCCAACCCCCTCTACCGTCGCTACCGCCGCTCCAGGGGGTGAACTAGCGACTCTCGTTGCGCGGTTGGGTCTTGGTGTTGTAGCCACGCTTGCGGTGGTCGGTTTGGGAGATGGGAGGCAATGCTGTTTAGAGTGGAGGAGGAAGCGTTAGTGAGGAGACCCCAGAGTAGTATACATTTTTCAACTAGAGGTGGCTCCAAAGCCATCTAGCTCTACAAAAGTTTCGTTTTTGGACACGGTTGGCGTCACAAGCTGCCTCTAAAAATAGAATCATTTTTAGAGACGACTAGTAAAGCCGGCCGCATGTAAAGAACCATTTGTAGAGCTGCCTCTATAGATCTATCTCCGGGGCGGCTTGATTTATAGGGCACTATAGAAGTAGCTCCCGATTGAGCTGCAACTGCCCAAAAAACGATCACGTTGATGAAAATTGTGTTTGTAGTAGTGATGTGATATCTAGATTTGCACACACATTGGAAAAATATTGGCCTTGACTCATCAATCAAGTAGGACCTAGGATCATGCCTATGGGGTGAGGCTAGAAGAAATATTGAATGGGGACTACACATGGGCTTAAATCTAAATGTTGGTCAACATAATGCCTGGATTAAAGCTGTGGTTAATGGTTTTGAGGGAGCCCAACTAGATGGAGCTATGGGCCTAATGTCATAGTATTTTCTCTGCTGAGGTTTGACTCCCATGACTTAACCTAGCATGTTTCTCCAATCAACATTCATATAAAGTGTGTTGAAAGTAGTAAAATATTTTGGCCATCTATTTTATTCACAACAAATTCACCATATGAGTAGTGTGGTTTGATAGATGTCCATTTCAAAGTCCCACTAAAAATAAGGATTTTGTCCAATAGCAATGAGTGAATGAACCTAGAGTGTAGTAGAAAATACTTAAAAGATGTACTTACAAAATTTTGAGCCCCCAAAATATGTTACAGTAATGGTTATAAATTGGTTATAAATTGTAATAATTTTTTCATTGTATTTCAAAAGCTTCTTTAAACATACTAACATTGCATTTGACATCTAGTGCTTCCTAGAACATTAAGAACCTAACATATTAGGAATTTAGGAATATAACTAGTGTGCAATTTGGTATTAGTTTTTATTGCACTTGAAATGTTGCTGATTGTACAATCAAAATCATAGTTATGATACTTTTATAACTTTTTGATAGTCATAACTTTTCAAAATATCCATGTCTAATATTATAGCTGATTAAGCAGGGCCAAACCTTCTCAACCCAACAAAGACAATTGCAGATTCTATCTTCGGTTCAACACAATCCACTTACTTTGAGGGGCACGGAATGCTACATGCTGTATATTTCAACAAGAGCAGTGTAGGAGAATGGTGTATATCATATTTGAATAAGTATGTGGATTCGGAAACATTTGAATTAGAGAGCAAAAAAGATGAAGTGGCATTTATACCAGCTGCTGATGGCCAACCATATGCAATGCTAGTCGCATTCATTTTTAATATGGTAAGTCTTACATATCCTAATAACACATATGTGGAGATCAAGGATAACTATAATTGAAATTACAATGTGTTTCCCTACCTACTAATGAGGTAACATTTTTCTTGAAAGGATATTAGAAGGTAGAATTGTGGATGTTGTTGTTTGATCATGTATTGCCACATGTTCAACATTTGAGCTTGATTTTTCAAAAACACTAAGCAAATTTGCACTATATTGATGATCACACTAGTTTATACATAAAACTAGATCAAATTTTTCTTTAATAAAAATTTGTAAAACTTACATGAATTAACTTTAATTTTAGTTGTATTTTCTATGTATCCTCTTAGATATAATTAACACAATTTGTTATGTCATAGTTGAGATTTGGAAAGCCTGTGAAGGACAGTGCAAATACTAACATCTTTGAGCATGCGGGACGACTTTTTGCAATCGCGGAAAACCATCTACCTTATGAAATCAATATCAATAATCTTGACACTATAGGATCATACAATATCAATGGAGATTGGGATAGACCTTTTACGAGTCATCCTAAGGTACAGTATATGAAACTTTGGTATTACCGAATTTGTTATCGAGTCTAAAAAAACCAAACTCTAATACCATAAATCATACATCCTCCAACTTTTCAAACCAGGAAGAATACCCCCTTGACCATTTCAAAAGTGGCCTCTAACATGGTTTTGATGACATGACAGTGGGTACCCACATGTTAAGTGGTCTCTCTCTCCTCTTTATCTTATATTAAAAATTCATAACTTTTACATATAAAGTTGAAATAAGACGATGTTTATATACACTTATAGAGCTCGACATGACCCGCAACATTTCAATTGATAGCACTTTTTATTTTAGATCATTTAGGTGCCTAGATATTCATTTTAAATCGAAAGGTTTTGAAATTTAGTTTTTTTAGTTTTTGAAACAACCTCAGATGTTGACATGCTACATAGCAGAGATTATTTCTAAACATGATCTATAGTTTTGTAGTTATCACATTTTTAAATTCAAAATTTGAAATTTCCATACTACATCGGATATTGACATGGTCTATACTAAACTTGTATCCCTCAACCTGATTTAATCTTTATAGTTGACAACATTTTTATTTGAGAATGCTGAAATTCTCAAATATTTGTTTTAAATATTAGATTTTGAATTTAAAATTTTGAAATATTGAAATGACCTCAGATGGAGATATGCTCTATAACTTAATTATAGTACTCAACAACACCTAAAAAGTTGTTAATTTTTTCATTCAATATCATTTAGGAGCTCAAGTATTAAAAGAAAATACATAGCTTAAAAATGTAACATGTGGGGCTACATACCACATCAACCAAAACCACATGAGAAGCTGCTTTGAAATGGTAAGTGTGGGTATATTTTGCTTTCTTTGAAATGGTCAAGGGTATTCTCGCCAAGTTTCAAGATCCTAGGATTACGAATAGGTAGTGATAAGAAACACTATCGGCTCCAGCGCAATTGACAGGGACGCTCTGATGGTAATTGTGTGTTTTGGCAAGTATTGAAAGTTTGATGATGTATGATTCCTGGTATTGGAGTTGAGGGAGTTTTTAGACTCAATGATAAGTTCAAGGAGTCAAAATGAACTTCACTCTAAGATAGGGGGTCACATAAACTCTCAAAAACCATTACGCATACATGTACATCATGTGTATCACAGGTGGTTCCTGGAAGTGGAGAGCTGGTGATAATGGGAATAAAGCCTGAAAAGCCACACTATGTGGTTGGAGTAATCTCATGTGAGTTCTATTGTGCAAATAATCATCATTATTTATAAAAGTATCACTACTAAACAAATATTGTATAGGCCATTGCTTGAATAAAACGTATATAGTAATGGTATATAAATACAATAATAGCTAAATAATGGGAACTCCAAAACATTTATGTCATAATCATATTTTTATCTTCGCAATGATGTCATATCCTCTATTTCTCTATCTAGTAGCTCGCAAAGCATGATTATATTTAAGTAGAATTATTTATCTTTCTAGATTCTACTAAACTTGTCAACCATTAATGACCTTTTCACATGAATAAGCTGATGGTCAAAGGCTTCTCCACAAAGTTGATCTCAAATTTGAGGAAGCAAAATTCATTCATGATATCGGAGTAACTTCAAGTATGCTATTTTACATATATGACATAGATATTAGTAGATTATCCTTAACAATTTTCTCTCTTTTTCTCCTCTAATTATTATTTTATATTTAAGGTATAACATAATAATGGACTATCCTCTTCGGTTTGGCATATCAAGAACACTTCTAAATAAACCGTGAGTGTGCTTACTTCCTTTCTAGTTTATTTACTATATGACATCCTTTTGGTCAAGGTGTAATGCTGATAAATCACTTCAATTTTTAATAATTATATTCTCACATTAATTCTACTTCAGCATATTTGATAATGATATGAATGGAAAATCACGCATTGGAGTAATGCCGCGGCTTGGGGAGTGCTGATTCTATCCAATGGTTTGATGTGGAGAATCACAGCAGTTACCACTTATTTAATTGCTTTGAAGATGGCAATGAGGTAATTACTACGGAAAGAAAAAAATAGATTTCATAAGACTGTACAAGTTTATAAAATTGCACTATTATAGCTACAACTTTATAAAATTGTACTATCGTGAAATAAAAAATAACATATAAAAAACAGATTTGCAAAACTAAATATTTATGTGGGAATATGTCACAAACTACATATTTAATGTATCAACTCATCTAAACTTACAAAGTTGAAGTGAAATTGACAAGTGACCTCTAAACTTATCACATATTCTTACCTTCTCAAGTTGTGCATTTGAAACCCCCTTTCAATTTTTCTATGAATGTATTCATCTCTTAGGGCATGTTTTACTTGCAACAATCTTAGCCAACATTAGGCCTTATGTAGCATAACCAAGCTAGCGCAAATGTATGCAATGTGAACATGATACGAAGGATATTTTTTACTTTTTCTTCTTCGAAGAATAGCATTCCTGCTCAGAAAATTTGTTTGGTGCTATCATGCAGTTGTTTAACTTTTACACCATCTTTCTATTGTGTGTGGTGGTTGCATTTGAATTATTGCACCTAGTTTTCCTAGATTGTTTCAATCACTCTTGTTGAGACCAAATAGCCTAGGAGGTTCCCTTTCTTTACACTGAAAACACACTTCTCAATCTGGATTCAATTTTTGCCCTGTGCTTCACATATTCGAGAGATTATTGTAGGTCTTTGATACGGTGTTTCTTTAGTTTGTTTTCAACCACAATGAAGTCCATGTAGGCTGATATGTTTTCACCAAGCTGCGAGCCTAGTACTTCAGTTACAACCAGGCAAAAGTGTTGCTTGCACTGCAATGTCCTTCAGCCATTGAGCAAAAGAAGTTGGTGCCAAAGGGGATACTGAACCTTTTGTTGTATTCAGCCTCCTCCTTTATCCATATATGAGCGATAATAGGAAGTTGTCTTTTGGGAAACCTTTGTTGAGGCTAGTGAAATCTATGCATATCACTATTTTCCATGTCTCTTCTTTTACTATATTTTCAAGCCACTTAGAGTATTTTACTAGCATAACTCTTGCATCCAAGTAGCCTTTTCACTGGCTTTTGCTGCTTATTGTCTATCTTGTGATATTCTTTGGTGTTTTTTGCCTGACCAGTGGATGAATGGGATCAATATCCATTTTATCATCTATGGTGGGATGACCACACGAAAATATCGATGTTGCTTCTCAAGAACCCTACCAATTTTTGATCATCTTCTTCAATAGATCCACATCTATTATTATTTACATATCTAGGACCCTTGAACGGTTCAACTTTCTTTGTTTCACAAGTTTCTTCCTCTCTTGATGTTTGGATCATTTGATCCTAAATTAGTAGCAAAGAGGTTTGTTTGCTTATGTTCTTCTTCAAGCACATGAACACTTTGCTGCCCTAGTGCAATGCCTCCTTCCAAATATTTTGCTATTTTCTGGTCACCATATATAGAGATTATCCTGTGGATTTTTAGTAACATCATGCATAAGTATCTATTTTCTAGATATATTGCTTCTACTACCTGTTTGGATCACCGGGCTGAAGTTATTTAGTCCGTCGTTAGATAACAAGCTAAACATGGACTAAATAATTTTTTCCTTTTTTTAGTGGGTTCAACTCATCAATTAGATCCTATTAGCTTTTGTTAGACCATGATTAGTTTATGTTTGGTTCTTCTATTTGGTATCCAAAACATGGACTAAAGTTTAGTTTAGTCCATCCAAACACCAGTGTATATCAAAAGTCATTAATGAATTTAGAAAAACAAAAATGTCTTATAATTTAGAACCGAGAGAGTAGTATGCACTCACCCACAAAAACTTATATGAGCAGGTTGTTGTCAGAGGCTGTCGCACACTTGGCTCAGTAATCCCTGGTGCACCCCACAATGTTGACAAGGCGACGTGGTACAGAAGGGTGTTTCTACCAGTAGATAAGAACTCAGAAGATTTTGACCCATCGGTAGATGGCATTCTCTTTTCTCGCCCTTATGAATGGAGGTTAAATTTGGGAAGTGGCATAGCAAGTGAAGGTTATATTACTAGTGAGGATGTTGCAATGGATTTTCCAGTTATCAATGAAAACTTCACAGGGATTATAAACAAGTATGGGTACACTCAAGTTGTTGACTCAGTAGCAACCAGTGAAACAGGTAGCAATGTCTTTATAACAGTAGCATTGTGGATATATGTTTCTTTCCTTCATGTCTCGTTCTCACACTTAGCTCATTACAAACCACATGCATGGGAGCACATGTTATTATGTTTTCTTCTTGACATATATGTTGTGAGCATCACCTTCCAAAATGTCGTAACATGTGGAGTCCATGCTAATGCAGGCTTGATTAAGTACAAGATGATAGCAAAGCTGCACTTTGACGTGCATGATAAGGTTAGTATGTAGTACAAAGTATTACACTAATAAATGGCCACTTATATTTTTCTAGTAGCGACTCAAGTACACTAGTAAAAAAACACAGGAAAACAAACAATTTATCTCAGTGGAGTATCATCCTTTACAAGAAAAACAATTCTGCTCTGGAGTTCAATTTGTTGCAAAGAAAAATGGAATCGACGAAGATGATGGATGGGTAATTACGTACATCCATAATGAGGGAACAAACATCTCTCAGGTAATTTATTATATTAATTAGTTGTGATCTTCAAAACCATGCTATTTTATCATTTTAATTCGTTCTCATACTTAATTACTGAAATTAAAACATCATGTCCACAGGTGTACATTATCGATGCGATGGAAAAAGATTTTCAGATGAGCCAATAGCAAAAATTACTTTGCCCCAAAGGGTTCCATACGGTTTCCACGGAAATTATTTCTACAAGAAGTAGCTATAGCGTAGTAAATGCAAAGTGGACTTTAATATGCCACTATTATTACTCATATCATGTCGCCCCTTAAAAAAGTATCACAGGGAGGATTATATATATATCTGGTGTATTTCCCTAAGCCATTTTATGTATATCATAATCAAACCAGTGTATCGACGTGGATGTGTAAATTTGCTTTGCTCCATCTAGAACAACTGTATGTACACAATAAATTGAACAACGCGCTTGGAAGACTTTATTTGGCTACATTTGCGTCTTTTTTGTTACTTATAACTTATTGCAAGGTTATTCAATGTATTTACAACTTGGAGATTTATTCAATGACCATATGACGTGTTCTTATTTATCTTGGAATCAAACTCCATGACACGTATGGACGGACATGCCCTACTCAACTCGTAGTGGCACAGGATGTTGGCAGACATGTTCTCATCTATATCTTGGAGTCAAACTCTGCTTGAACAACTCTGCTCAAACTCGTAATGCACATGATGCTTGAGAGTTACCAAATGACCAAGAGGTGGAGGCGGAGGGTCCTACCACGCCAAGGCCTCATAGGGTGGACCCATGATAGGACCGCGGTAGATATATAGCACTCTTCAGGTCTGCTTGGTTCGCTTCTAAAATATGTCAAACCAAAGACTTGCCAAGCCATAATTTTAGCTATTATTTGGTTTGTTAACAAAACTTGTCAACCTTTCACATTTAGATTGCTAAATCTATGGCAAATTGTTTTACTCAATTTTTGCTTGCCAAATTTTGGTATGGCAATTTTTGGTCATGAACCAAGCAGGTCATTAGTTTTGACAACGACCACATGGGTGTCCAGTAGCATATAGGAACTAGTAGGATGCCCTGCGCATTGTTGCAGGTATGAAGTAGAAATGTAAGAAGTTTATAATGGTTGAAACTATGAATTAATAGATACATATATATGGATGTAGTAGGTCAATTGTGAAGGTTGTATCCATTAACATACATGGTATATATTATTTTAACTGTGCATCACCCAAATCTCATCTACGTGAACCCCCCTACTATAAATGGGGTTCATCCCCCCTCCCAAAATTCTAGGAGTTTTTCTTCATAAAATTATGCATGTTTCGAAGAACCACATGTAATCCATGTGATATGCAGTTTTGTTAGGATTTTGCTTACAAATGGTTTTTTGCTTAGAAACAGTTTTAAATTTATGCAAAAAAAGTTATCAAAATATATTCATGTGGGGTCTTGTTTGAAGAGTTTATTGTGACGAACATCATGGTGCAATTGGATTTTAATTACGATAATTGGTTTAGGTGCTATGACTTTTTATTTTAAAAGAAATAGCTAGTGGAAGATAAATGAGCCTCAGTGGGGGTAACTCCTTTGATGATGTCACCGACATCACTTTTGAAGCCTTAATCAATCAGAAGCAAGAGAATTATCTTGGTGGGAATTAAGATTATAGGAGTTATAGATTGGTGCTACATTATTTGTTACGTCAACCATGTAGATGTGGCATTCAAATAATATCGAGCATGCGTGGTCATTCAACAACTACAAAATGAGTCTCAATACTATCTGAAAATTAGACTATTGTGTAGGATTAAATTAAGTTTACAGATATAAATCGCGAGATAAGATTAGTGCCAGCAGGAACCGGCCGGCTCAAGTTAATTAATGTTACGTTTCGTTTGTTACCAGAGCCTCCTATTACAAAATTTCAAATCCTAGAAATAAATATGAAATTTGTGAAATTCAGCAGCAAAAAGTTTATTCAATTTTCCATATAGAGGGTTCACAATACTAGTAAACTAGTAGGATGCCCCGCACGTTGCTGCGGGTATAAAGTAGAAATGTAAGGAGTTTATAATAGTCGAAACTATAAATTAGTAGATACATATATATGGATGTAGCAGGTCAATTGCGGAGGTTGTATTCATTGACATACATGGTCTAAATTATTTGAACTGGCTATCACCTAAATCTCATCTACCCGAGGGTCATCCCCCTCCTAAAATTTAGGAGTTTTCCTTCATAAAATTATACATATTTTGGAGGACCATATGTAATCCATGTGATATTTAGTTTTGCTAGGTTTTTGCTTACAAACGGGTTTTTGCTTAGAAACGGTTTAAATTATCAAAATATATCCATGTGGGGTCTTGTTTTGAAGAGTTTATTAAGAGAAATACCATGGTGCAATTGGATTTTAATTACGATATTTGGTTTAAGTGCTACGACTTTTTTTCTATTTCAAAAAAAAAAAAAAGCTAGTGGGAGATAAATGAGTCTTAGTGGAGATAACTCCTTTGATGATGTTAGCTGACATCACTTTTAAAGTTTCGACCAATCAGAAGCTAAAGAATTAGTTAGTGGGGGTTAGGATTATAGGATAAATTTATTCGACCCTAGCGATAAACACAAAATTTTAAAAATATACGATCAATTCAAATGCATTCAAATTGTTTTTTAATCAGCATAATTTCAATGGAAACTATTTCCAATACATGATATTTGCACCATGATTGCATATTATAACACCAAAGAAATAGCACAACATATTACAGAGAGATAGAGCAATTAATGGTGATGTTAGATCAACAGCGACTGCCCTGCTGATGCTTGTGGATGTGTAGAAGTAGGGAAGTTCAATAAATTTGGAGAAACATTTGTACTTTGGAGTGGGTATATGTGGCAGAACCGCCTAAATTAATACACTCACAAGAGAACTTGTCTTCCATTAGACACTAAGTACCCAAGGGAGCGCACTAATTTAATCGATTCTGTCGAGCACACCCAACGGAGAACTCGAAACTCCACAATTTTCTTCAGGATCACAAATAAGGGAATAAAGCTTACCATAAACTTTATCCTTTATATCTCAAGTTGGCACATGACCAGAGTATGACTTCTTATTTACAACAGCGGAAGAATAATCTAAGTGTAGCAAAAATAAAAGTTGGTTCATTTTAGCTTCACATGTTGTATCCAAACTTTATAGCAGCGGAATAAACAATTACTCAGTTGCAGTCATAAGCAGCTAACATGATAAAAGTATTATCCATAATTGAGTTTTTCTTATAAAACAGTTGGTAAAGGAATTGTGTATAAAGCTACTATCGCAGCGTAATTGGAATTCCTCACTGAGCCCACCAGGAGGTATCCACACTCAAGAGTCAGCAGCTAGCATCCACCTGTTACCTGCAACAGGGGGAAATAAAACCCTGAGTACTCAATTGTACTCAGCAAGACTTACCCGACAGGAGGAAATAAAATGACTCCAAGGATGTGCAAGGCTATCTGGCTTGTGGGTTTACACTTGCAGGAAAGCATTACTAATGGTGCATCCTTATATTCAAATTTTAGCAGTCATGGTTAATTTATTAATAGCTAACCATTCTAGGTAAGCACCTGATCTACTTTCAAGCAAGTGGTAAGCAATTAGAACCTCTTTTATTCATCTTTCATCTTTCATTTCTTACTACGATGCCGAATAAGGTCCTCGTCGTTACCGCTCAAGAACGGCGATTCGCGAATCAATGTGCCCACTGGTACCCCAAAACACACTCCTCGCCTTTCATCCTAGACACGCAGACAAGAACAACTTGCTTTCTCCCCGCCCGGGGCTCCGTGTCCCCGTCCCAAGCCGGGACTCCAAGCCCCCAACATTCCCGGTCCAACCGTAATGTGGTGCAAGGACCTCCAACCCAAAAAAAAAAACACACGTATACACCACCCTATACAAATCGGGTCCGGATGAAGCCGGAACCCAAGACAAGAGAGAGCAAGCCTTCCGAGCGCCCATACACAAGTATGTGTTCGGGATAAGGAGATCTGTGACTTAACTTTCAACCCTTAGCAACGATCGGTCCTTAATTGACACAAAGGGACAACACAACCAGAGCCTCGCTCTGTCCAACAAACCAAGTCCATCCAATCCACCATACCATCCCGCCCGGTCTCCATATTAGTCATATAATCCATGTGATGATAACATGATAATAATAATAATAAACCTATCTCTCGCGAGTGACAGGGAATCACTCGACTTCTACCGGCAACCTGTAGCATAGCAAGTCTACACGATCCTGTCATACTAGTAAGACTCATAGGACAAGGATATTTATGCAGGTGGGTTTCATCCAACTCCTCAAAACTTAATGCACAACAATATAACTTATAAAGTGCAGAATAGTAGGGGTTATGAACCGGGGCTTGCCTGGGTAAAAGATAACCAAAAGTTAGTGTTCCAACCCTCATAGCAAGTCCACCATGACACCATCATCCAAGTAGAATACCAAGTTCTTCGGTTGCATCTGTCCATCATCGTTCCTATTATGATATGCAACGGTGCAGCGTATGAATGCAAGGAGAATACATATCACACAATCAAAGAACAAGGCAACAACAACTCTTAAAAAGAAAGCGTGCAAAACTAAACTACAGCTAGCTCTAATGACTAACACGATTGGCTAGGTGTCAAAATCCGGAAACGTTATTTCATGACAAGCACTAACTACTCTCTAACTATTTTATTATATTTCTAACTAGGTGTATCTTAGCTACCTTATTTAACCAACTACGCTAGGGCTACAAAAATTACAGAGAGCACATAATAATACAATGAAGCTACTGCATGAAACTTGGAGCCAAAGCTATCACCTAGTTGCCATAGTAAATCATTCTCTAATTTAATATATTAAGGAAAGGCACACAAGAATAATTAAATGCCTACTGCAAAAGTAACTGGACTGCATGAACAAACTACACCAACAGATAGATCATGATTTTAGAAAGCTAACAAAATTGGTTTCACTATTTTTGGACTTATATTCTAATTTCTATGATTTTTCAAAGTTTTATCGCAGAGCTAAAAGGAAAACTATTTCTAATTTGCCTCGGAATAAAGAAAAGGCAAGCGGCCCAGCGCGGCCCAACATGGACTCGGCCCGCGAGTGGAAGGCGGCCCACGCAGGGAGGCCCGCGCGCGCCCTAGCGCATTTGCAAAAGAAACCCTGGGCGAGCAACTAATCGCGCGGAAACTCAACGCACTATTACAACAGACTCAAGCTTTGCACCTAGCACCCTAAGCTTCTCCATCTTCACCACGGGGAGGTCCCCGAGCGCAGCGCCCTCAGCCAAGGCCGGGGCGAGTGGCTAACGGCGGCTCGGCTGGCCAACGGGGACCTCACCGACGGCCGCGAGATGCCCAATCATCTAAGCCCACCGCGCGGCGCAACCCTAAGATGCCCTAGCGCGGCGCGGGAAGCTACGCAGCTAGCTTGTACGACGGAGAGCACGGCCGCCCGTCTCGCAGCGGCGGCGCGGTTGCCCTGGCCACAGCGAGCGATGGCGAGCGAAGATAAAAGGCGTGTAAACACCATTACCTTACCTAAGAGTCGGCTGTGGTGACGGTTGAGCTAAAGGAGCACTGGAAAGGGCTGGCCACGTGCTCGGGCGGATATGACGGAGCCCGCGGGGACACAATCACGCCAGCCCTTCACCGGGCGTCGCGTCTGGACTCACGCAGGTGAGCGTGGCACAAGGAGGTTATGTATAGCTCACAGCGTAAAGAATTGCATTACAATCGGTGGAGCGGCTCACCCCTCGACGCGATTTAGTTCCGACGGAGGAGATGGCCGACGGCGAGGCAAACGCCAAATTGAACGCCACAAAGCGCATGGCGAGGGCTCTAGGTAGACCGGGCGCCTAGCTAGCTTTTTATGGTTTCGCCACAGCGCGAGCAATTGATAGCCATGCCCGGTGCCGAGCGAATTTAACCGCGACGCGGGCGCGCTGAGTGCACAGGCGCTTGATCGCCGCGGGTCGGGCGTGTACAAGGCGCCGCTGTCCCACCCCTGCCGACTAGCGCGCACGAGGCAAAGGAGGCATCTTATCAGCCTGGTGAGCGCCAACGCCACAAATGACGCAGACGGGCGCAAGAGCCGGAGGCGGATACGACGACGAGGCAGTGCTGGGGGCGCCCAGCGGTGCGGGACAAGCTTGCTTGGCGGGTGGACGGCTCGCGGGTCCGCACTGCGCGGCGGTAATTCCTGGCCACGCCGCTAGAGGGGAGGCACGAGCGCCAACGCCAACAGCGACACGGCGTGGCGAAGTTCCGCGGGCGTGGAATACGACGATGACCTCGCTGCGGGACGGCAGCGATCAAGCTCGGCAAAGAACAAATACGGGGTAGCGGCGACATGAAGCGACGCGGGGCGCGAGGGGCGCACGGCCCTACGCGAAGTCCGGACGGGCGTCTCGGCAACCGCCACGGCCGGCCAGGACAAGCGGGACATGGCCCGACGCAACGCAGCGTGCTGCACGCAGCGCGTGGTGACCGCGCCCAAACGTTCGGCCGACAGAGACAGATTATGCGTTCACGTATATTAAAGCGCGAAAAACTGCTAACCCGTGGAGCTTAACACAGAACGAACTTCACCAAGGCAAAGAGGGTATGTCAGGCTATCAACACAAACTAAAACACGACACAACTCTTAAGCTAGATTTCTCAAAATTAATTGCCAACTTAGCCTTGCCAAGCTGTTTTCAGACAAAAAAAGAAATGCTAAGTTTGGGCTGAAACTTAATGCAAATTGCATTTCTGAGTTGCTAGCAAAACTAGTTAACAAGGTTATTTTCTAGTGAGCCAAATTGCATTGTGCTCTCCAAAGGTTGTACTACAAACTTTACTTAAAGGTTACATACATGTTCTATACTACTTTTGCTCAATAAAAATTGGCCTTTCACCTTAAGTGATATAAAAGAGCAATCGCAAACAACTTTTGTTTAGTAACTTTATTGACATTTTTAGGTTACCAACAATCATCTACACATCACAACACATGCATTATCATGAAACCACGATGATTATGAAAAGATTTGACCAGAGGTTAAGCGCGTAACACCAGGGGTGTTACATTCTACCCCCCTTAAAAGAATCTCGTCCCGAGATTCAGAGCGAGTAAAGGAAACGAGGAAGCACGATTTCATTGCATCGAACTGGATACAGGGTTATTACATGTTGGACGCAGCTCGGCACACTCGACCCCTCAATCTAACAGCTGAGCGAAACGGGGAAAATGAAGGTACGACAGGATGACGATGATCCAGACCATAGCATAGGTCCAGCAGAGCCAGAAACAAGGAATATCATAGTCAAATATGGTAAGCCCCATGACCATCTACTAACTTGGGACGAGCCCTTGAAGAAACTAATTCTTCTTTTTCTTCTTCAACCACGCTCCTATCTCCGGCTTGCCACCTTCTTCCTAAGGCTCAGGCAGAACGGCTTGATCGCACAAACACTCCCTGAGGGTTATGGAAGGAGGGGTATGCCAGGGCTTTTATAGCGGAGGTAGGGGAAACAGAAGAGAGCGCAAAGAGCGGCACAATCTAGAAGTGAATGCGGAGTGGGCGGGAAAAAGGACGGAGGGACAACGGGTGGGGGTCGGTATTAAATGCGCACGCGATGATTACGTTGGGTAGTTGTTGAATTTCTATATAATAATGCACAGTTACTTCAACGATCTGTGTCTGACTGTTGATAGTTGCCATTGCATTGTCAACCATTCACGAGCGAGCGAGCTCATGATTGGACCGGCGGTCGATTTTCTAGCGTCATTCTTGAGGCACCAGAGTCGTCAGGCAGGGCAGGGTGGTGGTGGCGCTATGCTATGCGCACGGGTTTGCTGCAAATTATTTTTTTTATTTAACAAACATATGTTCCTGAATCTTTCATATCCTGCAATCTCGCAGCCTTATCATTGTCTGCATGTTACACATTCTTCTCTTCCTTTTCAAGGCTAATGTTGAGGAACACATACAGATTAATCATTAATGCATCAGACCCCTTCACACACAATGTGTTAGTTAGTCTACCCAATACTATTGACTATCTTTTCGACAATTCCATACATATGAGCTGAAACTAAGATGACAGTTGATATGTATTGCTACTCCTGAGTCCTGACTATATCAGTATCCATATATTTTCCTCAGTAGCAGTAAAACATTTACCCGCCTATTTTTTCTTCACATTTTGTTGAGACTACTCTCGTTGTCCCGCTTTAAAGGTCGCTGGAGCTTTCTAGCAAGTGCATGCAAAGTACTATGAATTTGGACAAGCTTGTGGTCACATGCATATACGGTGCTTTGAACTTGGACAAAGAAAAGGATGGCTAGAACGACATTTAAATGGGGACGGAGGGAGTACTTCCTTCAAGCTTCTATTGTCTTACTAGTTTCCATAGACACTGATTCCATCTACTACATGAACCATCACACATCTAGTGCTAAATTGGAGTACCAGTCTACCAGAACAATGAATCAAAGATTTATCAACTTCCATGAGAACATTATAGCTGATCCAAGACATAACTCACCATCCTTTCTTGCCATTTAGAAATTTTGTTCGTTACAAATATTACAGGTTTACAGAAAGACAAATGATTGTTGAATTAACACCATGCTGTAGTATTCTACAAGACAATCGATCGAGGTAAGATTGTAGCAAACCTAACCTTTACAGTGGTGTAGCGCCAGTAGGTGTCGAGGTCTCGGCTGCGGCGTCAAGGGTGAGAGGGAACGAACGAGTGATCCTTCCTTTGTCGTGTACATCGGCACCAAAACCTTGGTGTCCCCCACCAGTGAAGGCGTCGTCCCCAGCGCCCTCAGGGGGAGGCAGCCAGGTAGGAACCGCGACTGCTCTGCCATGGCGGGCAATGGGGTTAAGGTCGTCATGGGATCTGGGCTGTAGGACAGTAGAAGGCTGCCCGTGGCGATGGCCTCGGCGGGGATGAGCCATCCGTGGAGATTGCAACCGCGGTGGCTGAGTCGCCCAGGGTGGTGGGCTGGTGGCGGCGACGCCGTGTGCTGCATCGCTCGTGATGGGTTGGAGCAGCGCCGTTGGGCTTTGTGTATCTGCCGCATATCTTCGGGTTAGTGCAAGCTCGCGGCGCGGTCTAGCCCAGTGGGCTGGCGGCGTGACCCGTGCCGTTTGCAAGTAATAGTGTCAGCAAATTCTCAAAAAAAAAAAAGGTAATAGTGTCAGCAGCCTTGCGTGGTTGAGCCTGGGCACTGACGGCGCTGCGCGAACCCTTTCCGCTTTTTCTTTGGCCCTTTCCACCTGGGCTGAGCATGTGAAATATAGCACGCTACTTCTATGGTTCTTTTCTTTCTTTTTTTTTTTTTATAGCAAAGATTCCGTGTCTTGCCATGGAGCTACCGTGACACCAAATCTCGAAGATGCTCATATATCCGTATCCGATACAAATCATTCTCCACTCAAAACTCACGCATTTGCATCCTACGTACATGGCTCCAATGTGAAGATCGGATCCAAGTATGCATGGGAGTTGGTGTCCTGCTCGAGAAAATGGTCCTCGCAGTCGTAGCCAGTGAGCTCAAGCTTAGGGCCGATGCAAATAGCGGCGCTGGCAGCCTCGATGTGCGTGATGGATTCCTTGACGTTCCGGAGGTTGGTGTCAAAGTTCATCACCCACTGGTTGAGGTTGCACATGGTGACCCGCAATAGCCTCATCTCGCCCGCCACCCAGATCAGGGGCTACTCACTGTGCTGGTCCAAGAAGCTCGTTGGTTCAGCCTTCGGCACGCGGGGGATAGGATTGAGGGCGGCGGTGGGCTGATGGTAGAAGAATATTATTTATCAAGTTATGTTACCTTTAGGAACTTATATAAAAATCTATACTTAAATCAGAAGTCAATAAGGAGTTAATTGTCGATGTCCGAAGAATTAGTATGTTCACTGATGACTATGATTTATAAGAGCTCTCTTGAATTTTCACAAGATAGTCATCATCGGAGATTGAAGAGGTACATTTATTTAGACGAGATCAGATAACAAACTTCTTAAGATTCCAGTTCAATCATGTAAAAAAAACAATTGATAACTACTCGGTCATGAATTTTTGCGGAAAGGAAAAAAAGGATAAGAGCAGGATTTTTCCTCACGGATCCATACTGGACAAGAGCACATTAAAAAAATACATTTATGCTTGAGTTTGTGGAAAAGGATAAAAGAAAAAGGGGAATTTTGCTTAATGGATCCATATGGGAGTATACAAAAAACAAATAAAAACATTTATGATTTATTCCTTTTATTTGATTATTATATTTGGACTTTGAGTCCATTTTAAGTATTGATGTGAACAGGCAGGACATGTACCGTTTCTGGTCTTGGAGCAAAAAAAGGAGTCCAAGAAATACCTGATAAGGATACATAGAAAAAAAACATAATAGAGCTTAGTGTAAAAGGAAAAAGAAAAAGGGAAATTTGCTTATGGATCCATACGGGAGTATACAAAAAAAAAAAAAAAAAAAAAAAAACTGGCTTGTACCAATTCCTATCATCGTTCTACATGAATATTTAATAGTTTTTTTTCTTCCCTAGTAACGTACTTGTACCATTCCTATCATCGTTCTACATGAATATTTAGTTTTTTTCCTTCCTACTCCCTAGTAACGTAGTACTTAATAAATATATAAAGATAATAGACCACCAGTGGTGAACATTTTTTTTTATGAAAGGACTACCTAGCCTGAAATTCAGGCCAACTAGGATTCAAACTCAACCTGAGAAGTGTAGCTAGAGTGACTAGACCAACTGATCTAACACCCTTTACTTGTTCATGTTTATTTCACAGTCCAACACGTTAGAGCAGACACAGCACGTACTGCTGCTTGCAGTAGAACAAACTGGCCTGGTGGAGAAACACTGGATGCATCAGGGAACAATCTTGCGCCCCTTCATCTTGTCGATCCAAGCGTTGAAGGACTTGGCTGTGTTCCGGAAGCCGAGGAACCCATGCTCCTTGCTCTTGTTCATGCTGTCCAGGAACTCCCACTTGGCATAGAACAACCCATCGACGAACCACCAGTTGGCCACCTCGTGGAGGTGCATCGCCACGAGCTGGTTCTCCTCGACACTACTGCAGCAAGGATTTGTAGGGGCGGTTTTAGATGCTCTGTAGGGGCAGTCAGGGCAGCCGCTCCTACCAGGGTGTTTCTACAAAATCATTTATTTGTAGGGGCGGCTCCCCCGACCGCCCCTACAAATCCAACTACAGGGGCGGCTAATGTTTCAAGCCGTCCCTACGTTAACTCTCACCAGATGCGCTTAAAAAAAGATAAATTTTATAAATTCTCATAATAATTAAAAACATTTGGCCATTAATTTGATAGAGTCTAATCATCATCTCCAATGATAGCCATTGGATCTATTGTAATTTATAAAAAATTACCCACCTCTGCCATTATAAAAATTATATAAAATAACCCCTAATTTTGCATAAAAATTACCCATCTTTGCCATTATAGATAAAAAATAGTCTTAAATTTTATTGTTAGGAAAAAATTTAACCTTATTCTCACGTACAAAATCTTGAACGGCAAGCACACATCACGTTTGAGATAAAAAAAGCGGTATCCATCCGACTTTGGGTAATTAATAAAATATTCTGTGAGGCCTCTTAGTAGTTACTAATTTGTTATAAAATATGTCATCGGCAGTATGCATCACATAGTTAATGTATATACATGAGTGTTTTATAAATTATTTATGCAACCATCTATTTTATAAACCTATTAAGAATGATAGTAATTAGATCTATTCTAATCATTCAACACTACATTACGTAGTAAGAGGAACCTAAAGTACATTCCTAATATTTTGAAGTACCACGTAAGCTATTTTGACAAATAACATAAAGTAATCTCGTAAATTTGTATCTGAATTACCCACCCGCACTATATTATTATTTTTTTAAAAGTATCCTTGAACCTAAACTATCTACGTCTATAATTAAAGCGTTTCTAAAAATAATTTTATAGTCTTACTATAACTCATTAGTGCCTGCAACAAAAGCACCACATTGATTCTCACAAGAAGCGTTAGGAAAAAAGATATTTTTAGTAGAGACTGCAATGGAGTCTCCACATTAATTCTCACAAGAAGCGCTAGAAAAATAAAAAGATGCTAAAAATTTTCACAGAAAAAAATCTAGCCATCAATTTGAGAATGCTTAATCATCATGAGAAATGATAAGCATTGGATCAATTCGTTTTTCTAAGATATTAGTGTCCAGCATTGCCATTCTTAGAAATATAATTAAAAAATATCTGCATAAATCAATTTGGGTATTATACGGCCAGTGTTCTTCTAGAACCCATCTACATCTTATTAATCTAGCGCATCTTTCCCTGGCGACAGTCGTTCCAATTCCTACCGGTGGCAACAAACAAGCATGCGCCATCGCCAACCACCATGGCCTACCCTAGCCCCACGCTGCCTTCCTTGATCAACGCACGCAGCCCTCGCCGCCGAAGACCCAACCCGGTCGTGGCGCCTCGCTCATGTGTCGCAGCCTCGCAAGGTCGGAGCCTCGCAGGTGAGCTGTTGTTGTTCTGTAGTCTGCCGATCGAGAAACTTTGGAGCTGGGTGACAAAAAGGGTTGTACATAATTAGTAGAGAAACACGTACGTACAAGGACACACACCTTTTCTGCTCAGTTTCATCTATACTAAGCCATTCTACATTGCTGCATATCTAGATTCTTCGTAGATTGAGTTTGGAGTGTGGATGTATCAACAAATATAATTAGTACAAATCATTGCATGTTTATTTGACACACATGGTTTTGTTGCAGAGAAAGTATTCTGCTGGCTACACGGACAAGATGGATGTTGTTGGTGTGGGTAGGACTGTCGGTATGTGGCTTGACACATGCATGAAAATCTTGAAGATGCATTAGTGTCCTCCTGCTGGAGTTTGCCTTGCAGATGTTGAGATGCAATAGCAAGGATCTAAGCGGTTAGACTGAGGAAAACCATCCAGAACATGGCAATTTTTCGGATGCCCTTCCTATATCTGTAGAATCATGGTAAATTTTTTGATGCCCTTCCTCTATCTATAGAATAGTTTTCTTTATAAATAACATCTGTTACTACCTTTTGCTTATTTTTCCTATTTCAGGCAATATTGGATACAAACCTGATATAAGTAGAGACATTAGAACTTGGACCAAGGATATATAATGGTTGATATGCAATGCATGTACAAGGTCCCAGTAAGGTAATGCATCCACATATTGTCATATAAACAATATGTAACTGAAGCATTCAGTTTTCTACTTTTAGGGGGAGAAAAAAAAGGCCTACCTATGACATGAGTTATGTGTAAAATATAATCACTTAGAAGTACAATCCTAGAACCAAAGATTGCAGGAAGAATCCACATATTGTCATATAAACAATATGTAACTGAAGCATTCAATTTTTTTACTTTTAGGGGGAGAAAAAAAGGCCTACCTATGATATGAGTTATGTGTAAAATATAATCACTTAGAAGTACAATCCTAGAACCAAAGATTGCAGGAAGAACATCTCCAATAATAGTTTCCCTAACAACCTATGCAATTAAAATTAGCATCCAACAGTTTCTCTATATATCAACCTACATTTAAGATATCCTAAATCTTCCTTTACGTCCATTGGAATTGGGGTGACAGTGACATATTGTCCACCCCATATGTTATTTGAGACTAGGGGACTATTGGACAATAGAAATATTTATGGGAGAATTTTTGTTAGGATGCACCCTATGGAGTTAATAAGTTTAGAAGGGCTCTTGGATGTAAGGAGATCTAATCATCCTATTTTATTTGTGTCTTAAAATTAAAACAACATGAATTAGTTAAACCATTTTATAAAATTCTATAAAACATATGGTCATTGTTGCCTTATGTACCCTATATATGGTCGTTATTGCCTTATTTATCCTATATGGGATATGGGGCTTAAACATGTCTTATTAGTGGCCATTAGATGTTTCTCAAATAACAATATGTTGCAATACGACTTTATTATAACAAAAATAAAAAAAAAGTCCATTACTACTACATGCATATGATTCATCCAATTTCTTTGTTTTAAAGAAACTCAAAGAGACTCTTTATATTCTTACTAAATTATAGGAATGCATATTTTGGTGCAAAAAATTGCCTCAAATGGCCTCTTTAATTGGATTTCAAAAAATATAGACAATCTCTATTCTAGATTTCTAGCTAGCCAAACATAGAGAGCGAGGATGGGTCTCTAGAGTGTACAGAAAATGTCTAAACATTATTTAAAAATAGTTTGTTGCAAGGCACAAATATATAGAAATCGAGTTTTACTCAAATGAATCTTTAAATAATGATTAGAAAGTAAATTTTAGAAAGACTTTTGGAGATACTCTTATATTGCAGTCCAAGTTACATAACTTTGGATGCTTACTTGGGTGTTTTATGTGCAGAAAGCCGTGTGTGCATGCTTCTACTACTACAACAAGAAACTGGTCAACTCAAATGCGCGGTTAATGATGTTCGCATTACTTTTGGATGTTCATGCTTGAGCAAATCCATCGAAATGTGAGTCATCTATCATTTTATCTTTCCATTTAAATCTATATAATGTGGTTTGTATGGTTCATAGAATCCTAATAATTTGCATGTCTTTCTTATTATGATATATATTTTTTTTTCATTATTCAAACGATATAACCTAATCACATAGTTTGTGAATTGTGAGCGCACTCTGGGAACAAATGGACATGTGTGTACATATCTTCTTTCCCTAATAACTAAAAAAAAAAATGTAGTTAACCTTTACTAGAGCTAGAAGGAGAATAAGGTTTTGCTTATTGAGTGGCTTATTTTATATAGTTTCCATATGTGATCACAACATAGTCTATAACTAAATTTCCATGAAAACTTTATTTGTTCCCCTGTTAAGTAAGGGATCTATTGAATTCATAAAAAAGGAATTTAAATTTAGATATCCTTAGCCCGAGCAAGTGCACGGGTTGATTGACTAGTTAAGTTAATCAGAAAGGTTAAGAGTATGTAAACTGGCCTTTACTATTTCATTCACTGTTGTTATTATCTGCCAAGAAAAAGTAGAATTTCGTTGAGTGTTATACTAAACTGCTAGGGAAATTTACAATTTTCTTGATGGCTCACACCCAAGGATTACAATTTCTCTAACCATGCATAAATTCATTTCAATTACAATATAGTGTATTTCTTCAAAATTTATTAATAACAATCTATATGTAGTAGATCACATTTTAAACTATGTTTGGATATATAAGATAAAAAGTTTTGTATGTTGCTTTAGAAGAGTTCTTTAGTTATTTAAAATTTTTCTAAAAAACAGTTTTCTGCATGACAAGTGTCCATGTAAATTCACATTTGTTAAAATGAATATAAGTTAGTTTGTTTACAAGTGCGCATGTAGATCTAGATTAGAAAAAGACATGATTATTACAAAACAGGGCTTATGCTTAGATAGAGCGAATCGAGAAATCTCCTGGTCATAGACGAGGATGACAAGCAAGTCGGTGAAAATTTTATGGACATAGACGAAGAGGACAAACAGGTGGAGAGGTGAGAAAGTCAATTAGACCAAAGAGATGTGAAGAGCATACTCTTGTTTGGCTTATGTTTCATGCAGCATGTCTTGGTCGTAGCTTCGTGTTTTATATATGCCTGGACGACTCTTCAAATAATGATGGAACCGACTTGCATCAACAAATTAACATTATTGGGAGTTACAAGTACTGTGCAATATAACTTTTACTTTATTGTTAGAAAAAAAAAAAAACTTGATTGTTAAACTAACTACAGGTGTATACTGTACTCATAGTTGAAACAAGAGCTGTACAATAATATAATGAGTGAGCTGAATTAAAGAGATTTTTTTTATGTTACAGTTGTGTAGTAATCTCTTGGATCTCGTTCTATATATGTTGAACACAATAGTACGTGCTATATATATACTTACTAAGAGAGTTACAGAGCACAGATGCAATCCATCAAAACGCAACCTTGTCGGAAATAGTACTAATCAATCCTCATCAATTGCCTAATCAGCTGATGCGAGTTGGCCCTCAAATTTTGCTACCTGTACTATCCGCCACATTGTTCAAGGGATTAGAGATCCTGATACCTCCTATGCCTATGTCTAGTTTGCACTATGATCTGGATCAGTGCATGTTCCAGACAGGCAACCCAGTTCCTGTGCCTGTGGTGTCACATCAAATAAAGAACTACCTTGGAGTTTCTCCACATTGCGGGGAAGATGTTGAACTTGAACTCGATCGACCAGGAATAACTAAGGGATCTTTGGCACCTGTTCCATATGTGTACATATGTGTAGCAGGTTGCTGCTGCCTGTTTGCTTTTTATATGTCAGTGTATATGTAGGCCTTGTCCAGTTCGTGAAAAACTTGTATTCCCTGCACTGTAGCGTTTCGTTTGTATTTGATAAATATTATCCAATCGTGGCCTAACTAGGCTCAAAAGATTCATCTCGTGATTTACAACTAAACTGTATAATTAGTTATTTTTTTACTAACATTTAATGCTCCATACATGCACTACTACAGGAATGGGCTGTAGTCCCGGGCCGTAAGGGCCTTTAGTCCCGGTTATGGAGCCGGGACTAAGGTTTCGGGACTAAATGTCCCACCTTTAGTCCCAGTTCCGCGGCCCGGGACTAAAGGTCCACCTTTAGTCCCGGTTGGTGTTTGGACTAAGGTTTCGGGACTAAATGTCCCACCTTTAATCCCGGTTCCGCAGCCTGAGACTAAAGGTCCACCTTTAGTCCCGGTTGGTAACATCAACCGGGACTAAAGGGTGTGCCAGGGTGCGCCACCTGGCCGCCCCTTTTAGTCCCGGTTGGTGTTACCAACCGACTAAAGATTTTTTTTTTTTCCTTTTCTTTTCTTTTGGTTTTCCATTTCTGGTTTACAATTATATTATTACTATTTTCGAATGCGCATTGTTCGCCGCTTGTTTATGTAGACGCCAAGACCTATAATTTATATAATTGACAAAGCATTACATATAAATATACTATATAACACTATTTATATATTATACATGTCTATAGGTCCATAATAAAATATTTACACATATCCATCACGGATAAAGTATTTACAACTTAATTGTTCTCCGCCACTCAAGCGTCGTACAAATGATCATCTTGGTTTGGTTTCATTGGCTCGTCAGGGTTGAAGTAGTACTCGCCGGCGGGATTCAGGATTTGGTCGTTAAGAAACCCTGCGATTGTCTCCCGAATTCCTTTTAGGCGGACTTCATCCAACACCTTCTGCCTCAACTACGTCTCCTTCAGTAGACATTAAAGAAAAAAGTTAGAGGTACGAATAAAATTTATTAACTAGCAATAAATAAATGAAATAACTTATTATATATACATGTTACATACTTTTGCGTGCTCAAGATTTGTTCTTTTTTTTTTCATAGACCGTCGAAATTCGCATATAGTAGCCACACAAATTTCTGCCCGGTAGTCGGGCGCAGAATCCACCAAGTAGGATAGACTTTGAAAGTGACGCTTTCAAATCTGGACGATGTTGCTTTGCGAAGCCAGTCCAAACCCTAGCAATAAAACAATCATTATTAATTATCTATTACCGAGTTAAAGAGCTGAAATTAATATTTAGAGATCGAAGTTACCCTTTGGATAATATCTATCATTTCTTGGTAATCTTCCAAAGGGTTTTCTCAACGAGTCATAGATTTGCAAATGATATTGCCGAGATCAATCACAATTAGTATCTAATGATAGCTGCATTTGTGTGTAGGCAAAATAATTATATATCTTTATACTGATATGATTAATTGGTTTAATAGAATGTACACACGATAACGATACTTACTTAAAGTTATAGGGAAAGAGTATATATCTTTTATCCTTTTGATTGATCAAGTACCTCCGTAGATTTCTCTCCGTTTGAATTCTCCATAAGACATACGGGGTCTTCGGGTCTTTGAATACAACATAAGGATCTACAAATCCAATCTCCTTGTCATTTCTAGCTCTGAGGTCCCTCATCATGTTTCTGCATATGTATAGCCGGTTTCTGTAATTAGTTATACATATACATGATAAGTTACAGTGACATTATTAAAAGAAAGAATCACTTACGTATGTAACGGTGATTAGAGCTTTGTCCAGAGCGTCCATGTGGCATAGCTGGTGTAGCTCATTAAATTGAACATAAATAATATCATCACCACGGAAGTAATGATGGTTTCTAATTCGGACGCAGATATAGTCATCTGTTCTTCTGCCACACGCCGCAAGGTACCACTGGTTTAGCAAGTACATCTGCGTGCCAAGTTTGCTGAGGGCCGCAGGATTGAACAGACTCTTGCCATATTCATATGTCTTCTGCCAATGATCAATTTCTTTTGCACTTTCAATTGCTGCCCCAGCTATCATTTGGGATAAGGTAAGACCAGTGTCCGCAAAAAAATTTTCAAGATCCTCATAGTTCAAACCTGGAGGTATCTGCTGGTCTAGCACGTCGATGTTTGAACCATATTCATTCCCAACGACTAGCGGGGGCACTGATTGCTTTGATTGTTCCCCGAGCTGTGCTACACCCTTGCGTGCTCTTTTCTCTTTCTTCTTCTCTTCTTCTAGGGATTTGGTTAGAGTGCGATCATAGTCAGATAAAGATGATGATTCTTTCTGAGCTGCACGCCTCTTTTTTTGTTGAGCCTCAACCCTTTGCCGTAGATGTTCTGGCTTTAGTAAGAGGTAGGGCTTCTCAGAGTTTTGCTTGGATTCTCTTTCATCCTTAAGTCTCTTGAAGAAACCGTCCACATCTGACTTTACCGAAGCATCTATTTCTACAGCAGTCTTCTCATAGGACAGCTTCTTAGGAATGATGGGTTGTTTCTTTTCAGAGGCTTTCTTTTTGGGCGGCGGGGCGGCCGACACATTTGATCGTGTGGCCGACCTCTTCTTCAATGGTGGGTCCACCGGTTTTGGCACTGGAGCCACGTGTGGAGGCGATGGGGCGGCCGGTGGGGGGGTTGGAGCCCGACGTGGAGGCGAAGGGGCAGCCGGTGTCGGTGTTGGAGCCCGAGGAGGCGGCGTTGGAGCCCGAGGTGGCGGGGTTGGAGCCCGAGGAGGCGGGGTTGGAGCCCGAGGTGGCGGCGTTGGAGCCCGAGGAGGCGGCATTGCAGCCTGAGGCGATGCAGCCGTGTCTTGCACTGCCTCGTCATCACCCGCGGCACTATGACATGTTGGTGACCACCTGTGAAACCAAAGAGGTATATGAGTAAACCGCTAACTAAGAGAATGCAAAATAAAGTTAGTGAATAAATGTATCGTCAAGTTTCATCCGCACCTAGGGTTAGGTTCATGATGAGGAGGTGGTGGTAGACTACTAGGTGATGCCCCAGGAATAATGATGTAGCGCTTGCGCCAATAAATGAAAGCCTTCTCTGCTTGTCCTAGAGTCTTCTCTCCATCACCTCCTTCTATCTCAAGCTGCACATTTTCGAAGCCTTTGACAACTCTATCCACCGAGACACTAGCATATCCAGCTGGAACTATCGCCCCATGGATTCTTGGTGTCTTCGTAGAGTCGATATGAGTTACAACACCGACAAAGAACCATGACTGGCAGCCCCTGTGGAATATGCAGCTCACATGTTGTCTTAGCTTCAGTGGCGTCATCCACCGGAAAGCGCAGCCCCACGCCGTCTTGAATAGTTGGCACCTCCATGGAAGCGCAACCGCTTTTCAACCCGACCGGGGGCTAATGTTGACTCCGCACTCGATGCGGTTTGCCTTTGCATAGAACTTACTACTTCCTGCACTTGCCTTTTTTGATTTCCTCGTTCATTCTCTCTTCAAGTGCTTTCTCTCATTGTATCGCTTCACGAAGCTGCTTCGGCGTGACTCCATCACCATTGCCTCCAACCTACGCAATCGCTCTCCTGCCTCCTCTTCCTTCTTTCTTTGGCGGCTTCTATAAGTGGGTCTATCTTTAGGGAAGCCATGCTCCCACGATATCTTCCCATAGCCTCTTGTTCGCCCACCGTGTTCAGCAGGTCTCCGTGGCGTATGTCACTCATCCTTCTCTCTATTTGGCTGCCAGGTGCCACTTTCAACTAATCCTCGGGCATAGGCCATTCTCTGTCCCCACTCTCTCGCAGCTTGTCGCCGTACATTACCTTTCCGGTCTCTAGGTCCAGGGTTCCCCCATGACCGAAGAACCAATACTTGGCGCGCTCAGGCCAGTGCAGTGATTCTGGTTCCATCCCCTTGTCAACAATCTCCTGTTCCAGCTTCAGCCACTTGGGAATAGCAGTCCGGTAGCTACCTGAACCCAAGTGATGGTGGTATTGCTTGTGTCTAGCATTTTCCCCGATTACGGATCATCCATGCCCCGACCCTCATCTGAATTCTTAAACTGTACGAACTCATCCCAAAAAGGCCTCAACTTGACGTAGACCTTGTTGGTGAAATCTGGTGTCCGGTTATGTGCAACAAAAGTCTTGTGGAGTTTCTTCTTCCAAGCCTGAAATTGTTTGGCCATCTTCTGCATAGCCCAGATTTGAACCTTCTCCTTCAAAGCTTCATCCTGTGTATCGAGCGTGAAATGTTGAAGGATATCTAGCCATAGCAATTCCTTGTCACGATCTGAGACATAACTAATAGTAGGGTCATCTTTCCGTTGCCTCCATTCTCGAGCACCGATCGGGAGCCTGTCCCTTACTAGGTATCCACAGTGTGCAACAAATTTCTTTGAATATTCCCCAAGTACTTGGCCTGTACCCTCGTCGAATTCCGACAGAATGTACCGACCCTCCAACGGCTTCTTTGGGCCTCGCACTTTTCTACTACTCCCGGCAGTTGTCGCTGATCCAGAGGGCTACACAAACAAGTATAAATATATTAATAGAAAAGCCATTCATTTTAATTTCATGTATATACATATAGACTAGATTGTAGATAGACCTCTTCAGGATTGTCTCCCACAAGTTCTTCATAATCAGCGAAGTACTGACTCCCATCATCTATTTGTTCATTATCATCACCTTGGACTTGGGGATTTTGATTGCCGCCGCTGTTGATTAGCTCCATCATTGCCTCATCCATGTTATCATTCGGATCGGCCATTTCTGCAAAAGTTGTTAATTAAAAGATGTTAGAATTCAATTTGTCATGTAGCGCCACAAGAAAGTTAATAAAGTTAAATAGAAGTACCATTAATAAAGTTACTTGATATAAAGTTACATAATAAAATCATATGACATTACTATTATTAATGAAGTTACTTGCCAATCTATTAAAATATTACAATATTACAAAACCTTAGATATTACATGAGGAAGTTAATAAAATTAAATAAAAGTACCATTAATAAAGTTACTTCACATAAAGTTACATAATAAAGTCATATGACATTACTATTATTAATGAAGTTACTTGCCAATCTATTAAAATATTATAATATTATAAAACCTTAGATATTACATGAGGAAGTTAATAAAATTAAATAAAAATACCATTAATAAAGTTACTTCACATAAAGTTACATAATAAAGTCACATGACATGAGAAAGTTAATAAAGTTAAATAAAAGTACCATTAATAAAGTTACTTCACATAAAGTTACATAATAAAGTCACATGACATGAGAAAGTTAATAAAGTTAAATAAAAGTACCATTAATAAAGTTACTTGACATAAAGTTACCATTAATAAGTTACCATTAATAAAGTTAATTATATAATAAGTTATACTAATATTGTGGTGTCAAGTTACTAGACATAATTATATTATAAGTTACTTACAGTTGTAATCTGGTGTCAAGTTACTAAACATAATTACATTATAAGTTACCATTAATAAAGTTAATTATATAATAAGTTATACTAATATTGTGATGTCAAGTTACTAAACATAATTACATTATAAGTTACCATTAATAAAGTTAATTATATTATAAGTTACACTTGTAATCCGATGTCAATTTATTAAATATAATTACATTATAAGTTACCATTAATAAAATTAATCGCTAGGTTGTATTGGGTCGCCGCTAGGTTAATCGCTAGGTCGTATCTTCGCTCGTCGGGTCGTGCCTTGGTTCGTCCGATCATCGCTAGGCTGTCGCTAGGGCGCTATCGTATCTTCGTTCGTCCGGCCGTTAGGGACGTCGTTAGGGGGTTTCGAATAAAACGAATTGTGATATACATCGTTCGTCGCGTGTACGTGCTCTTTTTTCTCCAAATTGTGCATGGAGATGCTCTCGGCTCGATGGCCGGCCACAACACACATACATGCATCGTCCCGCTCGATGGCCGACGCCAAGACAACACAAACGAGATCGACTGGATGGCCGGCGCGCACAACACACAACAAAACATATCTCGCCAGGCGGGCGGCGCCACCGCCAAGCGTGCTTTCGGCCGGAGAAGGCGCGACTCCTGCTGGCCGGCCGGCGTGCTTTTGCCGGAGAAGAAGGAGGCGGCGCTGCCCCGCTCGGACGGAGAGAGAAGAAGGCGCGCGCGCGCTCCCTCCTGACAAAGAAGAAGGCAGGCGCGCGGCTCCCGCCTAGATGGCGTGTTCGGCTCGGAGAAGGAGGCGGTGGCCGCGGCTCGAGGAGGAGGCGTGGACGGCCGGGCCGGTGCACGATCGTGGGCCGTGGCGAAGCGAGGCGGTGGACGGCCGACGGCGGTGGCTCGGGGTCGGGCGAGGAGGAGGGCCGGCGGCGCGCGGCTCGGCCGGGGGCGGCGCGGGAGGATGGCCGCGGTGGCGCGCGCTCGGGGCTGGCCGGGCGAGAGGACGGCGCGGCGGCGGCGCGTGGCTCGGGGGCGAGGAAGACGAGGCAAAAGCCGACGGCGCGCAGCTCGGGAGTAGGCGGGCGGCGGCGCTCCTCTCGATCGGGCGGCGGCGCTCCCGGGCGGGCGGCGGCGCTCACGGACGGCTTCACAGCGACGGCGGCGCGGAGAGACGGCGGTGGAGCGGGGGGAGAGGAAGAAACGTCGATCCGGCCGAAGGTGAAAGACGACAGTGATTTTATACCGCCCCTACATTTAATCCCGGTTGAGAGCAAAGACTGGGACTAAAGAGACCTTTTAGTCCCGGCAATACCAACCGGACTAAAGGTCTAACCTTTAGTCCCAGGGTATTACGCACCGAGACTAAAGGTACCTTTAGTCCCGGTTGCTATTACCGCCCGGGACTAAAGGTTTATCCCACCCGTCCACTACACATTAGGGTTTGTTGTTTGAACTATGCAAACTCTAATCAAGACCACAGGAATCTAATCCGATGGCTGGTAATTTTAGCACTTAAACCCCTCCACTTATCCCATCTGGCTGTTGCAAAACACCCCATGAGTGGGAGGGTTTAAGTGCTAAAATTACCACCATCGGATTAGATTCCTGTGGTCTTGATTAGAGTTTGCATAGTTTGCACAAGAGTCTAGTTTGCATAGCATACGTTCCCTTGTTGTTTATATCGTTTGTGTATACTTAAAATAAATAGATTATTTTTGTTAATTGCATATTAAATAAAGGAAACGGTATTAATTTGATAAAAAAAACAACAGTTACATTTTCTTTTGTGTAATTGCTTATTTGAAAATTTGGGAACATAAACTATTTTCATCCGTTATAACAGCAAACATAAATATTAAAAATAATTAGTATTTTGTTAATGCAAAAATGTTTGACTTAATTAAAATATCTTAAAGTAGTTGTATTCGGTAGAAAATTAGTTTTTGCATGATTTTAACGTAAATTTTGTTCATATATCATCATTTATCTCTAAAATCGTGATATACGTGATATTCACCATTAAATTGGGTTATTTTTTAAATGGTTTTTTCTTTTCTTATTTATTTATGCTAATAATTATTAGATTAATTTTGTTAATTGCATAGTAAATAAAAAGAATAGGTATTAATTTGTTAAAAAATAATAGTTCCATTTTTTTGTCTAATTGCTTTCATAATAAATTTGGGAACATAAAATATCTTATGTTACAATTGTCACATACACATACTCTAATACACTCTATTTATTAGGCGGGCACAGTAGTGATCTTCTTTTTTGACGTATGTTCCTTGGTCATGATCTTGACGTAACCATGGAGTGTCCTCAGCATTTATCATGATGCTCGGATCTTTGGTCACATTGAAAGGCGTGATTCGGTCATCCCTTTCATAATCTTCTGAAATATCTGACTTGTCCTCAATTCTCACAATGTTTCTTTTCCCTGAGAAAACTATATGGCGTTTTGGCTCATTCGTTGATTTGTTGTCATTTTTCCCTCTTTTTGTTTTGGAGACATGTCTTTCACATAGAACACCTGATTCACATCAGCAAAGAAGGACGAATGGTTCACCTTTGTAACCAATATTGTTGAGGTCCACTGTTGTCATTCCATAATCTTTGTCAACTGTTACCCCGCCTCCGGCATTCTTGACCCATTGGCACCGGAACAAAGGGACTTTAAAATTAGGTGCGTAGTCTAGTTCCCAAATCTCCTCTATGCGGCCATAATATGTTTGTCTGTTTCCATTCGGGTCGGTGGCGTCTACGTGAACCCCAATTGCTTTTGGTTCGTGCTTTTTTATCTTGGCCTAGGGTGTAAAATGTATTTCCATTTATCTCGTACCCTTTGAACGTGAGGATGTGCCATGATGGTTGCCTAGCCAACAAATACAGTTGCTCATCAATCTGGTCATTACCCTGACATTCTTTTCGTAACCAATCACTGAAAGTGTCCATGTGCTGACGCATAAGCCAAGCTTCATTCCTCTCTGGGAACTGGGATCGTAGAAAGTCCTTGTGTTTCTTGACATACGGCTCCACCACGGATGAGTTTTGAAGAACTGTGTAGTGTGCTTTATTGAAATAATCGTCCCCCGTACCGATGTATGTTTTCTTTCCTATCGTTCCCTTTCCGCTCAGTCTCCCCTCGTGTCACGATTCAGGAACACCAATTGGGTCAAGTTCAGGAATGAATTCAACACAGAACTCAATGACCTCCTCTGTCCCATAGCCCTCTACGATGCTTCCTTTCCGGCCGAGCACGCCGTGAACATATTTCTTCAGGACTCCCATAAACCTCTCGAAAGGAAACATATTATGCAGAACACAGACCAAGAATATTGATCTCCTTGACCAGATGAACTAGGAGGTGTGTCATGATATCAAAGAAGGATGGAGGGAATACTAACTCAAAGTCGACAAGACATTGAACCACATCATTCTCAGAGAGCAGCAAGTTCCAAAGTGGATTGATTGCCTTCTCGAGAAATTGCATTGAGGAATGCACATAGCTTAACGGTGGCCAGACGTACATGTGGAGGTAGAATTCCTCTTAATGCAACTGGAAGCAATTGCGTCATAAGCACATGGCAGTCATGTGACTTTAAGTTCAGAAATTTCTTCTCGGACATATTTATTATACCTTTTATATTAGAGGAGAATCCAGATGGGACCTTCATGCTGCTTAAGCATTCAAACATGATTTCTTTCTCTTCATTGCTAAGAGTGTAGCTAGTAGGTCTTAAATATTGGCGTCCATCATCTGTCTTCTTTGGATGCAGGTTGTCTCGCTCTTCCATGCGCTGCAAGTCTTGTCGTGCTTCAAGTGAGTCCTTAGGCTTCCCATACACACCCATGAATCCTAGAAGGTTCACACAAAGATTCTTTGGCAGATGCATGACGTCGATCACATTACGCACCTCTAGGACTTGCCAATAGGGTAGCTCCCAAAATATTGACTTCTTCTTCCACATGGGTGCATGACCCGCTGCATCTTTTGGAACTGGTTGGCTGCCCTGTCCCTTACCAAAAACTACTTTCACATCCTTAACCATCTCAAATACATCTTCTCCAGTTCTGTTGCGAGGCTTGCATCGGTGGTCTGCCTTACCTTTAAAATGCTTGTCTTTCTTTCTAACTGGGTGATTCATAGAAAGAAATCGACGATACCCAAGGTACACGACCTTTCTGCATTTTTTCAAATATATACTATCAAGGTCATCAAAACAGTGTGTGCATACATTATATCCCTTGTTTGACTGCCCTGAAAGATTACTTAGAGCAGGCCAATCATTGATTGTCACAAACAACAGTGCTCGCAGGTCGAAGTGTTCCTATTTGTACTCATCCCACACACGAACACCTGTTTCGCTCCATAAAAGTAGGAGTTCTTCAATTAATGGCCTTAGATAGACATCAATGTCATTGCCCGGTTGCTTCGGGCCTTGGATGAGCACCGGCATCATAATGAACTTTTGCTTCATGCATAACCATGGAGGAAGGTTGTAGATACATAGTGTAACAGGCCAAGTGCTATGACTACTGCTCTGCTCACCAAAAGGATTCATACCGTCCGTACTTAAAGCGAACCTCAAGTTTCTTGCGTCTTTTGCAAACTCTGGAAATTCCCTATCTATTGCTCTCCACTGAGACCCATCAGCAGGGTGTCTCAACATGTTGTCTACCATACGGTCTTCTTTGTGCCACCGCAACAACTTTGCATGGTCCTTGTTTCTGAAAAGACGTTTCAGACGAGGTATTATAGGAGCATACCACATAACCTTTGCAGGGATTTTCTTCTTAGGACGTTCTTCCCCCTCAACATCGCCAGGGTCATCTCGTCTGATCTTATACCGTGATGCTTTACATACGGGGCATTCATCTAAATTCTCATAGTCCTTGCCACGGTACAGAATGCAGTCGTTAGGACATGCATGTATCTTCTGGATTTCTAATCACAAAGGACAGATGACCTGTTTTGCTTCGTACGTAGTGGTGGGTAATTCATTAGGGTTCGGAAGCATCTTTTTTGGATCTTCGATAACTGTCCAAATGCCTTATCGGATACACCATTCTGTGCCTTCCATTTCAACAACTCCAAAGTGTTGTACCTAATTTTTTGCCCATCTTGGGCGGATGGGTATAGTAATTTTTGTGATCTTCTAGCATGCGGTCAAACTTCGCCTTCTTTTTTTTTATTTTCGCATTCTTTCTGTGCATCACGAATGGCATCACCAAGAGCATCACCTTCACCAAGAGCACCTCCCTCTTCTTAAGCTTCTCCCATTCTTTGTATCATCGAAGCCACCGAATTGAGCAATAAGGTCGTCAGGGCTCCATTGTTCTTGTTCTTCTTCACATTCCTCCATCATTATCCCGGTTTCTCCATGCTTGGTCCAACAAATATAGTTTGGCATGAAACCCGACTTCAACAAATGTGAGTGAATATTTCTAGAGCTAGAATATTCCTTCAAATTCTGACACAAGGCACATGGGCAACGTATGAATCCATCCCGCTTGTTTTCCTCGGTCACTCTTAAGCAATAATGCACACCATCAATGAATTCTTTGGAGCGGCGATCGGCATTGTACATCCAACCACGTGTCATTGTCTGCATTGTAACATAAAGTATGATAAGTTTCTAATTTTTACTACAGAAATAAAAGTAACAAATAACCTAAAATTCTCTATTTCTAATTTTTCTCAACAAGCAAAATTAAAAAAACACCAAAGTTCTCTATTTCTCTAAATAATCAAGAAATTTGGTAGGCATACTAGTTATAATTAACTAATTAACCCGGTCACAAATTGCAAATTAATGTATGATAAGTTTCTAATTTTTTACAAAGAAATGAAAGTAATAAATAACCTAAAATTCTCTATTTCTTCATTTTCTAAACAAGCAAAATTAAAAAACACCAAAGTTCTTTATTTCTCTAAATAATCAAGAAATTTGGTAGGCATACTAGTTATAATTAACTAATTAACCCGGTCACAAATTACAAATTAAAGTATTATAACCTAAAATTCTCTATTTCTATTTTTTCTAAACAAGCAAAACTAAAAAACACTAAAGTTATTTATTTTTCTAACTAATCATGAAATGTGGCATGCATACTAGTTTAAATTAAATAATAAACCCGATCACAAATTGCAAAAATAAAGTATTCTAAGTAACTAACTAACACATAACCTAAAATTCTCCATTCTTATTTTTCCTAAATAAATTTTATATTCATACTTAGTTATAATTAAATAATCCTTCAAATGTATTATTTATACTTAGTTATAATTAACTAATTAACCAGATCACAAATTATAAACTAAAGTATTATCAAATGTTATTTTTTAAAAAACTAATTATAATGAGAAACCATAAATTTAGTATTTTTCTAACTAAACCAAAAATATGGTAGACATAACAGTAATAAATGGTGTATACTAATTTTTTAGGGTCTTAATTGTAGTTATCTACATTAAAATATTTAAACGATGAAGTGATTGGAGTTTAAAATAGTGTAGAAATCAAAAAATAAAAAACCACATGTACAACACCACAAAATGAGATAACCTGCAGCTAAAACTTGAGAAGATGAAGTTAGTAACCTCTAAACAAGTAAATGACGGCGTAGAAGTGATGAAATGAATCAATAGCCGGAGATGTGAGCACAAATCAATCAAGAACACATGAAGAACATGAAGAACAAAGAAGAAAGTGAGCTCGGGCAGCTCGGCCAGGGGAGGAAGAAGGATTCAAATATGGGGTGGAAGGATTTAATCCCGGTCCCTAACATCAACCGGGACTAAAGTCCCATCTTTAGTCCCGGCTGGTGTCACAGACCGGAACAAAACCTTTAGTCCCGGCTGGTGTCACAGACCGGGACTAAAAATGGACATTTAGTCCCGGTTGGTAACACCAACCGGGACTAAAAGTCCCCCTGCAGATGCCTGACATCATAGCCGTTGGGGCTGGGGACTTTTAGTCCCGGTTGGTGTTACCAACCGGGACTAAAGGTACTTTTAGTCCCGGGCGCCTTTTTTTTCGGGAGCTATTGCTCATTTTGCCCAAGTGACCAAAGGCCTGTTCTGTAGTAGTGATGCGGGTAGAAATTGATGTGACGGAGAGAGAGTGGAGAATATTGCAACTTTCGTTGCAACCGAACAAGGCCGTAGTCGCCTTCTCAAGTAGCAGTGGCCCCGTTTGTCACACGTGGCAGGCTGGGCCCAAGGTATCTCTACTCTCTACAAATAAAAAGGGTGAAAGTAAGACCAAGATTTGGTGCAGTAAAAATTGGTGGAGAATCGTTCTGCCGCCGCTGCGACCTGTCGCTCTGCCAACCCCCGTAATCACGCCCATTATTCACGGCTACTCCCTTCCTTTCCTTCTTTTTTCACGGGTACTTTTCCTTCCCTGCCTTCCGCTGGATGGCTGCTCCCTGACGAGTCATCGCCAATCTCCTTCCTTTCCCTGCGACCGCCGGGAGGGGTTCCGACGCCGGCCCACCGGAGTCCGCTACGGAGGCGACGCCGTATCTCCCACAAGATCGCGCTGTTCCCTGTCCACCGCCTCCGCCCTTCGCCCGCCCCCGTCCCCGGCCCCATAAACGCCGCCGCGGTCCTCCCACGGCGCACCAACGACGGCAACGACGATCCCCTCGCTGCCCCAGCCCCAGAAAACGCCGCCTCGGTCCTCCCGCGACACGCAACAACGATGGCGGCGACGATCCCCGCTGCCCCGACCCCAGCATCGCCGCCCCCGTCGTCCCACGACGAACTGACGACGGCGGCGACGATCCGTGCCGCCTCTGCGCCAACACTGTCTCCCATCGACGACAGCGGCGACGATCCGGCTCCCAGCCCGCCAAATCGATCCAGGGTGGTGCCGGCCTTGGATCTTCCTCTGCTTGAGAGGATCTCTTCCGTTTCCTCCTTTCTCCCTGCCAAGAACGCACTGCCAAGGTATGACGTGGTTATAAATCAAGTTGTTGCTCTGAAAATTCGTTGATGGAGGTAGCCATCAGAATGACGTGGTTATAAATCAGAGAGCTGAAACTGATTAACAGATAGAGAGAGAGTTCCTGCAATCTGTAATTCGTTGATGGAGGTGGACTTTCTGGAATCCACAAGAGAGAATTACTTCTCAGAAAATAGTGTGGGCATTCAGTGAGGGTACACAGGTCTTCTTAATTGTTTTTGTGAGGAAGCTATAATATTCAGAGTGTAGAGAAATTCTTAGAAAATTTTCATTGTCCAAAAGCTGTTGCTGTAACTCGTTATATACTGGTGACGCTTAATTTTATTAGAGTACTTATTTTATTATTTTGGAATTCACTATTGCAAGGGATTGGAATACCCTCACTGTTGTTTCTTGAATGCTGGCTAAAACAACACATCACCCATTCTGGCAATTTAGCCAGCATTATTTCTTGAATTGTGATGTGATGTTTTTAATTGGACAATCAGAACTTGGAACCCTGTGTATTCCAATCCCTTGCACACAGTCTAATTAAAGCCCCATTTCTGTTTCCAGTTGCTGGAAAGAGTTGCTAAGGGATTTGGGATACTGCTGGTCAACAAATACAACTTGTAATTATTTTCTCTCTCACTCTCTCTCTCTCTCTCTCACTCACTTTGAAACTGTGTGGTTTCAGTTTACAACGCATTTCATATACACTCACTTATACAACTCTAAAATATTTTGCTTGCTTCAAGGTGCATTCATCCTCCCATTACTTGTGATGATGTCTAATTAATAAAGGGCAATATATGCTTATTTCAAATAGATTTACATTTTGATTTCATGCTGGGAGATATAAATGTTTTTTCCCCAGATGACTAGACAAGTAGACATTGTCTCACTTTGCACCTTCGGAGACTGGAGCAATAATACAACAAAAATGGCATGCCCATCAGTTATTTGTCGAATTTATGTTTTAGGCATCCATATGTGTGCTTAACTGCTTGTTCATAGTTGCTATCCATCCATGTGCTTATTTAGAATTCTCTGACTGTGTACTGATCTGTCAATCAAGGGTCATTTACTTTCACCATCTAGATTGCTTCACTTTGCATGTTTTGGACAAAGCAGGGCACAAAGAAGCAAGCAAGCAATCATCTCTGATACAATGCCTAAATATATAGAGCCAAATAAATTATTCCATTTAACCTGAACTTGGCATCAATTCCAGCTGTAGCCTTTAAATTGAGATCGGAAAAATATATATAGTATTCTTTCCTTTAACTTGAACTTGGCATCCTGTTAACTGAAAGGGAGAACTGAAGCAGGTTAAGCTACGTACTTGCCTGTCTGACAATAAAGCTACAAACCGCTCATTCTAAGTTTTTTATATGGCCAATTCCTTTGCTGATTGGTCACTCTGCTGGATTGATGTTGTTGTGTTTTGTTTAGGTCCAGGGGCACTACTACTATCTGTAAGTTTGCTCTATATCAGGAAACCTAAAGAGATCTAGGTAAGCTGCCTATGAATGCCAATGTGCAGAGAATTAATATGATTCATGGTTTTAGACTTTTAAAAAGGCTTACATAATTGCAGGTTTGTGTTTCACCACATTGGTTACTCACCTATATCAGTCAGGTCTCTCGCCAATTACAAGTGGCGGGAGAAAACTAGCAGCATCTCAACCGTCCCCATCGGTGACCAATCTCCAAGTAATCATTAATTGCCTACATAGTTTTCTTTGTATTAGCTTATTATAATTCAGTAATCCTATGCTAGACCAGCAACTTACATTGAATAACTTTCCCTTTCTAGCAGCATCTCAACCGTCCAATCACTTCTTCTCCATTTTGGTTTAGTGTTCGAGTAGCTTTTGCAGTGTCTGTATCCAGATAGTTCAGAGAACAAATTAGTGACTTTTATATTTTTTAACTGGGATCAAACTGAGGTAGTTCCATACAAAGGATTTATTTTTATGAAAAAATTGTCACTATGCAAGCTGTGATTGGCTGAAAATGTCACTGTGCAAAGTATGTAGCTTCATTTGACTATGATTTTAATCTATCATTGGTTTGGTTCTGAACTTCTCTTTCCTATCACATGCTTTTGTACAGATTCATAACTCACTTGTAAACAGTTTTGAGTACAGCTAAGGTTCCCATTTGAATTCATATTTCTTGCAAATTGACGCGCATCAGCTATCTAGCTCAATGCATACTTTCAAGCCTACGCTTTAGGCATTGCATTGAACCACGCTGTCACTGCGTACAGCAATGAAGCTAGCTGTACTTGCTATATCCCTTGATCTGTTTACATAGGACAACCTACCCTCAACATTTACGTTACCATTCACAAGCATGAGTCTTCAATGGGATAGACCTTAGCTGAGATCTCCATAAATTGGTTTATGTGCTTTCCTACGTCAAATCTGAACATTAGTTTTTTTTTTTCTATCTCAAGTTATTTGTTTTTGTAGGTGACAGCTCCATCACAACAGCAGTTGTTTTTGTTGGGAGTCCACATCAATTCCTGCCATTCTAGAGGCTCTGGCAAGGTATACAATGACTCATTAGGAGGTGTCATCTTGATATATTAGTAATGAACAGTAATAAGAGTGGCATGTACGTCAAGTGCAGGGCATCTGAGCATGCCACACGAAAAAGATGAGTAAAATTTGAATTCAGATAATGTGTTTCTTGCACTATATACATGAAAATTTCACTTTAAGAACGATGGAAAGGACTAAGCTTACTGTACCGAATATACAATTCTAATAAATATGACTCAATAAAAATTCTGAAATATGATAGGAAATACAAGCTGATAAATTCGATAATATTGGGATATATTCTTACAGGTAGTGTGATGGACACGCCAAGCCCAAATCGTGATTGTCGAGTAGCTTTTGGGGACCTTACAAATACAACCCATGGAGGTATTATAAGCTATAAAAACATCTCTACTTAATAATATTATATGTTCATATGTTGGCAAATCCTCACTAAATTTTATTTAAGGTAATAATACCCGATCAGGCATGGCGCCACTAGAACTAGATCCTAAGGAGAAGAAGAGGCAGAGGGAGAGAGAACGGTATGCAATGATGACTGCTGAAAAGAGGAGGAGAAAAAAAAACAGAAACGCCGTGAGAGGTATGCCATAGAGAAACAAGGTCGTGTTCATCTTCATGACAACCCGGCGGTCCATTCAATAGGTATGGTGTTATTACTGAGTATCACTTTGACTGTAAACCCTAATATAATGAAGAACACAACTTTGGTTTGAATTATCAGATGACGATACAACAAGTGGAATGGATGAAAATAGTGATTGGCTCCATAGGCAATCAACCAACAGTGAAAGCTTGGAACAATTACCAGGTTGCTAAGTTTGCTTATAAAAGTATTTATTTATGCTATGAATGTATGAGACATTGTTTGGTTATGAAATGGTTCAATTTCTGTTGTGCAGATGGTCTGATACCTTTAAACAACATTGATGATATTGGTAACGTGGATCAAATTGACATTAAGAACGTTTTTAGGACTTCTCATGATATGGGTAGTGTAAATGCATCCCCTTCTATCGATAATATTGTAACATGTCCAAAAGAGCGTAAGCGTGAGCTAGAAAGAGCACGAAGGGCAGCAATGTCTCCTGAACATAAGGCGCAAAAAAACAAGAGGCGGCGTGAGTTGTATGAGGCAAAAAATGCACTCAAGAATACTACAAGAAAATTAAAAATGACTCCACAAGAGAAGAAGATGAAACGAAAAGAGATCAACAAACAATACGATGGTGAGAGAATACCGAGCCAACAATCTCGCAAAACTATGTAGCCAAGATAAGATTGCCGTAGCTACAGCTACATCTGGAGTCGCAGCGTCCATAATGCCAGGCGGGAGGATGGCCCACTCGCATTTTAAGATACCTCTCACTCTTCAAGAGGGTGGTTGTTGTAGCTTCACAAAACAGAGTGGTACTGCCAAGCTGCTACAACAATCAGCTCTTATAATTTGGGACGAGACATCTATGACAAAGAGGCAAAATGTGGAAGCACTAGACAACAGTCTACGAGATATAGCAGGCCGGTCAAACCTGCCTTTTGGTGGAAAGACAGTTGTCCTAGGTGGTGATTTTAGACAAGTCCTCCCTGTTGTGCGGAAAGGATCTAGGGCCCAAGTAGTTGATGCTTCTCTCCGAAGGTCATATCTTTGGGAATCCATGCGCCACCTAAAGATTGTCCGCAACATGAGGGCTCAGAGTGACCCATGGTTTGCAGATTATCTGTTGCGCATTGGTTGTGGAACGGAAGAGGTTAATGAAGATGGTGATGTACGCATTCCAGACGAGATATGTGTCCCATACTCTGGTGATGCCGAGAAAGATCTTCATACATTGATAGACACCATCTTTCCAGATCTAAATGCAAACATGGCGGACAAAGACTATATTACCACCAGAGCTATTTTGTCTACACGTAATGATTGGGTGGACATGATCAATATGAAGATGATTGATATGTTCCAGGGCGGTGAGACTTTGTATCACAGTTTTGACTCTGCAGTAGATGATCCACATAACTACTATCCATCAGAGTTTCTTAACACTTTGACTCCCAACGGATTGCCTTCACACGTCTTAAAGCTAAAGCTCGGGTGTCCTGTCATATTACTTAGGAATATTACCCTACCAATGGTCTATGCAATGGTACAAGACTGGTGGTGCGGGGGGGTTTCGAGAGAAATACAATTGACGAGAAATTGTGGTGGGGCAAAGATCTTTGGGGAAGCGGGTATTTCTTCCTCAAATACCATTATGCCCGTCTGATGATGAGATGTTCCCGTTCCAGTTTAAAAGGAAGCAATTTCCTATCAGGCTAAGCTTTGCCATGACGGTCAACAAGTCACAGGGCCAAACCATCCCGAACGTGGGTGTGTACTTGCCCGCACCGGTGTTCTCTCATGGACAGTTGTACGTTGCGATGTCTAGAGCCACGTCAAGAACCAAGATTAAGATCCTTGCGCTCCCCCCTGATGTGGAATCACAGGAGGAGACAGCCAAAAAGATACAGAAGAAAAACGCTAAAAAGAATGCCGAGGGGAAAAAGTTTTAGAATATATCAAATAGAAAAGCTAAGAATAAGAAGACCCCAATAGTGAATGGAACTTTCACGAAGAATATCGTATATAAAGAGGTTCTAACACCATAGACAAGGTAATATAGCATTACTAAAGCATACACTATATTTTATTTTTTCCGTTCAATTTATATATATTTATACAAATATCATGCCACCAACGTTATTTTTTTGTTTCCAGGTATTTTTAAATGGATTATTATTGGACTTCTTTGGATAGATGTTGTATACGCACTATGTACCAACTGGACAATTATTGTTTTGCTTCACAAGGCATTCTATGGAAAATATTTTATAGCTGAAATGTAATTTTAATATTATTTAGGGTCTTATCATGTGAGATCTGTATCTTATTGTGCTGGCGTTAGATTTACATTTAAATAATATTCAACATTTAAATAATATTCGATAGCCGAAAAGTGGTATATGACTTCGTCATGCTATCATCATCCTTCAAAGAGATATGTGTTGATATTACGTACACTTGAAGGTAAGTAACAAACTCGTAATACACATTATCTTCTATCTCTGGACAATTAACCAACCTCCAAAAAAAAGGGCCACGTCTTGCACACGACAGCCTCGCCTCGGTCTTAGCCTTGCCGCCACACCACAAGCACAGCCATGCCAGTGCCAGCCGACGTGATCCCACACTTCTGGCGTTGTCGTTGCACCGTCTCGACGCAAGTTCAATGCATCGTCCATGTAACCATGTACAAACAGGTTATTAAAAATTGAAAATGTCATTCAATGATTAAATTCAAAAGTTTAAACAAAAAATAAACATGCCGTTGGAATCTTTAATTTAAAGTTGAATAAAAAATTTAAAAATTTCCGCACCATGTACAAACAGGTTATTAAAAATTAAAAAGCTATTTCAATGATCAAATTTAAAAGTTTAAACAAAAATATAAATGCCGTTAAAATGATGAATTGAAAAGTCGAATGATAAAAATAATAAATAATAAATAATAAAACCTATGAACTAGACATTCTCGAGTGAAATAGGCATGACACACATGGTTAAGTGCATCTCCAAAAATTTCTAAAACCTACGTCTACTATACATATTTGCTGGTGAGATTGAAAAAGACTGGCATATACACATTATAGATATGTTGCACATTATAGATATGTTGCACATTATAGATCATCGCTTGCAATTATAACATACATCATTTAAATATTTCTTTATATCGCTGACGGTGAACCTTGCCGTAGATACTCGAGTGGATATCTTATTCTGCAGTATATGTCTACGTGGAATCATCCTACAAAGCACATATTTATACGGTGAGTATAACATCATTCGTTTTAAGTTTTTGTGGTAGATTTTTCAAGATACACATTGTTAGCCATGTTACGGACGCTAAGCTATTTTTTACATATATACTCAGGATGGTGTGGAGATGCGACGGAATTTATTTGTGGATTTATTGGCGCACGAAAAAAATGGTTATCGGAGATATCTTCCTGTCGATGTAAAGCATTATCTTAGACGCATCACAGAAAAGTCTATATCGTAGAGAATATAAGATGTGATACCATTATTATGTGGTTGTATTAATTTCACGATATTTATCTTTACGACTAAATGTCACTCTAACAATGGTATTTAAATTTATGGTATTGTTATCTTATCGTGCAATCTAGATGTTGGTAGATTAAAAATTGATGTCCCGTAGCAACGCACGGGCACGCTACCTAGTCATATATATATGACCAATAATGACATCTAGTGAGAGAGGTTGCCTAATAAGGGTTTCCGAAATATATAAAGATGCTCAGGAGGTGGCAGTGGCCGATTTCCATATGAAATTTTTTTATATTCATACTTGAATTTTTTTTCTTTCAATTTATTTTCTCATTTCCACTTCGGTGCAATTAATAATGTTTACTTTAATCTATTATTACTGCTTCCAAATAGATAAAGGTTAATTTTTCCTTGTGAGGATGACTCAGTCGTCAAGTATATCGTACTTTACGCTTGGATATCATCTGTATGCTACGACTGCTGACTTGCTCTTGCCTTGAGATTTCAGTCTCTCAGACTGAATTGCATGCTCTTCTCTTGGCCACATTTTGCTAAGAAATATTTAGCGTGGGCATTCTTAAATGTGACTGCTCATTTCTGTGTACTTCTTTCATTACATTGCTACGCTGGGTGGCTGGCCCTGTCTGATTGTAGCCTAGGCTGCAGCTTCTTGGGCCAATCTGGGCTTCTCAAAGCACACCGTCGTTGATTTCTCTCCATGGTCGCATTGGACTGGCCATGAGAAAATATAGTAAAGGGTTTACTAGTACACAGATGCTTTTCAAAGGCGGTTCGTAATACATTTCTACTGGTGTTTTTTTAAACCGTCAGTGGGAGAGGCCAATGAAAGTGGCTCATTTCTACTGTCGGTTCCTTAAGAGAACTGCCAGGTAGAAATAGGGCCGATTTCTACTTGCTGTTCTAAAGAGAAACCGCCAGTAGAAAAAAAAACGCTAGTGTCAAGAGAAATGGTTTGAGTACTAGTGGTTTATGCTAAGGTAGTCGAGAGAGGGGAGAAGAGATAAGAGAAAGAAAGTGTAAGTCACGGTCAGTTAATTGGTCCGCTTATGCATAAAAAACATTGTGATGGCAAGATATAGAGTGGGATTATTTAAATAGTTCACAAAAAACATAATTTGGAGAACGAATTTAAGAAAGACATTAAGTGATGCTCTTAATTTGGGAGAAGTAATCGTTGAAATAAACTAAACATTATTGCACCAAGCGCTACTACTAATGAGAAATTAAACAATTGAGTTCAAAGAAAATTCAAAGCTGTATAAATATAAATATAACGATTATGATGGACTTCTCATCCGTCAACTTATATCTGATTATTCAGCCAGCCAACATCTGATCTGTGAGGGATGCATGTAACGCACGGCCAGCAATACTTATTAGTATATAGTAGCATAGCATTAGTATAATCCGGGATGCGGATCAGATAATTAACAGCTGCCTGGGATGAAGCCAACTTTTCCACCGGCCACGTCATACACTACCTCCGTGGTCGCCAGCGTATGCGTCCCAATGACTGAGTACGGAGCGCCGTCGTCACCGGCGATCCATTGGTCGGAGAAGGCGAGGCAGGTCACGGTGAATGGACCGGCGGTGGGGTCGTCGTAGTACAGCACCTGGTGCACGTCGATCAGCAGGCTGTCGCCGTTGCCGAACTTGAGCTCGATGAGCGGTACCTCGAGCTCCTGCAGCTCGGTGAAGTTGTAGCATGTGTCGAAGCCTCCGAACCCTGGCACCGAGTTGCTGTTGTACTGTGACATCTCCTTCCGAAAGGCGTCGCGCAGTGGTGTGTATGCGTCCGGCGGCAACAGCGTGATGGCGGTCCCCGTGTCCACGTTGCTGCCGTTGACGCCGAAGCTGTTCGCGAGGATCGGGAGGTCCTCACCGCCGAGGCTCATCCCGACGAGGTCGATGAAGTACATGCTTGCCAGCTCGGGGTTGCCATCGTTTTTGCTCACCAGTGGGGCGTGCGCGGTGATGCGGTTGTGTAACACCCTGAAATTTGCATTTTTCCAAAATAGGTGAAATTGAATTATTATGCAATTGTGTGAGTGCATTAAACATAGAGTAATAATTAATTTTATTAAAATAAAATCCATCATAAGGTAGAGACATGCTTTTTGCATTCATGCTGGTGCATAATTGTTTTTGGATTGCTTGGTGTTGTTCAAATTCAAATTTGAATTCAATTTGCATTTCAAAACTGGTTTGAAATAGATAAAAGAAAAAAAAAAGAAAAGAGGAGAACTTCACCCTCTTTCTCCCTATTTGGCCCGAAGGCCCATTTTCCCTCCCTTTCCTTTCTTCTGCGCGGCCCAGCAAGCCAGCAGGCCCAAGCCGAGCGCTCCCCTTCCTTTCTTCCTCCTCCGGTCACCTTCCAAAAATGGAAGCCGGGCCTTCCATCTTCGATCCGAGCTCGGAGCTCCCCTTTCCATGCACGGCGCGACCTCCGGGCTATAAAAGCCGGTGCTCCACGCTGCACCGCCCCCATCCAGCCCCTAGCTCGGCCGCCCGTTTAAGCTTTGGAGGAGCAGCGGCGGCCGCCCGCAACCCTAGCCGCCGCCCGGCTGCTGCGTCGATTTGGTCTCCGCAAAAGCCGCTCTGTCACCGTAAGCTCGCGGAGCCGAGCCGCCTTGACTCCGCGACCTCGCCGGATCTTTTCTCTCTGTTTTTCGCGTTTTGGTTCATGCCCTAACCTCCGCCGAACCGTAGGGGAGTCACCGCCGCCGCCCGTTCAAGCCGCCCGTCCTCGCCTCCGAGCCGTCGGCCGTCGTCTTCGCTTCGGGGTGAGCTCGCCCCGCCTTTCTCTTTCTCCCGTGCCATCCCCACTCGAAACCGAGCGCCCTAGGGCCATGTATGCGTCTTGCCGACGAGTTTTGCTTCGCCGCCGGCGATGGCCGGCCGCCCGTCTTGGCCTTCTTCTCCGGCCGGCTCCTCTCCTTCCCTTCCCCATCTAATCCGAGCCGTACATCCGTGATCCAAGGGATCAGATCGATCCATACCCCTTCGTGGCGGTTTTGTAAAAGAGTCCCTGAGTTCTTTATTTATATAACCCGCCGTCCCTGTTGTTTTCGAATTTTAATTAAATTAATTCCGAAATTAACTTCTCAGTATTTACAAGTTTGCCACTGTTTTTCTTTTTAAGCATAACTTCTCCAATTTAGCTCCGATTTGATCCGTTCAAGTTGCGTTGGATTCGTAATTTCATAATCTACATGTTTATGGTACTGTTAACCATGTTTCTCAACTTTTAATTTTATTGTTTAATAAAATTTATAAGTTTTCTACATGAAATCTTGTGTAATTAAGTAATTTGTCCGTTTTAGCTCCGATTTTGGTGATCCAAACGTCTGCAGTGATCCTAGCGATGCGTAGATTCGTTTTCTAAACTTTTTATCTTTGTTTTATGATATTGGTGTACTGTTCTAATCTATGCTCTTGTTTGCTATGCATGATTGCGCTTGGATGATTGTATGTTGATTGTTGTGGAGTATAGACGGTGAGCAATACGCTGGTGATCAGGAGTACTTTGACGAGCCATATCACCAAGGGTTCGTTGAGCAAGGCAAGTATAGCATGGGATCATCCTTGTTACCTATTCACCATTAACTATTAAATTCATATTGCATGTGTCTTCCTTGTTTACCCCTAAGGATTTCCTAGCATTTGTATCTTGTACCTTGATTACCGTGGGTTTATGTATTTGGGTAGCTTATGCTAGTGCTTAAGAAATAACCACTATGATCCTGTAACATGATTAATGATATATGCAACAAAGTTTAAAACTCGCTTTTTAGCAACGGAAAATTAAAGGGGAAGAGTACTGTTTGCTCTTGTCCTCCCTAAGGACTTATCTCGTAAGTGAGCACCCGGGACTTACAAAGACAACCGTGGGGGCTATATGGCTCGGCTTTAGTCAAGTATGAGGACCCTCTTCTAGCTTGTTAGAGGTTACCGAAAGGCGCAAAAGGGGCTTTACACGATGGGCATAGCGTGGCTTCGTCCTCATGTGTTCTTCTGCGGTGTGAACCATTTGGAAGGGGGATTCTATGTCCGCTTGTCGAGGAAACCTAGCGGCCCTAACTTGTTAGACGAACCTTTGAAAGACTTCATAGTGAAACCCTGCTATGCACCTCGGCAAAGTAGTTTGGGGAGTAATTAACCCAAGCATATGGGAATCACGACTCACGGTGAAAGTGTACAACCTCTGCAGAGTGTTAAAACTGATATATCAGCCGTGCTCACGGTCACGAGCGGCCTAGACTTCTTATAGAATAATGATTTGTGCGATGGAAAATTCTTGTTTACTGTTTTGCTATACTTTAATCATTGTTTACATGATCATATGGTTAATTGGGATTTATGCTACTTGTTGCTACTCACTTATGCTAAAATTGAGATATGATAAAAGTTGCTAACCGGCTGTAAACCATGTCGCCTTTTGAGCCTCATTAACCCCATGTTATTCTTGTTAAGTACAACATGTACTTACGCTTGTTTATTTTTATTACTTGGAAAATCCCGGATGGATAACGGATAATCGTGTCTATGAGGACTCGATGAGGATTACTAGTCTTGTGCTTCACCGGTTGACGTCCCTCGTGGCTTTGGAGTCTATCGGAGTGCTAGTTATCTTATTTTGTTTCCGCTGAGACTTTGAATAAATTTATGTAATAAAGTACTATTCGTGATGTAATAAAGGCACCGAGCTTGATACTCCGGTTGGTTTGTCTCTATATGTGTGTGATTGATCTCTGGGCACACATATGGTTTTGTATTCAGTTTTATTCTTAAAACTGGGTATGAGCCGTGTCGACTGTAGGACGCAAGCCTAGTTAGCAATGGTCGTTTTTAGCATCTCCTGTTTCACTTATTTCATGCTTACTTTCTTAGTCTTGTTATTTGCTAAATTTTTATGTTGTTTCTCATCTTATTCTATTACAAAATTTATTGACTCTATTTCTAACTTAATCTTGGTCTAATTCTCAGAGATGACACGTGCCCATAAGACCGCTCGTATTAGCACCGGAGGCTACATCCCACCCCGTCTTGAGTACGCCCGATGGAGCCCCGCGACGAGGTCATGGTCGAGGAAGATGAGGATGTGCAGATGCACCAAGTGGAGACTGAAGAAGAAGAACCGGAAGTGGTGATCATAGATATCTCTGATGATGAAGAGGAACACCAAGAGGACGTTGCTGGAGCTGATCCACCACCACCACCCCAAGGTGGCGCAGCAGGAGGAGATGATCTTCCCATGGGATGGACCAAGAGGCTCTACTCCAAGCGGGGAGATTATGCCAACTACTACCATGCTCATCTTATGGATATGTTCCATAGCTACTATGATGGCCAGTTCGCGAAGTGGGAGTACTTTTACGAGGAGAACATCCACCCCGTTGAGGGCACTTACTTGGAAGGCGAAGGTGGTTGTCTACATCCGGAATGAGGAGGTAGAAGCTTTCCAAGTGGACTCGATGTTTGAGGCATACGGCTGGACGTACCACTCTTCAAAGCCAGCATGGAAGACGCAGCTCTGAAGCCTACCTTGTATACCATGAGAGGCGCTATGAGGACATGATGGAGGATGAGGACCGCTACCTTCCTCGTTATGATGAGGAGCTGGGATGGGTGATGCTGAATCCCTAGGATGCGGATCCTACCACTCGATCGCTAGTCCTCTTTGCTCATGAGTTGATCTTGCCGACAACGCCGCGACCGAGGCTAACACAACAAAGGTCACGCAAGAGAAGTCGAGGGAAGCCGATGACCTTAGGGAGGAACTCCACCGTCCAAGACTTTATGAGAAGCTAGATCGAGCCTAGGAGTTGGAGTCTATCTTTATCATAATACGATAGTATCGTGGTTTGAGTCGAGTCAAGTCGAGTCTAGTCAAGTGTGTGCGTGTGAATTTTTAGTGTGTGGATGATTATCATTATGCTTATGTTTGAGTTGGATCTTTGTTATGAGTGCTGGGAGATTGTGGGCATGTCCACAAGTCCCAATGTTTAAGAATTTTTTTAAGTTAGATTAATAAATGTTTAAGTTTGGGTCGGTTATATCGTTTTGCTGAAATCTGTCTCTAGAACAGTCTGTGTTCTTTAGTTGATACCCGCCAATCTGTTCGTGCAAAATTTATGAAATTTTTATGAGAGTAATTAGACTTCAGTATCTTTCAAATGCCACTGGAATCACCTTTTTATCAGTTATGGTTTGAGAGAAATAATTGTTGGAGTTGAAGGTTTCTGCGCTGACAGCCTCTCTGGACAGAATTAATGTTTTGCTGTTTTACTCCTAGTTCACGTCAGAATCTGGAAATCTCACCTGAATGAAAGTTGTAGATAATTTCTTAAGCTTTCCATCCATATATGCCACGACTCATTTGATTATCTGTAGCTCGAGTTATGACTGAATTACTGTGCTGCTGTTGCATGAAGACGCCCAGAAATTTTCAGCTTCAGTGTTTGTTTGCATAAGTGATTTGTTTGGTTGGGAATATGCTAAACTTGAGCATTTGCTTTTGGAGAACAGATGGCAGCAAGAGGCAGAGGAGCTAGGGGACGTAGAGGTGGTAGAGGTATTGGCAACTATCCACCGCCACCACCACCGCCACCGCCAACTATGGAGCAGATGTTTGCAACACAAACTCAGTTGCTGCAAACCTTGGTGCAACACATCTAGAACCAGCCAGCTGCACCACCGCCACCACCACCCCCTGCTAGAGACAAGCGTGGTGATTTCTTGAAGGGTCGCCCTCCGGTATTCTCCCATACTGCAGATCCACTGGAGGCCGATGACTGGCTTCGTGCAGTTGGGAAGCAGCTCAATATAGCACAATGCAATGACTATGAGAAGGTGCTATATGGTTCCGGACAGTTACAGGGGGCAGCTCAAACCTGGTGGGAGTCGTACCAGTATGGTCACCCCCACCCAAACCAGATCACCTGGCAGGAGTTCCAGGAAGCATTCAGAGCTCACCACATCCCCGAGGGGGAGATTGAAGTTAAGAAGGAGGAGTTTCGTAGGCTGAAGCAAGGTTCCATGTCAGTGGGCGAGTACCGTGACCGGTTTTCTCAGCTATCTCGTTACGCTCCTGAGGATGTTGACACTGATGCGAAGAAGCAGGGACGTTTCCTGAAGGGATTATATGATGAGCTTAGGTTGCAGCTCTCATCTACTCTCTACCCCAATTTCCATGCACTGGTGGACCGAGCGATAGTGGTGGGTAACCTACGCCAGGAGCTGGACCACAAGAAGAGAAGGTGGCGGGGGACGGGGCTCGGAAGCAACACTCGCTCCCCACCAATCGGGGGCAACCGCCAAGGTACCAAGGTTCTTATCCCCGTGGAACCGCAATCGAAATCAGCCAGCGCCCTCGGTATCCACGCCAGCCTGGTGGATAGCCACAAAGAGCAGAAGATGGCAATCGACGCGCCCGGCCCCGAAACCCCTAACAATACCCCAGTGAAGAGCAAAGTGCACCTAACACCCCCAATAGGTGCTACATCCGTGGTGAAGCAGGTCATATGTCTTACCACTGCCCCAAGAAGCGTAACCCGCAGACTCCACGCAACTGCAGAACAGAATCGGAAGAGGCGCACCCTCGGCTGAACAACACCGGAAAGGTGAATCATGTGTCTACCGATACCGCCCAGAAGCACCGAGGTCATGCTCGGTACGTTCGGTGTCAATTCCATCCCCGCTCTTGTTCTTTTTTTCGACTGAGAGCTTCGCATTCTTTTATTTCGCATATATTTTTATCCAAATGCATGGCATACCAGCATGTGCTCTAAAAAAAAACTTCATAGTAAATTCACCGGGTGGAAGTATGTCGTACAAGATAAATGTCCGGCAGCTAGTCTGTCTATAAAGGGGTAGACTTCAAAGTTTGCCCTATAGTGTTGAGAACAGCTAGGATTGATCTTATTCGGGTATGGACTGGATGAAGAAACATCATGTAGTGATTCAAAGGTGTCAAGAGAAAGTGGTAGTACCGACAACGCCAAGTGGGGGACGTAATCGGTGTTGATGTAATAGTTCAACCTCAAAGAACCGCCACCGTGACCCAAATGAATGGAGATGGTAGCCGCCAGGACCGCGTCGTGGATGAGTTCCCGGATGTGTTCCCCGATGATTTGCCGGTATGTGTTAACACTAGATTTTTAAGAAAGCCGAGAAGATGACAAATGGGCGATGCGTGGCGGACTTCGCAAGTGTTCAAGAGCATTCGGCAGGTATCCATTCGGCTAGCTCTGGGCAGTTCGGTAAGCACCCACGCGGTCGGCTAACTCTAAGCGATTCGGCAAGCATTCATGCGGTCGGCTATCTTTGAAGGCGGTGGCTTCATTCGGGAAGCAAAAGGTGGCAAGCGAAGCCGAATAGAAGGAGAAGAACGTGATAATCAAGGATTCGAAGAAGACCATAGCAAGAGAATCGCCATACTTTTGAGTTACCTTTAATATATTGTGTAAATCGTAATCTCTTAGGATTCATGTTATGTCCAGGGTATAAATATAGACCCTCGACCATTGTAAAGGATATACACAATCAAATCAATACAACCGGCCCCGTGCCACGTTTGAGTCCCTTTTTGTCGTGTCGTCGAGTTCTTCGAGAGGAGCCAATCGATCCGTCGACCTCCGTAAGTTCCGGCAACCTTGCTATCATGTCTAGTATCATGCGGTGGATTTAGATCTTGATGCAAGTAGTCTTGTTCGTCTCGATGGGATGGCCGTGCGGCGGCAGCGTCTACTTGATGATCAAGAAGTCTTTGCTTATGCTTTGTCTATCTCGACTAGATGGCCGTGCGGCGGCGTCCGCTTGATAGCTTAGCGAGGCAAGATAGTTATCGATTCTTGGTTAGATCGTGAGTCGTGCGGCGGGGCTAGGATCTGTTCAAGGATTAGTTATCGGCTCTATTAGATGTGGCAAGATCTAGTAGATTCATTAAGTTATCACGTGTTGCATGACTTTAATATTTTATTTATTTGTAACACTCTTTTGCCCAATCTAGATTTGATCGGTTTCGGCTTCTTATTTTATAGATCTATTTGCTCTCTAATGCTCTTTACTTATCATGATAAATAGATCGTATGCTTACGTAGCGAATTAGATCAATCTAGATTGTCACATGTTCTTGGGTTCTTGCATGTTAGAAACGCTTAGACTTTGATAGGATCGGGTATCGTCTGCGGCGGATGCAGGTCTTTGATTAGTTTAGTCGTGATAATTTGTATGTTCCTTCTTCATGGACCCCAGCCTACGTTTGTATTGCCGAGCTTGGTTATGCTTCAATTCGTAGTTAACTTTCACTTGTTCAAACATGTCTTCTCATACATGCATGTTCGGCAATCAATGCATTACGTGTTTCACCCTCATATTAGCCGAATGAATCGCATGCATGATTGGCGAGCGACTTCTATAGGCGTATGTCGTCGTAAGTGGCCGGGGGGCCGTATATACGGGCTATGCGGTCTCATCCGACACGTTCGATTTTGTATTTAACGATTTCTTTGTCCCTTGTCGGTTTTTTCAGGTCAAACCGGCGGCACGCTTCGGATCTCCAAACCGTGCGGTTGTCCGATTGAAGTCACGCTTTTCGGCTTGCTTTGTGTGCTTGGCGCGGGGTGCAGATTTTGTGCCAACACACTTTTTTGGCACGCCCCGGTGGGACCTCTCTTGATTCAAGATGTCGGACGTCAATAACAATCATGTTACGGGCGTGACGCTGGATGAATTGCCGGACCAATTGAGAGCAACGATGGAGCAAGCATGCGAGCAATACAAGCATAAATGCTTAATGTCTTTCTCCAAGAACAAGAGCAACAAGGTTTTTCGAGAATCGGTCATTGCCAAGAGTTCTTCTTGCACATCAAACCGATTGCTCAAGAGGAAGAAGCTCAAAAGGTATCGATTTGGTCCATAAAGCCTTGGCGGATACCATTAGAAACCACAACACGGCCTTTCTAAATACTTTCCGAGTAATCATGGCTAATACTTTCGGCCAACAGTGATAAGTATTTTGAAGATGGTGTGGGGACCAATTCGTGGACCCGGTGCTTTTCAATATTCCAAAATATCAAGAGAAGCAACCTGAAGATGCGAGGAACATCACAGGATCAACAAAGATGAAGTAGAGACTCATGAAAAGCAACCACCTCCTACTTATGGCCAAGTGACGTTTGGCACTCTTGAAAAAAGAGTACCGCAATCTGCATACAAGATATCTCTCCATCAAACAGGTTACAAAGGAACATGTATGGGGATGGATACCATGAGTTCACTGACTATCTTGCTCTAGATGCTCTACCGAATCCGGGATATAGAAGTGCGGCGGGGAATACCATCCGGAGGACAAGCACGTGGAACTCCGAAGACGGACATTGACATAATCATGCGAGAGGATGGCTGATATGATGCAACATCGTTCGGCCTAAAGCCAAAGAATCAATCCTATTCATACAAGTCTGCGTACCCGAAATGGTATAACAGGGTTGCACTACCGGCAAGGGTGAAGCCACCAACAGACTTAACCAAATTTTCTGGTCAAGATGATACAAGTACCACAGAGCATATTAGCCGATATACGATCTGACTTGGGGAGGCGTCCCACGACGAAGCTTGGAGGATTCGGTATTTTCCATTGTCTCTCACAGGCCCGGCTTTCACACGGTTTACTTCTCTGCCCGGTGATTCTATTGGTACTTGGGCGGAACTTGAACAGAAGTTTCATGCTTATTTCTTCACCGGAACTACTTGAAAAGAAGCTGGTAGACCTTACCGTTTAAGACAGAAAGTTAATGAGACACCACAAGAATATCTTCGTAGATTCGGAGAAAACCAAGAGTCTTTGCTTCTCGCTGAATTTACCGAGACGATCGATTACTGGAATAGCAATAGCGGGGATCTTTGCCGAATGTCGGGGAGAAGGCTGTTCGGCATGGAATTTGATGATCTCGGTCAACTCGCTCGAGATTAGCTGTCATGAGTAATCGGGCTCGGGGTTTCGAAGGGATAACCGCTATCGGAAGGGTAATGTTGCTAGTAAGATGTATCGAGTTTCTGGAAGAAGCAACCGAGTGCGAGGATGAAGATGAAATAGTCATAGCCGAGTTGACTTGGGATAAAGAGCCTACCCAAGTAAGTCGGCGGTGGCTGAAACAACAAAAGGGGACTTACGATTTTGATGTCTCCAAATCGGATAAGCTTTTTGATCTGTTGGTGAGGGAAGGGCGCATCAAGCTGCCGAAGGGCATCCCATGCTACGCCCGAAGGGGTGAAAGACAAGAGATATTGTGGTTATCATAATACTAATTCTCACTCCATCAATGATTGCCGAGTGTTCGAGTTCGGATTCGAAAGGCAATTCAAGAGGGGCATCTGAAATTTGATGGCAAGATGAAGATTGATGGCAAACCTTTCCCTCGAACATGATTTCTTTCTCTGTTGGAATGGTCTCTGCAGATGACCCTAAAAGCAAGGGAAAGATGAAAGTGTTGACATCGAAAAGAGCTAAGAAAAGTGGCAATCAGTAGACCCCAACCGACAGATTACTGGCTGAAGAAATGAAAGAAAAGTTCGGTTCAAAAATAGCCGAACCGAGAAAGGTGAAACGTCCGGACCAAGGGTGACATCACGAATCTTCTTTGAATAAATGGCGGAGGCGGCAAGAGCAAGAATATTATGAAGAACAAAAGTTCTTAGAAGAACGGTGGAGATATGAAGAAGAGATGCACCACCGAGAACAAGAAGAACGTATGAGGGAACTAGAAACAGTCTCATTGGGGTTGTTCATTCTTTAAGCATTGTTGGAATGAAGGCTTGAAGTCTGCCTGCTAGAAACAATTGCCCGAAATGCACGTGATCGATATTATGGTTACTGAGCGGTCTCGAGTCAACCGCCGACCAGTCCATGAAAGACTTGGAGTTCAATTTCACGAGGACGATCGGCGTATAAAATTAAATAACTTTGATCATCGAGAAAAAGAGATTCGCGGATCAGCATTGGGTTCATCCCGAAGAGTGCGATGAGGAAGGAAATACTCATGGATATAGATGGCGAGAAAGGGCAATGGTGCCCACCGGGGTTGAGGAAAAGTCGAAAGAGGAGAGTGCAGCGATTAAGAAACAAAAAAGCTGGAACAGTTTGCGAGGAAGAAAAGAAGGAATGGCGCCCAAAGAAGAAATCCGATGAGAAGGGTCCTTCGGGTGATGCATGCATGGCTTTCTTCCTCCCATCAGAAATTCATAGCCCCCGACAATCAAGAAGTACAAGAGGAGATTTACTCGATTTTGATGAAAGTGAGTTTCGAGGATCTAATGGCTCGGCTTATACTAACACGACAAGCAACTTTTGACAAGCCGGCCAAACATCGTCACTTGAAACCGCTTTACGTGAAAGGATACGTCAATGGGAAGCCTCGACCAAGATGTTTGTTGATGGATGAGCTGCTATCAATATAATGCCATATTCCACGTTTAGAAAGCTCGGGATGACGGATGAAGATTTGCTTAAAACCGACATGATCCTTAGAGACTTTGCTGGCAATCCTTCGATACTCGAGGAGGCTGTGCATGTTGAATTGATGATTGGGTCTAAAACCACGATCACTACGTTCTTCGTCATTGGCGGCAAGGGGCATACAGTTTGCTTCTTGGGAGAGCTGGATTCATGCTAATTGTTGTATTCCTTCAACTATGCACCAAATCCTTATTCAATGGATAGGGGATGACGTGGAGATCATACATGCCGATGATTCGGTAAGTGTGGCTGCTTCGAACCCGGCTTATTGGGAATATGATGGTGTTGATTGTTTTTTACGGCAAAGTATGGAAAGAAGGTCCTGTTAATGTATTCAACAAGGATCAACGGCCGATCCAAGCGATCGGCTCGAACAGCAATTTTTGATGGGTAACCCAATCGATGGCAACAAAGGAAAGTTGGGACACGGTTTTATGTCGGCGGAGACAAATTAGAAGAGATAAATGTTGGCGATGAGTCCAAATCAAGGCCGATGTACATTAGTGCAAATTTGAGTCGAGAATGTAGAAAGCAATTAGTAAATCTTACGAAGGAGTTTAAAGATTGCTTTGCTTGGGATTATCTGAGAGATGCTGGACTAGATCGTTCTATTGTTGAGCATCGATTACCTATTAAGTCGGGGTATCGACCCTATAAACAACCTCAGGAAGATCTATAAAGAAGAGGTACTTGGCCGATGTGAAGAAGGAGATTGAAAGACTATTAGAAGCAAACTTCATTCGGCCGTGCGGATACGCAGATTGGATTTCGAATATAGTTCTGTTTACAAGAAGAATGGGAAGATGAGAGTTTGTATAGACTTGAGAGATCTTAACAAGGCCACTCCAATGGATGGGTATCCGATGCCGATTGCCGATTTGTTAGTAGACGCGGCGGCCGGGTATGAAGTCATTAGTTTTATGGATGGTAATGCTGGCTATAATCAGATCTTCATGGCAATAGAAGATATTTCAAAAACGGCTTTTTAGATGCCACAGCCACATTGGTTTATTTGAATGGATTGTAATGACGTTTGGATTGAAGAATGCCGGTGCAACTTATCAAAGAGCCATGAATTACATATTTCATGAGTTGATCGGCAAAATTGTGGAGATCTACATTGATGATGTAGTAGTCAAATCTAAAGACTATGAGAAACATTTAGGCGATCTAAGAAGAACTTTGGAATGCACTAGAAAACATGGTTTGAAGATGAATCCAAACAAATGTGCTTTCGGATTATCACCGGGTGAGTTCTTGGGATTCCTTATTCATAAAGGAGGAATTGAAGTTGGAAAGAAGAGCATGGAAGCAATAGACAAAGTTGTTCCCCAACTAATCTCACGAAATTACAGTCCACCTTTCGGCAAGATCAATTTCGTAAGAAGGTTCATTTCAATTTATCGAAAAAGAATCTTGCCCTTTTCTCCATTATTAAAGCTCAAGAGGAATCAAGAATTTGTATGGGGTGACGTGCAACAAAAGGCTTTTGATGAAATTAAAGAATACATGAAGGCACCACCGGTTTTGGTACCTCCACAACTTAACAAGCCTTTCAAGTTATGCGTGGCGGCCGATACCCTAACGATAGGATCGGCCCTCATGCAAGAGTATGAAGGGAAGGAGCGAGTCATAGCTTATCTTAGCCGAAAGTTTGTTAGACCCGGAGACAAGATATTCGGCTATGGAAAAATTGTGCTTGTGTGTGTGTATTACTCATGTACTAAGCTTCGGCATTATTTATTAAAAGCCGAATGCGTGATTATTTCAAGTCATGATGTGATCAAGCATATGTTGTCAATGCCAATTTTAAATGGAAGAATTGGCAAATGGATTTTGGCTTTGTCGAATTTGATTTAAAATACGAATCGGCAAAAAGCGGTGAAGGGTCAAATTATTGCTGATTTTATTACGCAACATCATGACCTTAGCAACAGTATAGTAAGCATTGTACCTTGGACTCTATTTTTCGATGGTTCATCCTGCAGCAAAGGTGGGGGCGCTGGCATTCTATTAGTTTCTCCACGGGGAATAACTTTTGAGTATGCTATTCCTATTGAATTTCATGTGACTAACAATCAAGCAGAGTATGAAGCATTGCTTAGAGGGCTTCGGCTTCTTGTAGAGATAAAAGCCGTCATTTGTTGAAATCTTTGGAGACTACGAGTGGTGATCAACCGAGTTGATTGGCCAATATGAGTGTAAGAATGACGCTAAGAGAATACTATGAGGAATGCCGGGAACTTTTAAAAAGCTTTCGGGTAGCAACCTTACATCATATCCCTAGGGGGCATAATGAAGAAGCAAATAGGTTGGCCCAAACTGCTTCTGGATATCGTGAAAATCAAGAAGTCTTCACTATAGGAGAGAATGTTCGGAATCTTTGAGCAGTTGGTTGGCGATTGGAGGCATGAAATCATCAAATATCTGAAGGATCCATCGCAGAAAGTTACCCGAAAGCTCAGGTACAAAGCCCTTAAGTTCGTCCTTCTCAATGATCACTTGTATTACAAATCTATAGATGGAGTATTGCTCAAGTGTCTAAGTCAAGAAAAGAGGCCAGAAAAGTGATGTATGAAGTGCATGAAGGATTATGTGGTGCACATCAATCGACTTACCGAATGAAATGGATAATTCGGAGAACGGTTATTTTTGGCCAACTATCTTTGGAAGATTGCTTTGACTATTATAAAGGATGTCATGATTGTCAAAAATTTGGCAATATTCAAAAGGCTCCAACATCATTATGAACCCAATAATCAAACCTTGGCCATTTAGAGGATGGGGCATAGATTTAATTGGTCGGATACATCCTCCTTCGAGCAAAGGGCATAAGTTTGTGCTCCGGCCCGCAGATTATTTTACTAAATGGGTTGAAGCCATCCCTTTGAAGAAAGTTACATCGAGAAAATATGATCAGTTTTGTTAAAGAGCATATAATTTATAGGTTTGGAATTCCCCAAACTATAACAAGCGATCAAGGAACCCGTTTACTTCTTGAATTTTGTGACTTTGCCGAAGACATGGGGATCAAAATGTATAATTCTTCTCCTTATTATGCACAAGCCAATGGGCAAGCGAAAGCATCCAATAAGATTATGATCAAGATCATTCAAAAGAAGATTGATGAGAAACCGAAGAGATGGCATTTGGTTCTCAATGAAGCATTGTGGGCTTATCGGATGGCTTGTCATGGGTCAACTCGAACATCTCCTTATGAATTGGTTTACGGGCATCATCTTTGTCTTACCATGGGAATTGCGGTCGGGTTCAAGAAGAGTTATGTTGCAAAAAAGATTTGGAAAAAGAAGATTATACAAATTTGATGATAGGCAATTGGAAGATTTACATTTTATTCGTCTCAAGGCATTGGAAAATATTGAGAAGAATAAAATACGTGTTGCCCGATATTATAACAAAAAAGTTAGAGAAAAGCAATTCTTGGAAGGTGACCTGGTTTGGAAAAACTATCTTTGCCGATTGGATCGAAAGACGGGGCATTCGGCAAGTGGTCTCCAAATTGGGAAGGGCCCTTTCGGGTAGAAAGATGCGTGCTGGCAATGCATATATTTTGAAGACTTTGTTTGGGGAAGAATTTTACGAGAGCTATCAACGGACGATATCTTAAAAAATATTACCCCATATCGAAGTTGGTTCGTAAAGAGAATTTGAATCAAACAGCCGATGAGATAACATCGCCTTTAAAAAAAATATGAAGTTGGTAAATAGCCGATATGATTTGTGTCGCCTTCGGTTCAAAATATAGCCGAATGATCTTGTGTTGACCTCAACATTCTCGATTTGGTTGGTTTATCGGGAAAAGAGAAAGATGAAATCTGAATGATCTTTGCTCGGTGACTCGTCAAATCGTTTGTGGCGTAAGACTAAGATCTAATCGACTAAAGTGACGTCACTTTGCATTCGGGAAAATCACTCAAGAAACCGCTTCGAATCAAAGAGGACACTAAAAGCATTCATTTAGCGATCAACACAAGAACATAAACAAGACACATTCTCGGAAGATGATTTCATTATTCACGAGATCAATCCCTAGTTACAAACTACTCCTGGAACAACTTATTAAGAACAGTTTGGGGATTGGTGGATTCGGCAAGGGCGATAGCATGGTCCCCATAGAGCTCCATTTGCTCCTCGATGTCCTCCACCTCGTGAGGATGACCTTACGCAAATCCAACGGCCTGAACAGAATAGTCCTCATTGGTGCGAGAGGACATCGCTGCCGGGCCGAGGGACACGCCAAGGTGGACACCTTGGATGACGGCCTTTGATCAACACGGCCATCCATGGCATCGAGGCGTGCCTCGGGAGTTTCTCCACAGGCGTTCACCTTGTCGGCCGCCCGGGTTCTTTCTTGCCTTCAACCGCTCGTTCTCCGCAGAGAGTGCTTTGAAAGATGAAAAGTTAATCGATGCAGCGAAGAGGATTGAGAAAAGGAAATCTATGTGAGAATGCCGAACCCGGTGATGGCGTCGCAGAACTGTTTTTGCGCCGATCCTCCCATTCGGCTTGCGCGATGCCGAATCGCTTGGAGACGTCGCCCAGCTCGGTCCGGGCTTCATCCCTTTCCTTGCGGAACCGAAGCGCCTCCTCATGAATGTACAAAGGGTCCTCGCCCTCTGGTTCTGCCGGACCCCAAGGGTTGGCGTTGTATGAGTTGTCGGACTCAGAAGAGCTCGACGAACTCGAGGAGCCGGAGACAGACACCGGTTGATTGGAGGTGCCCGGTTGAGTCACCACCATTGGGGGCAGCATGGTATTGCCCGTGATGACTCGCGGCCCGAGGAAGAGGAAGAACCGAAGGGTTAGAAGATGAAGCAAAGAGCAAGAACACACGAAGATGGCGATTAATCTTACCCATGGCGTTGCCGACGTCGCGGCCTACTCCCTCCGCCTCTCCCTCGGCGGGGCGCTTCCCATGGTCACCCGGCGCTCGACATTGGTGATTTGGAGGTGGGTTTTCTTCCCTAAGGGTTTCGGCGAGAAGGTGAGAAGATGATGATGAATGCTAACCGGCGATGGTGGTGGAAGCCGGGAAGAAGGCTTTATTTATAGGCCAAAATGGAGTTCATGGCGCACGACTCGAGTATACCAAACGACAAAGTAGGGTTTACTTCTCTTTTGGGCCGTTACGGGACTGGGCCAAGCTTCGGCTAAATCGAAAGCGGCGGTTCGGAAGAATCGGCTAATCCTCCGATCGGGAAATCGGAATGATGGCCGTCTGTCTATTCGGAAGCTTAAGAACATTCGGCTATGTCATCGGCCAGACAAAAACGAGAAAAAAGACCAAAACTTAACAAGGAGTATAATTGTTCGAAATCCGAGTATATTACAAGCCGAATGTTTTACTCATTTAAAACAGTTTGATTGCGTCCATGGCATCATTCCTAATTTGGCTGATTTCTTCTAGCACCTTCTTGTCATCTTCCTCGAGCTTGGGATTACGGTAAGCTTTGGTTTTGATCTGGCGATGCTCCTTGATAACGAGATGCTATCTTAGTTTTGGCTGCATCTATGGAGTTCGGCAAGGTGGCAATTTTATCTTTGTGAGACTGGATTCTCACATTCAATTGAGCCAATTGAGCTTCCAGCCTGGCCTTTTCCTCCTCCATGGCTTCCGTTCGGTTCCAGGGTCACCAAAGACTGTTTAGCAGCCTGGATCTGGGAATGCAGCTCTTTGACTTGATGCTTTTTCGTCAGATTATCACTCTGCAGAGCGGCTCTAGAGGCTATGTTCTGTTTGCTCTCCTAACCTTACCAAGATGATCATCAAGATGAGTTGCAGATTCTAGAGGGACCTTGAGAGTTGGAGGGATATCTTGGTCGATGAGCTCAACAAGTTCTCTTATCCGGGTCTGCATCTTGAGCGAGAGCATTTATATCTTTGGCCGATAAAGGGATATTTCCTTTAACCGAGCACTGGTTCTCTGCTGATAACCTCTGTTGAGATGTAGCTTCTTCACCTCCCTCATTGATGTACTCTTCAACTGTGAAAGAGTAGCTGACAGTCGGCTTGGCCTCATCCTTAAAGGAAGAAAAAATCATTAGCCGGTTGGTCAAAATTATTAAAGAACCAATGAGTTGAAGTATTACCTTTTGAATAGAGTCTTCTTCAGGTTGAATCCTACTCTGGCTTGGTTGAGGACTTGGTTGGATGCCCAGGGATGATGAGCTAGAGGCCTGGTGAGGGGAAGATTCTTCTGCTATCTCATCCAAAATATTGTCTGAAAGTGAGTAATGGAATGCAGAGGACAATGGGTAAGGGATATGTGAAGAAAATTATTACCAATATGGTTAATAGCTCCATGAAGTTCTGCACTGTCAACAGAGGCACGAGGGGAGGATTCTTCTGCTGTCCTGACCAAGAATTGATCTGTTTTTAAGAATAGCAGAATATGAGAACTAATCAGTGCATCTAGTACAAAGAAGGGAAACGATCAACTGGGATAATAATACCGGTATGGCCAGTGGTTTCTTGAATTTCTGCGTCTCCAGCAGAGGCCTGAGGGGGGATCTCAATGGTTGTTAAAGCATTGGCCGATCTTGAAAGCTTAACCTGTGGCTGCAGGCAGAGGAAGTGAGTACAAAATTATCGCCCAAATGAGACTGGTAAGAATATACCTTGGGAGACAGTTTGGATTTTTTGGATCTTGTTCTTCTGGGCACAGCAACATCCTTGCTTGATTCGGCAGTGGCCTTCCTCTTACCTTCACCTTTTAAAGGTACTGAACCCAAAACTGCTGGGGTTTTCATGAAAGCTGCCAAAGTAGGGGCATTATATCCCAAAGCAGGAATAGGCCCAGCTTGGTAATACTGAACTGCTCGAGAAGGAGGAGTAGGCTCAATATCCTGTGAATGACAAAGTGTTAAAATCAGGGATGAATCCAATAATGAGAAAATGAGTACAAGGAAATTACCTCACTATCAGAGGCAAATTGAGCTTGTAGATCCTGGCATAGAGGGTGCACTGGTATATTGAAGATATGGGCACGCCACTCATGCCACCGAGGGCAAAAAGCAGGATGGGCCGGATCTATTAATCCTAGAGGAGAAGGCGTAAATGACGGCAGCTCCCATCCAAGTTCAAAAATTTTCTTGGCTTCTGTTTCATCTCCTATTTTCTCCCTGGGCCTTATAGTTTTTGAGAGGTATAGCCTTGGGGGCAACTGTCCACACCCTAATTGCCTAGACACCATGTTTGGATTGTAGAATTCGTAAGTAGGGCACAGCATCCTCCCATGATGAAATTCTGCTGGTAGAACACAGGGCTTGATGAAAGAATTAAAGATATCTGTGGACACTTTATCTGAGCAGCCAGTCTCATAGCTAAACTTGCAAGGCAAAGTCAGATTTTCATTCTCTCTATAGGGGAGCCAAATCACATTGTCAAAGCCTTTGAAGAACAGCTTGAACAGATGGCCTATATCCATGTTAATGACAATGGTAGATGCTGCTTCCCCGTATGTCTGACAAGCTTTCTCTCTTGCCGAATCATCTTCAGCACTATTAACTGAAGGGAAGCCTAAGTCATAAAGGTCCACAGAAACTATCTGGTGCATATACAACTGCAACCACATTTGGACGAACCACCAAGGACCATTTACACAGTGGATTTCTCCATGGGCTGCGCATCCGGGCGGTGATCGGCGCATCATATGATAGACAGCCCCTAGAAGATATTTGCCCAAAGGGGACTAAAATGCTGCGGCCAGGTCTTGACCATCACCATATGATTCGAGTTGGCTCATTAGATTTACCACAGAAGATGAATCTGCACAGCCACATGTTCATGAAAGCCTTATATTCTTTGTCACCCACGGCGCCAGATGACATGTAAGTTTGGATGTATTTTGTCCATCCACTTCCTGATTTGACTGCCTTCTGGTTACTGCTATTCTTATATTTGGAGGGGTACACTGGCTCCGTCACATTGAGGCCGGTCATCATGAAGATATCAGCCAGAGTAAATGACATTGGACCATGGCCAAAGATAAAGGCGTTAATGCAAAAGTGAGCTGCTGCTATCAGGAGGGAGTCATTCCGGAGTGTCTCTGACAGTGATAGTTCCAAGCAATGCTGGATGTCTTGAGAATCCCAGTGACTGCTGCTCTTGTCCAGCATCCTCCGATACCACTTTCGCCATCCGGTAATTGGAGGAAAAGGCCAAGTTTTGAAGGTGTTTGGCCACTGATTCGGCGGCGTCACCCCCGATTTGAAAGGAATCCTCATGGTCTCCTTCTCTATGAACTCAATCGGGTCGGGGTCTCCCATTGGACCCAGAAAATAAGAATCAGGATTTGCTGCATAGGGAATCAAAATCTCGTCCTTGTATTCCTTGAGAACAACATTACAACGGGGGGAAAAATAAGTCGAAGGAAAACGACGGGTCGATTTGAAAGTTGCCGAATACATGAGAAAAAACAAGAATTACCTCCGGAACTCCATCCTGGGTCGCCATTGAAAGCTTGGAGTGGATTTGAATCTAGAATCAAAGGACTCAGGTTTCGGGCGGCGGCTGCGAGTATGAACAGTATTGACCTGAATGAGGAACGAGTTTGTGGTCAATTTCGGAATAAAATCACTTTTATCCCGAAATTGAGGGGGCATGTGTTAACACTAGATTTTCGTAAAGGCCGAGAAGATGACAGGTGGGCCAGTACGTGGCAGACTCGCAAGTGTTCAAGAGCATTCGGCAGGTATCCATTCGGCTAGCTCTGGGCAGTTCGGTAAGCACCCACGCGGTCGGCTAACTCTAAGCGATTCGGCAAGCATTCATGCGGTCGGCTATCTTTGAAGGCGGTGGCTTCATTCGGGAAGCAAAAGGTGGCAAGCAGGAAGCCGAATAGAAGGAGAAGAACGTGATAATCAAGGATTCCGAAGAAGACCATAGCAAGAGAATCGCCATACTTTTGAGTTACCTTTAATATATTGTGTAAATCGTAATCTCTTAGGATTCATGTTATGTCCAGGGTATAAATATAGACCCTCGACCATTGTAAAGGATATACACAATCAAATCAATACAACCGCCCCGTGCCACGTTTGAGTCCCTTTTGTCGTGTCGTCGAAGTTCTTCGAGAGGAGCCAATCGATCCGTCGACCTCCGTAAGTTCCGGCAACCTTGCTATCATGTCTAGTATCATGCGGTGGATTTAGATCTTGATGCAAGTAGTCTTGTTCGTCTCGATGGGATGGCCGTGCGGCGTCTACTTGATGATCAAGAAGTCTTTGCTTATGCTTTGTCTATCTCGACTAGATGGCCGTGCGGCAGGCGTCCGCTTGATAGCTTAGCGAGGCAAGATAGTTATCGATTCTTGGTTAGGTCGTGAGTCGTGCGGCAGGCTAGGATCTGGTTCAAGGATTAGTTATCGGCTCTATTAGATGTGGCAAGATCTAGTAGATTCATTAAGTTATCACGTGTTGCATGACTTTAATATTTTATTTATTCGTAACACTCTTTTGCCCAATCTAGATTTGATCGGTTTCGGCTTCTTATTTTATAGATCTATTTGCTCTCTAATGCTCTTTACTTATCATGATAAATAGATCGTATGCTTACGTAGCCGAATTAGATCAATCTAGATTGTCACATGTTCTTGGGTTCTTGCATGTTAGAAACGCTTAGACTTTGATAGGATCGGGTATCGTCTGCGGCGGATGCAGGTCTTTGATTAGTTTAGTCGTGATAATTTGTATGTTCCTTCTTCATGGACCCCGAGTCGGCCAGTATTGCCGAGCTTGGTTATGCTTCAATTCGTAGTTAACTTTCACTTGTTCAAACATGTCTTCTCATACATGCATGTTCGGCAATCAATGCATTACGTGTTTCACCCTCATATTAGCCGAATGAATCGCATGCATGATTGGCGCATGCGACTTCTATAGCTGTATGTCGTCGTAAAGTGGCCGGGGGCCGTATATACGGAACTGTGCGGTCTCATCCGACACGTTCCGATTTTGTATTTAACAGTTTTTTGTCCCTTGTCGGTTTTCAGGTCAAACCGACCGGGCACGCTCCGGATCTCCAAACCGTGCGGCCGGTTGTCCGATTGAAGTCACGCTTTTGTTGTTGCTGTGCTTGGCGCAGGGTGCAGATTTTGTGCCAACAAAGATGCCACCCGACCGTGATATTGAATTTATTATTGAGCTTTTTACCGCACCGCACCTATAGCTAAGCGTCCATATAGAATGGGGGTACCTGAATTAGAAGAGTTAAAGAAGCAACTAAAAGAGCTGTCTGAGAAAGGCTTTATTCATCCTAGTTCTTCGCCTTGGGGAGCACCAGTCATATTTGTTGACAAGAAGGATGGTACTCAGAGAATGTGTGTTGATTATCGATCACTCAATGAGGTGACCATCAAGAACAAGTATCCTTTGCCTAGAATTGATGATTTATTTGACCAGGTTGAGAGGTGCTTGTGTATTCTCTAAAATTGATCTTCGTTAAGGTTATCATCAATTGAAGATTCGTGCCACCGACATACCTAAGACAAAGATTTACTACAAGGTATGGGTTGTATGAGTACACAAAGGATGTCATTTGGGCTAACCAATGCACCTGCATACTTTATGTACTTGATGAACAAGGTGTTTATGGAATATCTGGACAAGTTTGTTGTGGTATTCATTGATGATATATTGGTATTCTCCAAGAATGAGGAAGAACACGCTGAGCATTTGAGGTTGGTTTTGCAGAAGCTCAGGGAGCACAAGCTATATGCTAAGTGAAGTAAGTGTGAGTTCTGGTTGAAGGAAGTTTCCTTTCTTGGTCATGTTGTATCCAATGGTGGTATTGCAGTGGATCCTAGCAAGGTGAAAGATGTGTTAGATTGGATCCCACCTATTAATGTTAGTGAGATCCGAAGTTTTCTTGGGTTAGCTGGTTATTACCGGAGATTCATTGAAGGATTCTCTAAGCTTGCTAAGCCTATGACTGCACTGTTGGAGAAGAATGCTAAGTTTGTATGGTCTTCCCAATGTCAGTCTAGCTTTGATGAGTTGAAGAAGAGATTAACTACAGCCCCGGTGTTGATATTGCCAGATCTGAGCAAGAACTTCTCCATCTTTTGTGACGCGTCTCGTCTTGGTCTGGGATGTGTTCTTATGCAAGAAGGAAGAGTAGTGGCCTATGCATCAAGGCAGCTGAGGAAGCATGAGTTGAATTATCCTACTCATGACTTGGAATTAGCAGCAGTGGTTCATGCTTTGAAGATATGGAGGCACTATCTTATTGGGCATAAGAGCGATATTTACACTGACCATAAGAGTTTGAAGTATATTTTCACTCAGTCAGACCTAAACTTGAGACAACGTCGATGGTTGGAATTGATTAAGGATTATGATTTGGAAGTACATTATCACCCCGGGAAGGCCAATGTTGTAGCTGATGCTCTTAGCAGGAAGAGTTATGCAAATGAGATTCGAACAACACCCATGCCTAAGGAGTTGTGTGCTGAAATTGATTATCTCAATCTGGGTTTTGTCAATAATACAGTGGAGTTGGTAGTAGAGCCGACTCTAGAGCAAGAAATCCGCAAGGGTCAGCTTGAAGATGAGAAACTAAAAGAGATTGCGGAGAATATAGTGATCGGCAAAGCACCAGGATTTCGTTTGGATGACAATGGGACTCTATGGTTTGGGAAAAGGATTTGTGTACCAGCTGTGAAGGCTATCCGAGATGCAATTTTGCGAGAGGCCCATGAGTCTGCTTATTCTATACACCCGGGTAGTACCAAGATGTACTTGGACTTGAAGGAGAAGTACTGGTGGTATGGACTAAAGAGAGATGTGGCAGAATATGTAGCTTTGTGTGACACTTGTCAAAGGGTCAAAGCTGAACATCAACGACCTGCAGGGTTACTACAACCAATGAAGATACCCGAGTGGAAATGGGAAGAAGTTGGTATGGATTTTATAGTAGGATTGCCACGAACTCAGAGAGGGTATGATTCGATATGGGTAATAGTGGATCGGTTAACTAAAGTTGCTCACTTTATACCGGTAAAGACTACTTACCATGGACCTAAGTTAGCAGAGCTGTACATGGAGAGGATAGTATGTTTGCATGGTGTTCCAAAGAAGATCGTGTCTGACAGAGGTTCTCAGTTCACATCACATTTCTGGAAGGGTGTACATGAGTCACTAGGGACAAAGTTAAATTTCAGCTCCGCCTATCATCCTCAGACTGACGGACAGACTGAGAGAACTAATCAGATATTGGAAGATATGTTGAGAGCATGTGCATTACAATATGGTACTAGTTGGGATAAGAGTTTGCCATATGCAGAGTTCTCATACAACAATAGTTATCAGAAAAGTCTCAAGATGGCACCGTTTGAAGCATTGTATGGCCGCAAGTGCAGGACACCACTGTTTTGGAATCAAACAGGTGAGAGCCAAGTATTTGGACCTGATGTTCTTAAAGATGCCGAAGAGCAAGTGAGAATGATCAGAGATAATTTAAGAGTGGCCCAATCTCGTCAGAAAAGCTATGTTGATACTAGGAGGCGAGAATTGGTATTTAAAGAGGGTGACTATGTCTATTTAAAAGTGTCACCTATGAGAGGTGTGAAGAGGTTTAACATGAAAGGAAAGTTAGCCCCAAGGTATATCGGACCTTTCAAGATTTTAGAGAGACGTGGAGAAGTGGCTTACCAGCTAGAGTTGCCAGACAGATTGTCAGGTGTGCATGATGTGTTCCATGTGTCTCAGTTAAAGAAGTGTCTACGAGTGCCCGAGGAACAAATACCGTTAGAGCAGATTGCTGTTAGTGATGATCTAACGTATGAGGAATTTCCAGTGAGAATTTTGGAGACCGCAGAGCGAGTAACCAGGAGCAGGATTATTAAGATTTGCAAGGTACAGTGGAACCGATACTCCGAAGACGAGGCAACTTGGGAAAGAGAGGATGATCTGAGGAAGTCATATCCGCAGTTGTTCGAGGAAGCATATCCAATTCTCGAGGACGAGAATTAATTAAGGGGGGTAGAATTTGTAACACCCTGAAATTTGTATTTTTCCAAAATAGGTGAAATTGAATTATTATGCAATTGTGTGAGTGCATTAAACATAGAGTAATAATTAATTTTATTAAAATAAAATCCATCATAAGGTAGAGACATGCTTTTTGCATTCATGCTGGTGCATAATTGTTTTTGGATTGCTTGGTGTTGTTCAAATTCAAATTTGAATTCAATTTGCATTTCAAAACTGGTTTGAAATAGATAAAAGAAAAAAAAAAGAAAAGAGGAGAACTTCACCCTCTTTCTCCCTATTTGGCCCGAAGGCCCATTTTCCCTCCCTTTCCTTTCTTCTGCAAGAGCCCAAAGAAGCCAAGCAGGCCCAGCCGAAGCGCTCCCCTTCCTTTCTTCCTCCTCCGGTCACCTTCCAAAAATGGAAGCCGGGCCTTCCATCTTCGATCCGAGCTCGGAGCTCCCCTTTCCATGCACGGCGCGACCTCCGGGCTATAAAAGCCGGTGCTCCGCGCTGCACCGCCCCCATCCAGCCCTAGCTCAGCCGCCGTTTCGCTTTGGAGGAGCAGCAGCAGCCGCCGCAACCCTAGCCGCCGCCGCTGCTCGTCGATTTGGTCTCCGCAAAGCCGCTCTGTCACCGTAAGCTCGCGGCCGAGCTTCGCCTTGACTCCGCGACCTCGCCGGATCTTTTCTCTCCTGTTTTCGCGTTTTGGTTCATGCCCTAACCTCCGCCGAACTTCGTAGGGAGTCACCGGCCGCCGTTCAAGCCGCCAGTCCTCGCCTCCGAGCCGTCGGCCGTCGTCTTCGCTTCGGGTGAGCTCGCCCCGCCTTTCTCTTTCTCCCCGTGCCATCCCCACTCGAAACCGAGCGCCCTAGGGCCATGTATGCGTGCGCCGACGAGTTTTGCTCGCCGCCGGCGATGGCCGCTGCCGTACTGGCCTTCTTCTCCGGCCGGCTCCTCTCTCCTTCCCCTTCCCCATCTAATCCGAGCCGTACATCCGTGATCCAAGGGATCAGATCGATCCATACCCCTTCGTGGCGGTTTTGTAAAAGAGTCCCTGAGTTCTTTATTTATATAACCCGCCGTCCCTGTTGTTTTCGAATTTTAATTAAATTAATTCCGAAATTAACTTCTCAGTATTTACAAGTTTGCCACTGTTTTTCTTTTAAGCATAACTTCTCCAATTTAGCTCCGATTTGATCCGTTCAAGTTGCGTTGGATTCGTAATTTCATAATCTACATGTTTATGGTACTGTTAACCATGTTTCTCAACTTTTAATTTTATTGTTTAATAAAATTTATAAGTTTTCTACATGAAATCTTGTGTAATTCGTAATTTGTCCGTTTTAGCTCCGATTTTGGTGATCCAAACGTCTGTGTGATCCTAGCGATGCGTAGATTCGTTTTCTAAACTTTTTATCTTTGTTTTATGATATTGGTGTACTGTTCTAATCTATGCTCTTGTTTGCTATGCATGATTACGCTTGGATGATTGTATGTTGATTGTTGTGGAGTATAGAGACGGTGAGCAATACGCCGGGTGATCGAGTACTTTGACGAGCCATATCACCAAGGGTTCGTTGAGCAAGGCAAGTATAGCATGGGATCATCCTTGTTACCTATTCACCATTAACTATTAAATTCATATTGCATGTGTCTTCCTTGTTTACCCCTAAGGATTTCCTAGCATTTGTATCTTGTACCTTGATTACCGTGGGTTTATGTATTTGGGTAGCTTATGCTAGTGCTTAAGAAATAACCACTATGATCTGTAACATGATTAATGATATATGCAACAAAGTTTAAAACTCGCTTTTTAGCAACGGAAAATTAAAGGGGAAGAGTACCTGTTTGCTCTTGTCCTCCCTAAGGACTTATCTGTAAGTGAGCACCGGGACTTACAAAGTACAAACCGAGGCTATATGGCTCGGCTTTAGTCAAGTATGAGGACCCTCTTCTAGCTTGTTAGAGGTTACCGAAAGGCGCAAAAAGGGGCTTTACACGATGGGCATAGCGTGGCTTCGTCCTCATGTGTTTCTTTGCGGGTGTGAACCATTTGGAAGGGGGATTCTATGTCCGCTTGTCGAGGAAACCTAGCGGCCCTAACTTGTTAGACGAACCTTTGAAAGACTTTATAGTGAAACCCCTGCTATGCACCTCGGCAAAGTAGTTTGGGGAGTAATTAACCCAAGCATATGGGAATCACGACTCACGGTGAAAGTGTACAACCTCTGCAGAGTGTTAAAACTGATATATCAGCCGTGCTCACGGTCACGAGCGGCCTGGACTTCTTATAGAATAATGATTTGTGCGATGGAAAATTCTTGTTTACTGTTTTGCTATACTTTAATCATTGTTTACATGATCATATGGTTAATTGGGATTTATGCTACTTGTTGCTACTCACTTATGCTAAAATTGAGATATGATAAAAGTTGCTAACCGCTGTAAACCATGTCAGCCTTTTGAGCCTCATTAACCCCATGTTATTCTTGTTAAGTACAACATGTACTTACGCTTGTTTATTTTTATTACTTGGAAAATCCCGGATGGGTAACAGATAATCGTGTCTATGAGGACTCTGATGAGGATTACTAGTCTTGTGCTTCACCAGTTGACGTCCCTGTGGCTTTGGAGTCTATCGGAGTGCTAGTTATCTTATTTTGTTTCCGCTGAGACTTTGAATAAATTTATGTAATAAAGTACTATTCGTGATGTAATAAAGGCACTGAGCTTGATACTCCAGTGGTTTGTCTCTATATGTGTGTGATTGATCTCTGGGCACACATATGGTTTTGTATTCAGTTTTATTCTTAAAACTGGGTATGACAGGTTGTCACCTCCGACGGTGCCACCATCGCCGAGGAAGAGGTAGCCCAGGTAGTCCGGGTACTGAGACATGCAGTAGGAGAAGCCCCGCGACGGCAACAGCCGCGACGGCAGCGAGTTGCGGTCACGGCTGAGGTCGAGCCACCCGGCCCCCGGCAGCTCACCAGGACGACGCGGTATGTCGATGCAGACGAACCTGAAATCATGGACGGTCACGGATGGCACCAGCGTGAGCACGTCCCGTGAAAACGTGCCGATGTCGAAACTAATCTTGTACGGGTCAACTAAGTGACAGACGGAGCCGGAGGAGCAGTTGGTCGGACAGTCCGGCGAGCCGCAGGGGACATGGGTGAACGTCGAGGACCGCGACATGTCGAACGCCGGCTCACAGTCGTCGGAACCAGAGGGGCACGGCTTGCACCAGAGCATGGACATGCCGGCGCTGTTGTCGAGGAACACCGGGAGCTGCTGCTCCGGCGTGCCGTAGCTCACGAGCAAGCTAGCTGTAGTCCAGCACCCCAGGCGTCGACGGATCGTAGGAGCCGTTGATGGGGAAGTTTATGGGGGCCGCCGGTGATGGGGCCTGGGCGGCCACCACAGATGACTGTGAGGAGAAACGGCGCCGCCGGATGCGGGAGGTATCACGACGCAGGACATCTGCCGCCGATAGGGGCAGCAACTTGTGCAACGGTGAGCATGGACTCTGCCGGTGCACTACGGGTATCTTCTTGTTGCCTAGGCCTGTAAAAGAAGTTAATCATATACATAAGTTTCTTGTAAAAATTTTTAATTTGTCCGCTGCACTTTCTCTTCATGTTGGTTATTCTGTCCACATTCTGGAGCATCTAACAATCCTAGCAAAGGATTATTATCGGAAATGAAGACCAATGCAAATGCAAATGCAAAGGGTTATTTGAAATCAAGATTTGCTGCTTGCTGGCATGGAATTGCAAAACTCGACAAAGCGGCCAATGCATGCAATGCAGCAAACAAATTAAAACATCACATATTGGCCGCCTAGCCGCGCAGGACAATGTCAAAACGCGCCGATATTGGCCTGTAAAAGTTGATCGATACATATACATATACATATATAATATGTAAGTTTATTCTAAATTTTTGTCCATTGCACTTTCTCTTCATGTTGGTGTGTCCGTCCACTATCTGGAGCATATATAACAGTACGTCCGAGCCAGTTTTAAATAGTAGTATATACATGATGAGCTACAGATTAGTGTCTTAATTAGTCTATATATGGTTTCATCTATGACTCGAAACTCAGGACGCATGCTTGATATCATACGAGTAATACTAGCGTCTGTACAATCATGGTAAAGAGTCTGGTTCTAAAACGTATTAGAACAGATGATGCAAGACGTAAATTTCAACGCAAATATACGACATTTGATATTATATATGAACATATATATGCTCTATCTATGTACCGTTTGCGATCGACGAGCAGGTGGTTGCAGGAGGCACCGTGGAGGCCTGCTGTGAGTTGCCAGATGACTTGCCGGGTGTCTTGAAGACAAATCTTCTGGATCCTTGCATGTAGCTTGCGTGGGAGGAGGCGCCATATTGAGCAGGAAGCAGAAGGAGAAGCAGACTGAAGAAGAAAAGAGAAGCAACCGAGAAGGGAGTCATTGTGCTTTACATGTGCAGTAGTAGTCGTGCTATCTATGCTACTTTTCTTATTTATAGATAAGACGACAACACGTAAAGGCCGACAACCGACCGTACGTCGCGGCTGACGCCAAAAGTATGTGACGGGCGACGCCATGCATGAAATTTGTAACCTCTTATCGATCGGGAAGCATATGCAAATGCCAAAGGATTATTACGACTGGAATCACGTACCACTTGCTGGCATCTGCTTCACCAATACTACGCAATGCAATGGATATCACATGGCCACGCAGGACATTGAAATATAATGTCAAACACTGATGCCATTGGTCGTTGTTCTCTATGTGTTCTATATTAGTTCATCAACCCGTGCTCTCCACGGGTTAGAATCATAGAAGATACTAACAAATAAAATTTTTATTACATAATTTTCTTAGCTATACTAGCTACTCTACAGTCTATATATATATATTCTGTTTTGATAAACTATCCATTATTGATCTTATGTACTTTTCAACCATGCATATCCATCAGTTTTTCTCTTTTACCTAGCACCTTTGTTTATCTCCAATATAAATTTAGTTCAAGCGTTTGTTTAAACCATTATGGCATTAGCTGTGGCCTATATTTTGACGATGTGAACTTAAATTTTGATTTTGCTTCAGAAGATTTGGGCTTATTCATTGCAATGATACAACGACTATTATTTGCACTGGTGATTATAATCTACCAATTTGATGGCAAAATGTTATAGTCTACCAATTTGGGCTCATTCATTGCAATGTTTTATTTACACGTACGGTACATTTGGCACCCAGTGCTCAGCCGGCTTTGGTAGGTCCTCACGTGTGCATCCGACGACCGTGCCAACGTCCTGCCTCCTATCTTCAAGTCACGGGCACCGGCATAATTAGAGGCCCCAACGGAGGCTCTACATTAATCCTCACCATATGCACTAAGAAAAAAGATAAATACTAGAAATTCTCACATTAATCAGAAACATCTAGCCATCCAATCAAAAGACTATAGCGACAGGCAACCATTGGATCTATTTCTTCTTCAAAGAAATTACCCACCTATGCCATTACGTAGATAAAAACTAGCTAAAAATATAATTGTTCGGTAGAAAAAATGATTATGTAGAGAAAATCTAGATTAGCCTTACGAAGGTCATCTTGGTCGGCTATACCCATATTTAATTGGTTAATAAAATTACATAATACATATATATATTGGACGTACCATCATCACGTCCGTGTGGTTCGTCGTGTATTATTTGAAAAATTTGTCAATGCCTACAAACAAGGTATACGTGTGCAGCGTAGTAAGAGATGTAAATAATTAGTCGCAAAAAAAAAGATCTTTTAAAACAAAAATGTCATCACGTCCGTGTGGTTGGTGGTGTATTATTAGAAAAAGTTGTCAATGCCTACAAACAAAGTATACGTGTGCAGCGTAGCAGATGTAAATAATTAGTCGCAAAAAAGATCTTTTAAAACAACAAAGGTACAAATTAAATTGTCATATCATTCTATTTTGTAGGCATATACTAATTATAATTATATCATCCATGCCCCCGGCGCCGCAGCCATTGTCCATAGCCACCCAATTTCAATCTATAATCGATCTCCTATTTACGTACGTGAGATCTTCCCTCCCAGTACGTAAGATCTTTCTATCCCAGTCATGTCTTCTGACATCTTGCCGCCGGTTCTTAGCAGCCCTGTGATCAGTTGTTCTTTTGATTGTCTACTAATCGATCTCCTATTTTGGTGTGGTATACCGGTCTCATCAACCACTAGGAGCAGCTGAGATCGAGAAGAGATGGCAAGCCTATCAAGGTCTCCTGGACGAGTTCAACTCGGTATCCTTTTTCAACACATGGATGTCGTAGATGTAGCTCGCAACTTGGCAGATGAAAAGGTCTCTATCTATGTTATTGGTATATATAGACGGGTGGCCGTGTAAACACTGAGCCACTCTTTCTACCGCATACTACTCTGCAACGAAGGATTTATTCATGCCTATTCATGCCTTTGCAAAATTCTTGATGAGTTTTTCTAAAAAAAAAAAAATTAGACATATGCAGTGTAGGAGTCATTGGGTTGCCTGTTGCCACGTCTACTCAGCAGACGAGGGAAAGCACCGATTTTGCATGACAACAAGCAACCAGTACGAAAGAAGGGTTACATTTGCAACATAGATACTGCCGAATGATCCATGGAGCTCACCACTAGGACTAAAAGATTAATGACAATTTTGTCCTCTTCACTGCACGATGATACAGCATGCTTCCAGGTCAGAATACTACCTCAAATGAACATCTAAATTATCAACATTTTCTATTACAAGAAAATTGTTTAGATTGCTATAGAGCATAGATATTTTTTTCTACAATGCCCTCCTCTATCAATACTACTATAGCAAGATCTAACTAAAGTAGACATATCGCCTGTGCAAGCATGTATAAGCAACATATATAAATTATGTTTGATCACATAAAATATATTTCCTTAACAGTTCATATACAAATTATATTAACAAATTGTTTAAAATCATATTAATAACCATGAAATATAATTTGTATAGGTTGTTAACTTTAGATATACTTACTATATTTTTAACTAAAATGTTTGACACACATCTATATTGGTAGTATATAAGAGTAACTACATATAAAGTTTCTTGATTGGAAAATTCATTCGTTTTGTTTGACCTTTTAAGAATACTTAATGTAAAAAGTCGATCATTAGAGGACATAAGTATTAAACTTCTTTTGAGGTTAGCATTGTTACCCAAATGAGATTTTACTCAAGCTCTATGACTGATCTTAAGCGACATGGTGCATATTTCATATGATGACTTATTGTATTGTACAATATTTAAGAACACATACTAAAATCATTATTTAAAAAATAAAAAAAGAGAGTTAATGTAAGATATAATAAGCACACGAGTTTCAATTTATTAACCTGAGAAGGAAAAAAAAACCTATAGCACTTATAAAATTTAAAAAAAAAAAATTAGTCTCATGACTTCATAAGATACATGATGCAACAATAGTCACCTTAATTAATGTTATGGTTTGAAACTAATTTAATATTTAAAATATATAGAGGGGGACATGCAATTGAAAAGTGAATATGTACAATATATATATGTATATAGAATAATTCCTTAAAAAATAGTAATTAAGTTAAAAAAACAGAACTACATATATACTATAGAATATCTATTATGTCTATTATGTTAGAAAATAAGCAAAGAGAAAAATACATTTTAATATAATTACATCTTTATTAGCTAATACTTATATCTCTAAAAATTCTAACCCGTGCGAGAGCACGGGTTGATGGACTAGTGAGCCTAATTACTAGGACTGCAAGGGCCTTATAATGACAAAGGGGACCCACCGAGGGAACCCACGCGAGCCCGCGGCGACAGAGGGCCCCGACCCGGAATCTAAGACCGTCCGCACGACCCTGCGGAGGCTCGCGACTCCGACCTCGGGGACGTCCGGCTTGCACGACCCACAAACTGGTCAGTGGGACCGGTTGTATCTCTGACCCGAGGCGCGGCGGCTCCAAGTTGATGCAACCACGTCTAGAGCCGTAGCCTCGAACCTGTATTCGCCCTTGCTTAAAATAAGTAGAATATGTATTTTCAGCAAGGCTATGGTTCCGCTTGTTATTAGGGCAATTGGGCTTCAACTTGAATTCTTGCGACTCCTTGCAAGGAACCCTGCCAAGCAGCTAAAAATGGCTCTTGCAAGGAGCTCGGAGAAACTGGAGCCATTTTTATTGATTCAAGAGGTAGAGTATAAAAAAAAGTTAACTCCTCCTTACAAACATAATACAAATTATTTAGGATCATATGTATATTCATACGGTAATCACCGCGCCCGGACGTCCGGACGCATGAACGCCGGCGTGCGTCCGGACGCCGTCCTACCCGCGACAGCGGCCCTCCGGCGCCCTCGCCCCCCGGCGGCGGCGGCCGCCCCTCTTCCCCTCCCCAGGCACCTCCTTCTCCAACTCCGGCGCCCTCGCCCCCCGCCCTAGACCTGGCCCGCCGCCGTCCCGTGCCACCAGCTGCCCCTAAACCGCCCGCCTTGCAACCCACCGCCTGTCTTCCCTTCCTACCCCCGGCCGGCCGGCCATTTCTACACACCACCGGAGCTGGAGAAGAAGGGGGTGGAGCTCGCCGGAGTTGGAGGAGGAGGAGGGGAGAGGAGAGAGGAGCCTACCTAGGTGGATCTGAGGCCGCCGCCACCGGATCCGGCGGATCCAGCGGCGCTGGGCGCGGGGCCGCCTTGGCTGGGCGCGAGGCTTCGGACGGGTGGGGGCGTGGGAGCTCGCCGCCGCCGCCCGGTCGCCGAAGAGGGAGGGGAAGGAGCGTCGGGCAGGGGGAGGGAGCGCGAGCATGGGCGCGGGGAGGGGCTCGCCGTCGCCGTCGGGGAGGGGAGGGAGGAGCTCGCGGGGTGAGCCGCGTCCGTCCGCGACGTCCGTCCCGGACGTTTTTAAAGGAATCATTACCGATATTCATATGGTACCTGATGGGGGTCGGGGTTTGGTCCATGACCATGGTCGAGTGAACACAACCAGCCGCCCTTAGAAATTCATTTGTAAGGGCGGCTTGTAACATTAGCCGCCCCTAAAAAAAACCTCCGTTCCTACAAACCCTTTTTCACGTAGTGCGATGATCTCCGCCCAGACGGCGGCCTTCCGGGGCATGGCGAACGGGAGCTTGAATCGCTTCCTCTCCCCCTTGTAACCAACCCACTCCAGCCCGAACCGCTCGGCGAGGATCGGCCACAGCTGCTGCCACTTGAAGACGTCGCCGTTGCTGCAGTTGAACGCCTGGTTCTTGGCCACAGGGTCCACGGCCGCCCAGATCTGCTGCTCGGCGACGAGGTCGGCGTCGGAGGCGGTGCTGAACCCCTCCCACGCGCCTCGAGAGCCCGGCCACCGCAGCGGGACGCCCTCCTTGCGACAGATGGCGGCGTACACGCAGAGGCTGCACCACGATGTTCATGGCGCTCCGGGGCGAGAAGCCGAGGATGAGGCTGGGACGGTGCACCGACCAGCTGATGCCGCCGCCGCCGCCGTCCTGCTGGGACTGGGAGACGGCGTCGAAGAGGACGTCCTCCTGGTCGTAGTAGAAGTTGCGCCAGCCGAGCCGCGGCATGTCCTCGGTGTAGGGCGGGCTCAGGGGCTGCTGCCCCTGCCGCCGCCGCCGCCGCCGCCCGCCCGATACTGTCGATGATGCCGCGGATGATGCCGCCGATCATGCGGCTGGCGACGCCTCCGGCGGGCCGGTGTAGTGCTTGGTCCCGGTCTGGAGGCAGACGTGGGTGAGCGCGGGCGCAGTTCGGGACGACGACCGAGAGCACATTGCGGAGCATGGCCGTGTTGGCCCCTCGGTTCCGCGCCTCGATCATGTGCGGCAACAGCGCGGCGTAGAAGACGGGTGATGTCGGTCAGCGGGCGCGAGGGCCTCAGCGGTGGCGGAGGAGTCAGCGAGGTCGACCTGCAGGTGCTTGATGGCAGAGGGTGACGACGGTGACGACGCCGACTGGCCGGGCGGAGGCCCAGGGCGGGAGCGGGCGGCGGGAGAGCGCGTACACTTTCCACGGTCCGCCGGGCGTGTCCGGGAGCGGGAGGATGCGGACGAGGATCTTCCCACTATGCCGGTGGCGCCGACGACGAGCGCGACACTCCGAAGTGCCCGCCGGGCGCGGGCGCCGGGCGGCTTGCTCGTCCTGCGGCTGCGGCTGGACTGCGCCGATCGCGCGCCTCCACCACCAGCTCATGCTCGTCGTGCTCGGAGCCTCGTACGTCGCGGCCGGCCAGGGGAATGAACAGAACTTCACTACATTATTCTGTCACTTTTTGTACTATGACGGAGAAGGATATGGATTGATAGATATAAAACATGCACATGCGCACGCACACAGGACTTAGCATCATGGACCACGAGCTCAAAATGGTATAAATACTATTGCAACTTCAAGGAAAGCCATATATACCTATTGTAAAAAAAAAAAAAAAAAAAGCCATACCGTCATGAGATGGAGAGGTGGGCTGCTCACTCAGGGCTGTCGACTCTCGTCCCAATGGGAGAAACCGCCAAATAGTTTTCATATTTACCACGACATGTAGATATTGTCCTTATAGAAATTATATGATCCCGATGGTTAATTAGTTTCTTCATAGATTCACACCCACTCATCTCATTTCTCTTCCCTTCTTCCTCTAAACCCTTTTCTTTTCTTGCTTTCTGGGTTCTTATGTGTACACATGATTTCTTATATGAAAAATCATTTACTCATCTCTCGTTATTAATTATCTCCACTAGTCCATCAACCCTCGCACGGGTTAGAATCTTATGGGACATAAGAATTATTTCTATTTCATATTTCTAACCGATAAAAAACACATGTTCTATGAACATCATTTTGGTTCAAACATTAGTCATAAAACATGGCTGTTGATTTTCTAGATGTAAATTTAGGTTCACTTACATAGGTGGCTCGATTAAACTTTATTTGTTTTACACAATCGCAAAGATAGGTAATATGCCGAATGGATGTTACATAATAGCATATGTTGGTAAGTTGAAAGTAAACATAGGGGTTACATTTTGTTATCCTTCATAATAGTAGGGGCGATTAACTTATAAAAAGTATTAATACATTATTATAAATCACCTTTAATAATAGCCGATGTCTATATTCTAGTTACAAATTTTGAGAGTTGTTTCAAACTATGGTTCACAATAGCAAAAGTCGGCTAATTTAGAGAAAATTTAGGGGATAATTTTGAAATGTCTTTCATAATTACAAACATTTGTGATCCAATACAAATTTAGGGGGGGGGGGGTTACCTTGGAATCATTTTCCATCAATGAAAACAACAGAAGATGGATTCCTTGTTCCAAGGCTTTCATTTAATAGCCAGATGTTCCTAATTAATGATAGAAATATTTCTAGTATTTATATGTTTTTTCTAGCATGTCTGATGAAAACTAACGTGAGGGCTAACCTCTAATTAGTAATAGTAAGTACAGATGGATATGAATATGGATGGATGGATGATAAAGGCTGCTTATTTTAGAGAAAATTTCAACAGTTATTTCAAACTATTTTCATAAAATTCATATGTAGATTTAAGGTGTATTATCTATCATAATAGTAGGTAAATAATTAGATGTAAAATTAGGTTCACTTTAGATAGGTGGCTGGCTAGTTTAAATTTAAATACATGGGTTAAACTTTCTATTGTTTTACACAATAGCAAAGATGTGTAATATATCATATAGATATTACATAACGACGTATGTTGATAATTTGAGCGTACACTTAGAGGTTACGTTGTATTATCTATCTTAATGGTAGAGGTGCCTAACATATAAAAAATATTAGTAGGCTATTTTAAAATATCCTTTCTAGTAGCTGAGGTCTATATTCTACTTACAAATTTAGAGGGTTATTTTAAAGTTGTTGTTCATAATAGCAAAGATAGTTAACTTAGAGAAAAGTTTAGGGGGTTATTTTGAATTATATTTCTTAATTACAAACGTTTGTAGTTTATATGCAAATTTAGGAGTTACTTTGAATCATTTTGCCTTCTTGAAACAAATGGATTCCTTGTTCTGTCTTCTGTGTTTTTTTTTATCAATGTGAGAACTTGTTCTGTCTTCTGTGTTTTTTTTATCAATGTGAGAATTTATTAGTTTCTTTTCTTTTTTCTAGTGCTTCTAGTGAGAACCAACATGGAGGTATGCGTCCAATTAGTAATAGTAAGTACAAATGCAAATTTAAGGTAGATTATCTATCATAATAGTAGGTGATAATTTGATGTAAATTTAGGTTCACTTTAGATAGATGGATAATTTAAATATAGTCATAGGTTAAACTTTACATTGTTTTATACAATAGCAATGGTGGGTAACATATTGCATGGATCTTACATAACAATATGTTGGTATTTTACATTAATGTAAAATTAAGGGTTCATTGTATTATCTTTCTTAATAGTAGAGGTGGCTAATTAAAAATATTAATAGGTTATTTTAATTATAATGGTCAAGGTTTATATTTTAGTTATGAATTTAGAAGGTTATTTTTAGCTTAAAGAAATTTAGGATTTTATTTTGAATTATTTTTACAATAACAAATATTTGTAATTTAGATGCAAATTTAGGAGTTACATTTAATCACCTTTCCACCAATGGATTTTTTGTTCTGAGTCTTTCGTTTAACGATTAGGTAAATCTGATTAACATGAGAATTTTTGGTATTTAGTAAGTACGGATGGATATAGATTCTTTTTTTGAAATATTACTATAAATAATATTACATTAATGGATTATTAAACTTGTACTGGATTTTTTATTAAAAAATATTAACCAATAGTGAACGTTATGAACAACCAACCTTATTATTTGGCTCTTCTAGTGGATTTTTTATTAAAAAAATTATAACCAATAGTGAACATCATGGACAACAAATCTGATTTTATTTATTACTAACTAATGTGAATAGTAGTTCAATAACTATGCTAATTTTTTATTAACCAACTGCCTCTGTACGGCCGCTTTTCTAGCCGATTAGATTCAGGCTATTTATTTATCTATAATAGTGATGTATAAAAATTTAGGGAGTTATTCGGAATTTGCTTTTAGTAATGGCTGAGATGGGTAATTTAGATGCAAATTTAGAGGTTACTTTATGTACTTTTATAAAGGCAGAGGTGGGTATTTTTTTTATAAATTACTGTACATATAATGGCTATTATCTGAGATAATGATTAGAGTTTACCAAATCAATGGCTAGATGTTTCTGATTATTGTGAGAATTTGTAGGATTTATCTTTTTTCTAGCACATCTGGTGAGAATTAATGTAGTGCCTCTATTGGGGCCTCTAATTAGTAATAGTAAGATAAGATTAGCTCACAAATCTATTTCTGATCGAACCATGTTAGACTATGGGGTGTGTTAATATAATCAAAATACCATATTACAATAATCCTACAATCCATCTAAGACACTTTAGTGGAGATTATGTGTATTTTCACTTTAACCAACAATAATCTAGGGATCCAAACTCTCTTAATATTGTTATGTATAACCCATCATCCATGTATATTATAATAGTCATGATGTATAATCTAGATGATAATAATCCAACTGTGAATCGATCGGCTCCTAAAGTTCCCTCGTATCCTCATTTAAGATGTACATCCTAACAAAAAATCTCACTTAAATTTTTTTGTCCTTTAATAATTCTAATGTCACCCTAAATTCAAGGGATATCCACTAAATGTTGTATGTTGATTAGATGAAACGTTGGAGGGTGGTTTTTGGTACATACACCTTAATTTTAACTTTAAGAAGATGGATAGGGAAACTCTTGGAGATGATGCTCTAACTGCCCTCTTGGTTCTAGGACTGGCTTGGACTAAGGTTGCTTAAATTGTAAGTGGTTATGTTAACCTACGAATAAGTACATAGGTGCGGCCTTTTCCCTTTTCCCAAAAAAGTAAATAAGTAGGAAACTGAATACTTCATCTGTATTGTTTATGCAGAGATGCATGGCTGCATTACCTTGATGAGTGGAAATGAGTGGAACTGTTGTTGTACAATCATTTCAAAATCTAGCATCATATATATATCTCAGGCCCAAGCTATCTTCGATTCCTCCAATACATTATACATCAGGTTGATGTCGAATATTGGAAAAAAGAAAAATAAGCATAAGATGGTAAAAATACAACATATTCCATAGAAAAATGGCCATTGTAATCTGGATATGAGTTTTGTCGTTCTAACCTAGCTAGGAATTTGGGATTGGTGCATCTTCTTGCCCATAGGGATGCAACCTTCATTTAGGGATGCAACCGGAATTTTCCTATCGGTTTTCGGTATTTCCCCGTTAGTTTCGCACCGACAGTAAATTAAGAGTTTCCAATAGTGTTGGATTTCGTCTGGTACAACACATAGGGATGGAACCTTCAGATTAAGCACTTTAGATGAAGGCGATCAACTTGGAGAGATAATGCATGCAAAATGATTCATCTAGGCCTTCAGCAGGATGCATGCCACCATGAAGATCTGTACGCAGATGTATGTTAGGAGTTGCAGTCTTCGCAGACCTTGTCGGAGATTTATTGAGAGGGCATGTATAGCCATGTATGGCATCGCTTCCAGCTCAAGTAGACGTCAGATCTCTTTGCGCCTGTCCATTGCAATGCAATGGCTTCATCGCCGGCACCAATAATCGGCTTCCATGAAGGTTACCCTACCACCATCGGCAACCCTGGCGCTGCTCGTAGGGCGGAATTGGAGCACGCCGCCAGGGAGACTCCGAGAAGTAGAAAAATGCGATGCGATAGATTAGATTAGATAGGTACGTACGGTGAGTTCTCAGAAAACACACGTAAAACATGGGAGGAATTCTTTTTAGAAAATAAGCAGTTATTTTATTTGTTTCTCGTAATGGCAGTGGTGGGTAATTTTTTAGAAAACCTTGATCCAACGGTTATTATTGATAGCTACTATTGAACCTTGTTATATGGATGGCTAGATGTTTCTGATTTTTATGAGAATTTATAGAATTTATTTTTTTTCTATCGCTTCTGTGAGAATTAATGTGAAGGCTCCTTTGAGCCTCTAATTAGTAATAGTAAGATATCATTAAAATGTTTGCATGGCGCCTTATTTGATGCTATAGTTTCCTCAATTGGAACTATCCTTGGCCAGCTAAGAGACAATGATTATGGTCTTACGTCGTTAGGTAGCTATTGAATTGCCATAAAATTAATAATGTGTACCCAATTACTCGTTAGGTCATTCCTGACTCTGACTGCTGGTAGTATGGAGCGAGCTGTTCTGTGACTGGACAAGAGAGAAACATAAAAATAATAATCTATATCTCTTATAAAGTTAATCCCGACTATAAGTTCTAACACCACAGCAATCCACATCATCATCAGTCAATCTTGAAGAAACTGAATAACTGCATACATGTGAATGGTCTTCCTAGCTCCACTTCGTAGAATAGGCTTAAAACTGCCGTCTTTTCTCCTTCCAATAAAGCCTCCAGTTCACTAGGCTGCTAACAAGAAGTTGTCGTTTCTCCTTCCAATTAGCCCCTATAAATTTTCATTCGGCCTCATCTATTCACCATATAGTCCTACACCTCAGCTACAAGCAGCACTAGTGAGTATGTTCATGAGCCATGGCTAGGTCCTTCACAATTATCGGAGTGTGGAACATGTCGGTTCTGGGTAGGGCACAAAGCAGCATCAGTATCGATTGCCCTGCCCCCAACTGGCACTGAAGACCTTCATGCCATTTCGGATTTGCACATCGTGGTCGCGGCGCAGCCATGTACTTCCTCTGTCCCTAAAAGCTGTGACCTTTAGAGTTGTACTAAGTCAAGCTTTTCAAATTTTGACCGAATTTCTAGAAAAAAATGCTAAGATTTATAGTATCAAACTAGTACCATTAGATTTATTATATAATATATTTTCATAAGATGCTAATTTTATATTATAGATATTAATGCTCTTTTCTATAAAGTTGGTCAAACTTAAAAAAGTATGACTGCCACGGATTCTAAGAGTTGCAGCATATATTCTAAGAGTTTGCTAGTTCACCATGTTCATTCATATAAATATAATTAATTTTATATATGATTTCTGCAGCAACGCGGGAGGTATTCTTCTAGTATACTAGATGTGGAACTCATCGCTAGCTCACATGTTTCTTAAGTAAAATGTACAAACCCCTTCTCTGGTGATTCTTTTTTTATTGTTTCATCTTCACATGCCAGCTGACCATTTCACACAGGTCTTATTGTAGAAGGTCTTAGAGGAAGTATAATAATATGCTATAAGTAGGTTGAATGCTGAGATAGAGAAGAAAGAAGATGAAAAAAGAGAAGTGAGTTGTAAACTTACAATCAGTTTAGACATAGAAACCAATGAACTTTTTGGAGAGAAAAATAGGCCTTATATTAATAGGTAAGAAATAACTATTATAAGGGCGGGCTAATTAAGATCCTTACGGCTAGAACCTAGCTGTATTATTAGCATTGCTCTTAGTGGCCAGCTAAGCTAAGGTTTTATTTTGTTTGGGCCCTTTCGGGAGTGCCGCCACCGCCATCTGCTACCGCTGGTTCCTCCCCCTTCCCCTTCAGCATCTTGCCGGAGGCCGAAGGGAGTAGGTGATGTCAGTGAGCGGCGCGAGCGCTTCCGCAACGGCGGAGGACTCGGCGAGGTCAACCTGCAGGTGCATGACGGCAGAGTGTGATGAAGACGCCGGCTGGTCGGCGATGGAGGCCTAGGGCGGTAGCGGGCGGCGAGAGAGCGCGTACACCTTCCATGGTCCGCCGGGCATGTCCGGGAGCGGGAGGATGCTGACAAGGGAGCTCCCCACTATGCCGGTGGCGCCAACGACGAGCGCGACACTCCGGAAGTGCTCGTTGGGTGCGGCGGCTTGCTTGTCCTGCGGCTGCGTCTGGGCTGCGCCAATCGCGCGCCCCCACAACCAGCTCATCATGCTTGCACCGTCGCACGTCGCGGCACGCCTGGAAATTGAACAGAACTTTAGGCTATCCGCACTCATCATCCTCTATTTTCATCCTCTATGCATCCTGGTCATCAAGATTCTCTACTCTATACCACTTTCTTCCGCACTCATCCATTCTCTATATCATCCTCTATCCACTATAGAGCCCACTTGTCACTTTATCTAAATACATCCATGTGACATCTAGTTTTGAAGGATTTATTAAAACGAAGTTAATGGTATAAACAGAATTTAATTTAGTTTTTTGGTTTGTAAGTTATAACTTTTTTTTAGTTAATAGCAGCAGTGGGGCCCATGTATGCACACACTCTCTCTCCCATCTTGCGTCAGCCAACAGCATGGGGCACTCTCTCTCTCCCCCATTTTGCGTCAGCCAGCAGCATGGGGGCGTGCATGCAGGTAGCGTACAAGCTGCAAACCGCTGCCTATACCGGACGGAGGGAGGGACAGGACGATTTACCGGTCTCCGGTGCGGCGCTTTTTTTGCGCTAAATGCTTACGTGGACAGGTACCAGACGATTTAACGTTGTGCGGTGCAGATAGTCTTACTATAGTGTACAGTGCCACTTTCTCCGGTATACTGTATGATGGAGAAAGGAATATGGATAGATTCTTGAGTTGCTTCCGAGACTTGTGAGCTTAGCTCCCATATTATAAAACAACAATTTCGGACTTGAGCATCATGGAGCACTAACTGATACAAGGGTCCCTTTGGTTGAGCTTTTGGCTATCGATTTTGCCCTCAAAAGGCAAAAACTAAATTAAAGGGCTCAAAAGCACTTTAAAGAAACAGTTTTTACTGCAATATAAGTCCAAAAGCACTTTAGACTCTGCTTTCCCTAGCTATTGAAGCAAAAAAATTACCCACCTACCACTGGTTATGAAACATACCAATTCGTTCTTTTATTCCACCACCGAAGCGATTTGTCGTCTTTCCCGTCGCACGCGAGCGTCCAAGCACATTTTCGGCTCCACCCCAGCAGGCTCGAACTCCAATCCAGTAGGTGCAACCTCTACTCCGACGAGCCAACGGTGGGAGCCCCCATGCAGGCACTGCCCTGCCCCATCTCCGGCCGGCATGACCAGCCCGACGGGAGAGTGTAAATGCATCTAGCCCTTTAGTAGGTTTTGGATGATTAGATGACAATGTAATTAAAGGACTAACATTATTGCTAAGTGTCATGCAGAAAATTGGTTATGTCACAGGTATTTGATTCACATGTTTAAAGTCAAAATGATGGATTGTTGTATGTTTTAATTGGTCTGATCATAAGGCAACAATGCATATGTGTTTATGAGAAGGCTTTTATATTGTGAGGTTCCAATGATTAAAGAAAGCATATTGGGATTGATTATGGAGACGTGATTGGATTGGATACATGGTCTTATATTGAAAGCTTACTTGTATAAAGATTGAAGAAGACAACAATATAAATGGATATGCATCTAATTGATGATTCAACACATGATATGACTTGATGGCTTCGGAAAGGTGAAGATATGGCTTCGAGGTACTAAGCAAGGGTGAAGGGCAAGCGGCGGCTTGGCGTACCCGAAGAACCTAGCTAGGGAAGAAGAAGAAAGTACTTGCATTTAGTCGAAGTATCAACCAAGCTATGATGGTTGTGTCTGTGTGAAGGATCAATATCCCTATTGGTGCAAAGATAATAAAGATGACTTGGTCCATTTGGAGTAACTCACATTGAATGTATGGAATCAAGTTATATGCTCAAGATGGCTATGTTCAAGATAGAAAGGTCAAATGGACATGTTGGCACCCTCAAATGATAGAGATTGAAAGTTATGGCTTGGAAGTGAATGAAAGCAACTCAAGTGGTTCAATTTGTTTTTATGTCTTGAGTTGAATACGAAAGCCATACTATTAAGAGGGATGCATCATCTTGATAGATACTATACTTAAGTGCTCAAGCCAACCCATGTGAGGTTTGAGTGAGAGAGAGCAAGAGAGACTGACTGTGTCTGCCCTGCCCGTGTATACCGGACGCGTCCAGTATGCATACCGGACATGTCCGGTATGCTCGGGGTGAGTGCACTGTTCCAGAGTTAATCCAGAGGGCTGACTTTTTCAGTGGTTATGGTGCTGAGCGGAAGTTCCGGTCAGATACCGGAAGTTCCGGTCTTTGTCCTTGCGCGCGCGCTATGCTTGAATCATGCACTAGCGGAACTTCTGGTCTTTCACCGGAAGTTCTGTTGGTGACCGGAAGTTCTGGTCATGTACCAGAAGTTCTGGTAGGTCTATTTTGCACCAAAGCTAAAAAGGAATTTCTGAGCTGTGGGACACATACCGGACGTGTCCCGTATGGCTACCGGATGCGTCCGGTATTCCCAACGACTACTAACGGCTAGTTCTGAAACTTGGGATATAAATAACCCCAAGCCTCCACTCGTGGAGGCTGCTGATTCTCTAGTTCCCAAGCCTTCCTAGAGCTTTGCAAACACTCTCCAACCCTCTCTTAATGTGTGATTGATCCAAATTTCCAATCCCAATTGTGGGTTGAGTGAAATTCAAAATTGAGAACAAGCCACCTTTTAAGCACTTGTGCATATTGTCAAATCTCGTGATTCGCATTTGTTACTCTTGGATCTTCGGTCCTAAATGGTTACGCGTCGCCGGAGACCACCCAAGAGATTGTGGTGTGGCTCGAAAAGTTTGTAACAGTTGATTCCACCGTCGCAAGAGAAGATATCAAATTAGTGGAAGGAGGAAAGGGAGTTGGAAAAGACTCCGGCTAGGGTGACCTGCGTGGTCCTTTGGAGTTGGACTCAAGGAATCGAAGTTTGCAAAGACTTCGGCTAGGGAGACCTGCGTGGTCCTCTAGAGCTTGGTCCTTGGGTCGCTCGCAGCTGCCTCAACGGAGAGTAGAACTCGAAGGAGTCCGAACTTCGGTAAAACAAATACCGTGTCTCAAATTCTATTTCATATCGTGTTTGTGATTCTCTTGCAGTATTTGAGGTTGTCTATAGGTTCACTGAGCTCCACAGGTTACTTAGAGGTGCCCGCAACTGGTGTCGAGCTTCGGAATCGAAAGACGCTGGTTTCGGGGATTCCCTGCTGTGCTTGTGAATACCAGACGTGTTCGGTATACCTACCGAACGTATCCGGTATTGCCCTGTGTTGCATTTGCAACCTGCTGTCCTAACTTAGTGTTGCAGGGTTTTGGTTCTTGGCTATGTTATTTAGTGTTTATATATTCTCAGTGTATATCTTGTGAGGGGTTTATATCTCTGATTTGGAGTTTCCTATTTATTGGAAACTTTCACACTAATCGTTTCCGTATTTTAATGTGTTAATTTTCAGAAACGCCTATGCAACCCCCTCTAGGCGCATCCTCAGTCCTTACAGCGAGGCACTGCCTGCCCCGACCGGAGGGCACAACCTCGCATCGCGGGAGCAGCATGGCATGCCCCATTCAACGGGCGCGACGCTGCCTACCCTGGCTGACGGGCGTGGTCACCAACAACAATGATCCTTACTACCAAATGGCCAGTACAAATATTCTTATTAGTAGTGATCTTAGTGGCCAGCGGTCAATTTTGGCTATATGTTGGGTAGTTATTGAGTATCTATATAATTAATGCATCTAGTTATTTTAACGATTTATCTATTGATACTCTTAGTTGTCTTAATTTAAATTTTTTTAAATTTTAACTGAATTTTCTAAAAAAATAAGATTTATAGTATCACTTTAGTATTATTAGATTTACTATAAATATATTTTAATAAATATGTTTACCTTATGTTATAAAAGTTGTTACTTTCTTCAAATTTAGACGTGTGGGGCACGTTTGGTTTCTCTAGCCACCTTGTCTTGCCTCACCTACACAGTTTCAAAAAAACTAGCCCAACCGGGCAAGCTGGATCAGCTCTCCGTCTCTGGCATCTCCTGTACGGGCTCCCAAGCAACTGGCCGCTCAACCAAACGTCTAGCACTCTTGCTACTCCTCACCGAGTCAGGCCAGGCAAGATCCAGCCAAGGATCCAAACGCGCCCGTGGATTCTAGAAATTTATGTTATATACACCCACTCAATTATCGAAGTGTCGCAACTCGGGAGGTCCCAAGTGCCAACCACCTGGTTACGTGGAGAGAAAGAGAAAATGAATCAATACAAGCTTCACAGTGTGGCAACCAAATACCCAAAGAGACCAGACCAACCATGTGACCTGCTGCTGCCTTCGCCATATCTCACGTGAAACTCAAGCAGCGCCACGTCTCTGCTGGATCTGATGGATGCTCTCGACAGCCACCCGCACACCTACTTACCTAGTACCTGCGAGCTGACCAATCATATCCTGGTGTCATGTACAACATGCCGCAGCATTGGAACGAAAAGGCGAGATAGCAGGCATTCTTGCAGCTTCTCTCAACCAATTCGTTGAAGGGTTAGGCCGATCGAACAGGGCCTCTAAAAATTATGGGCTCCAAAATTTATCAAGTATCCTAAGTATATATAATAAATTTAGACTTTGTTTAACTACTAGTAAATCAGTCACAGTTATCTTCTTTGTCCTATAAACATGGTCTGCTGAAGAGCACTCCAAGATCCTATTAATTCCTTCCAGAGAAAGAATCTGGTGATTCCAATTTTAATTCATGTAACCCTTTGTCACTTGGACTTCATATTCCTCGCCCTTGCCATTGTTCGTTGCTTGAGATCTAATCGCAATCCTAGACTTAGATCAGAGACCAAAACTGCCTAGATAAGAGCCTGAAGTCTTTATTATCGTCATCTTTGGGACTACACTTAAACGAGATGGACGATCTAATTTTGATGCTGATAACCTTTATGTAGAGTTAATTTTTCTTCATGATTTTATTCCATAAAAAATTAAGGCCCGGTAAAAATTCAAAATTTTGTGAAGCGATATGAATGTTTTTGTTCTAGATGTTAGGCCTCCACTAATTGGTTTGAACTGGGTCTCGTATTTTTGCCAGGGCGCCCCTGCTATTAACTATGGCTTATTTATCTCTCTTATAAAATTTTTCGGTTTTTATGTCTTAGTTAATAGTAAATTTATGGTCGCTTTTCTTTCTCTTCCTTCTCTCTCCTCTCTATCTTACGTTTAGCCAGCTTACATCCTATCATAATACTACTTACTCTTAAGTGCGGTCATGGTCCTGTCTTCCTCACGAGTACACCTAGGGACCTCCCTACTACTTTCTCCGTCTCATAACACAACTCATTTTCATTTTATTGAAAAGTTATATATAATAAAATAATACTTCCTCAGTTTATATATACCTGGCGGACAACAACCTTTTTTTTCAATTCAACCGTAGGCGCACGATGGTTCCAAGAACCAATTAATTACTTGCAGTAAATAGGAAACGTTGCATGAAACCAATTGCCACGCTGCCGCTCGTCCGTCATAAAGTCTGTCATCTTTCAGTCTGTCACAAATATTCATCTCTATAAACACACGCATGCAAACCCTACTATCGGTGCTAAAACTAGTGGTCCTAGTACCAACGAGTGAATTTACGTGCGTGCTCCCAACCCTGGATGGTGTGCAAGAAGGACACAAGAAGGTTTTGTATTATCCTGCACCAAGGTGCTGTAGGTAGGGTGTACAAGCAAGTGGAGAGAGGGAACTGTCCCAAGTCTCGTGTGAGATGAGTGAGTGTGTGTGTGTGTTTGCCAAGGAGATTGCTTGACTTGCTTCGTTGGATCCCTCTGTCCCCGGAAGGACCCCGTCCCCCCTTTTATAGCCGGAAGGGGAGGGGCGGGCCTTTCAAGACTGATGTTTGAATAGGAAAAAGCGGTGGTGGGCGCCGCCTCATCTGCCCGAGGCCTAGGGGCTCCCTCTCTCCTTGTGCCGAGGCCCCGGGTGAGGGCGGCGGTTTTGTCTTGCACGACGCCGCCTTGTCGATGGCGGGCGCCGTCCGTGGAGTTGGCTCCTCGTTCTTGGCGAAGGAGGGGGCGTGCGCCTCTGCGGGGGTCGGCGTGGGCGTCATGATGGCGTGCCCGAATGCCGTGGCTGGCTTTGTAGCTTTGGCTCACTCCCGGTCCGGGCTCCCGAGGGCCGCGGCGTCGTTTGTCGTATACGGCGTGGCCGGCGTAGAATACAGCGTCTGGGGGGCCATCTCCGTGCGCCCCGGCTCTGGAAGCCTGGGTGCGCAGTGGCCGGGCACCGGAAGACCCGCCGCCGTCTGAGGGGGCGCCGTGCTCCTGCCTGGGATGCGGCATGCTCCGTATTTGGACTTCCCGTGATGGGACCTGTTACAGGGGTTAGTCATCATGACGCCCTACAGTGGCAGGCCTGGCCGCTACTGTAGGGATTGCGTAGTCGTGGCGCGGGCGCCTTGAAGGTGCGAGCGGTGACGGGACGGCTCCCATCCCCTGCCAGGGGCTAGCGCCAGCCTGACAGTCACTGTGGGAAGGCGGGCGGTAGATATATGTCAAGTCAGTGGTCAGTCCTTGACCAGGTGATGCGGCGCGTGTCGTCCGAGGCCTTAGCGCGGGGCTCGGTCGGGACGGAAGGCGGGAACTCGTCCGAGCCCGGGGGGGCGGGGAGGCCTCGGGGCGGGCGGAGTGTTAGTGCCCGTCCGAGGGGCCTCAGCGGGGGGGAGGCTCGGTCGGGACGGAGGCGGGCGGATGCTCGAGGCCTCTGCTGAGAGGCTCGGGGCGAGTCGGAAGCGGACGCCCGTCCGAGGCCTCTACGGGGAGGCTCGGGCGAGGCGGAAAACAGGAACTCGTCCGAGGCCTTGATGAAGGAGGCTTGGACGGGGCGGAAAGTTAGCATTTGCTTGAAGTCCCCGTAATGTGGGCTCGGGGTGTTAGTGTGTGTAGTCTTGGGGCCTTGGCAGGCCGTGTTTTTTTTACTGTGTGGCCTAGTTTTGCGTTTCTTGGGCCTAATTATTAGGAGGCCCTTATTTTGGTTCCCGACAAGTAGCCCCCGAGCCTCGGAAGGAGTGGGAGTACTCGTTCGGAGGCCGAGGTCGTGCTATTTTGTCTAGTTCCTGCCGGGCTAGGCTGTTAGATGCTCTAGGCATTCCCTACGCCCCGGGTGCATGCGGCGTACCGGCGTGCCGGGTGCAGCCCCCGAGGCCTCGGAGGGGCGTGGAGTGATCCTTCGACGGCTCGTGCGTGCTTGGTGAGGGTGTTCTGCTCACCTCGAGATCGTTTCTCCGGTGGGGGGCGCGGCGCACTCCGCCGGTGTAGCCCCGAGGCCTCGGAGGAGTGTGGGTGCTTCTCCGAGGGCTTACATGTTTCCAAATCAGAGTGTTTCTATCGTTTGCCGAGTCCCTCGGCCCGTGGCGGCTCGTCCGGGGCACGACGCGTGGTTAGATGACGTTTCCCCACTCCGCCGGCCGGCTGCTGGTAGCCCGAGCCCCGTTCGGGCGTGGGGCGGCCGCGAGGTACTTGGCCGTTAACTTCGTGAACGCCTCGCGCATCCCTTCCGCAGGGAGGAGGGTGGATTTTGTCGCGCCGTCGGTGGACGAGCGCCACACGCAACTAGATCCGGTGAGCCGTTAACGGGAGGATCCAAGTGAAACGCCTGTGCCCCCCGCTTTAAGGGTTGGCTGGGCCCGGAGGCGCGTTCCATAAGAGCCTGCACGGTGTCCCACTGGCGGGGCTCGGGTCCGTCCGCCGGGTCCCGAGGGCTCGGTGCTCTCCCACGCGGGATCCCCTTTCTCGAGCTGCCGTCGCGGCCTCAGGATGCTACAAGGGACGGCCACCGCTTTCGCGGGCTATGCGTGTCTGAGGCCGTCAAGCTGCCCCGACTTCTGGCGTCTGAGGGGAGCTCGCGAACCCCGAGATGGGCCAGCTTTATTACCTCGGACCGTAATGGGCCGTCGCCGCCCCGGCTCCTTCCGGGGAAGGAGGCGCTTGGTGTGAATACCCCCGTTGTGGGGACGTGGGCGCGCCTTTTGTGTGCGGCGGGGATGTGGAGCGCCCCGCGAGCGGTGTGGCGGCCCCTCTTTCTCCGTCGTGGCGGTGCCGTGCGATAACTGCGGGTCCCGGATGTGATGTGATGTCTTGGGCGGCTGCCACCGGAGCCCGCGCGCTGCGCCGCGTCCCCGGGTTCCGTGTGCGGGATTTTATGTGGAGAAAAACTGCATCGTGGGTGAGGGCCGGGACCGTGTGGGCAGGGCCGCTCATGTGCCGGGCGCTGGTCTCCGTCACGACGTGTACTCATTGGAAATCCCGAGCGCGATCGTGCATTAAATGTGGGTAGGTGAACCGATCGGGGTTTCGGGTATAAATACCTGTGTGGGGCGGCCGTCACTGTTTTTTCTCGCCTTCCTCACCCTTGCGCCTGCTTTCGTTTCCTCCGCCGCCGCCATCTCGCATCCAGGCGCCGCCGAGAGGGAACGGAGCGAGAAGGGAGAGAAACCACCGCATCGCCCCTAGCCCGCCGCCATGGCGCCGAGGCCCGAGATCGTCGGCGTGGAGGAGTGGGGAAACGAGCTCCGTGACGCCGCCGGAGCCGACGGGCGCTCGTGGGGGAAGGGGCTTCTCCGCCCAAGCCGACCAGGCCTCGCCGGAGTGGGATTGTTCCGCCCGGCCGACAACTCCCCGCGCCCCGCCTCCCGGGTACGTCGTGAGCTTCACGACGTTCCATGAGAACGGGTTCGGGATGCCGGTGGGCCGGTTCTGAGGGCCATCCTCGAGTACTACGGCCCGGAGCTGCACAACCTCAACCCCAACTCCATCACGCAGGTGGCGGTGTTCGTCGCCTTGTGCGAGGGATACCTCGGAGTTGAGCCCCACCGATCTCTCGGCTCTATTTCTTCGAGGACGCCCTCTACTTCAAGGGCGCCGGTAAGGGGAAGAGGATGCCCGTCTGCGCCGGGAGCTGCATACTGCAGCCGCGAATCGCCACCGGATTCCTACATCCCGACGAGGCTCGCCTCCTCCAACCGCTGGCCGGGCGCGCAAAGTGGTTCTATCTCCGAACGACTTCCGTCACCTGCCTTTCCACCGGAAGGTGTTTGAGGCGGAGCCCGCAAGGTGGAGGGAGGAGATCATCGAGGAGAAGACCACTCCGCCAAGAAGGTGTTCCGGGCCTTGAAGATGCTGACCCGAAGGGGTTGGATGCGCCGGTCGCCATCGCCGCCTTCCACCAACGGGGAAGTCCCCGCCCTCATGTCGAGGCGGCTTTTCCCTGCTCGACATGCGTGAAAGGAGCCCCTGGCTGGGACAAGGATGTCGCCCATCGACCTCGAGTTCGATGAGGTTGTCGAGCGGACGAAGGAGGCGGCGACGGTGACCGACCCTTCCCTCCTCTACTGGGTCGCGATGCGCCCCCACCCCTGACGCCATCTCCGTGGTGAGTTCCTTTGATTGTGCTTGTATCGTTGATGCCCGCATCTCCCCCTTTAACCTCACCTTGTTCTTTTTCCTCGCAGGGACTGGCCGGGAAGTTGAGAGCGTCGAAGCCTCCCGCCTCCGCGGTGAAGGAGGCTAACAAGGCCATCGCGGGGCGGAGCAGAGGGAAGGAGAAGAAGAAGAAGGAGAAGAAGAAGGACCGAACATCCACAAGGAGGGTGAGAAGCGCCACCTGAGAAGCGGGAGGCGCCAGCCCGGGGGACGAGGGGCTCCCCTGGAGCCGACGCCCTCCCGACACCACCGGGCGCCGATGACGATGATGAGGATGACGAGGAGGAGGAGGAGGACTACAGCTTCTTTGGCTTGGCCGCACGCCCCCGTGAAGAAAGGGAGTGGGCGCCGTGGCCATTGAAGGACACCGCTCCCCCCCTCACTCCGCCGAGGCTTCAGCCGAGGCGGCCGGAGACGTGACTCCGTCGGGAGGAGCGAGGCCCCTCCCCGAGTCATCCCACGCCGCCGGGCCCCGGCTGGGGCGACCTCGGTCCCGCCCTTTGAACGGCCTCCCTCGAGGCGGCGGGGAGGACCGCCGGGTGAGGCGCAGGCCTCGGCCGAAGAGGCGGCGGCGGCGGCCAGCCCCTGTGCCGTGACCCCTGCGTTCGCGCGGGCCGAGGACACCTCAGATCCGAGCCCCGCCCGAGCACGGCCCAAAGTGAGCCGACGTTTCAACCGGGCCGCCAGGTAGGTGTTTGTCCTTTAGTCTTGCCGCCGCTTTTTTTTTTTTTTGAAGACCCACTCTTCTTGCTACCGCAAAGAAAAAGCGCAAGACGGCCCTGCCCCCGCCCCGCTCTTCCGCGTTAGCAACAAGGCGGGGCAAAAGCCGCATACTGGCGCCACCACTGCCCCGGGGGTGGTACCGGCGGCGTCCCGAGGAAGCGGTGATCGAGGCGCCCTCCTCGGCCGTGGAGCCATCCTCGCCCCTCGACAGAGAGCAAGCGCCCGGGCGCGGGAGGCCTTGGCGGCGCCCGCTGTGGAGGCCGTGGACGGCGCCCGTCGCGAAGCCGTGACGGCGCCTGCCCCGATGGCCACCGGCGACATGGTCATGGAGGGGCGAGCGCCCTGCCCCGCCCTAAGCCGCGCCTCAACGCAGAGGTGGTGGAGATCCCCTCCTCAGAGGAGACCGCCTCGCGGGGGGGAAAGAGGTGGTCGTCGCGATGCTACCCTCCGAGCGGCAACCGTATGGGGCTCAAGCCGACCGGCGCCCGCCGAGGGGTCCTCCAGCCTTTAACGCAGCCGCCACAGATTGTCTGGTCGGACCGCCGGGACCCGAGGACCGGCCAGCCTACGTGGCCGGACGACGCCTTGGAGTCGACCCGTGGGAGCGACGGATAAGTATATGAAGTCGGCCAAGAACTCCGCTTGGCTGGCTTTCTCGCCGATCTTCTCCGGGGACCTCCCCCCACTGTTGAAGGTAATACAATCATTTGTGGTTGGAGCCTAACCTTGGCCTGAAGCGCCCAAAGGCGGCTAACTGTTGGCCCCGATCGTTGTAGGATGCGGCGATGGGGTCCCGGAGAAATCGAGTTTCTCCTAAGTTCGGGTCCGGCCTCGGCGAGGCGCTCCATCTCCAACGACAGAGGCAAACCCAGCTGCGCACCGAGCTGGCCGCTGGAACGAGGAGCTCGACAAGCTCCACGCCCGAGAAGGAGGCGATGAGGGGCGGCCGCTGGGCCTCCGGCACCATCGGGACCTTGACAGAGAACCCGGTGAATATGGACACCGATCACCAGCTTTTTTCGACGACGCGTCACCATGGTGCGGGCCGAGCTTGGGCAAGCGCCAATGAGGCCACCCAAATTCAAGGCGCAGTGGCGGAGGAGGTGGCGCAATGAAGGTAAGTCTTTGTCGCTTTAGGGCCGCATCTTTGTATTCCAGCCCCAAGGCTGACCCCCGGCGGATGCAGAGCCGAGGAGGAAGTCGCCGGAGCAAGCGGGCGGACCTTAGTGCAAAGGTGGCGGCCTACTCTCGGCGCAGGTGAGCTCGAGGCCCCAAGGAGAAGCTCCGCCGCTTGCACACGGTCGAGGCCGGGCGAAGTCTGCCGGCAAGAAGTCCCACTGGCCGCCTGGAGGCGTTGCCTCAGACGGTGGAAGCGCTGGCCCACGCCGCTTCTTCGGGCCCGGCCGGACGGCGTGTCGCATTACCTTTGGCGATGACCTACTCACACTACGACCTCGACCTCCCAAAGTTTCCGAGGGCCTGCCGCCGCCGAGGACGAGGAGGGTCATTGAGGGAGGTGTTCGACGAGCTGCTTTCACAATGAAGGGGCCACGACCGCTAGGTCGGGCACTTCGACGGGCGATCCTCCCTAACGCTGCCGAAGGAGCCGACGCCACCGACGCCATGGATGCCGCCACTGGGGAGAAGGGGGCCTGACGCCCCCCGAAGTTCGCATGTTGGGCCGAGCGTGCCCATGTAAAAAAATTTAATTAGCTTTTTGTTATTGTGTCTGGTTGACAAGTACCGTGGCCCAACATGGCCTTATGATTTGTTTTCTCGTTTTCTGTTTACTTTTCGTGCCTTTGATTCTCGCCTCGTACTTAGATTAGGGCCCTCGCAGGGACACAGGAGTCCTTAGTCAAAGGTGGTTAGCTGCAGGCACCCTAGCACTTGGGCGTGGGCGGCCTCGTGGCTTTCCCCGTCCTTGACGTTTGGAGCAGCCCCTCCTCAAAGCATGAGGTACCTCGTCCTATGGCAGTGAGTAGGAGCGTCGTAGCGCATGGGCGTAAGCAACTCCGTAGCTCAACCAGCCTTAGGTTTCGGAGTAATCCCTCCGTTACCCTTTTTCCAAGTGTTCGAGAGGACTACACGAAAATGTTCGAAAAATGACTAACAAAAAGGTGCGCTTGCAGAGTACCTTTCAGGAGGGAGTTCCTCCCTGTCTAGCCCCCGAGGGAGGCTCGACTTTGATGGGTCAAAGCCGAGTCTCGCTCGAGCTCCGAGGCGGTGTAAGTGTAGTTAAGGTCCTCAGCCCCGAGGGCCTCGGACATGTTTCTTATTTGCGAGAAAATTGTAAAAGTGTTTTTCATTCTTCTTTGAGAAATATGGAGTACAACTATAAGTAGGAACTTGGAAACTTAAGGGTAGAAGCGGCGTAGCCGTTGAATGTTCCAAGCGTTGTTGAGGACTTCTCCGTCCTCATTGGCGAGCTTGTATGCGTGCCCGGCTTGAGGACTTCGGCGACGATGAATGGTCCTTCCCAAGGCGGCGTGAGCTTGTGGCGTCCCCCGTTGTCTTGGCGGAGACGGAGCACCGTGATCGCCTTCCTTGAGGTCTCTCGGCTCGGACCCGCCGGTCGTGGTAGCGTCGGAGGGACCGGCCGGTATCTTGCCGAGTGTAGGAGGGCAGCGTCCCCGGCCTCGTCAAGCATATCCAGCCCAGTTCTCCCGAGCCCACCGGTTGCGCCACTCCTCATAGGACTTGAGCCTCGGAGAGCCAAATTCCAAGTCGGTGGGGAGGGGCGGCCTCGGAGCCGTATACCGGGAAGAAAGGCGTGAACCCCGTGGCTCGGCTCGTTGTCGCCCCGAGGCTCCGGAGGACCGAGGGAGCTCCTCGAGCCACCTTTTGCTGAACTTGTCGAGCTTGTTGAAGATCCGAGGCTTGAGCCCTTGCAAGATCATCCCGTTGGCCCGCTCCACCGCCTGCCGTGCGTAGGTGCGCGACCGGACCGCATACAATTAAGTATCCGGTGGTTGTCGCAGGTTTTCTAAACTTCGCCCCGTGAACTGGGGTGCCGTGGTCGGTGATGATAGAGTTCGGGACTCCAAAGCGGTGGATGATGTCGGTTAAGAAGAGCACCGCCGCTCGGATCGAATGTTGGTGACGGGCGCCGCTCGATCCACTTGGAGAACTTGTCGATGGCGACAAGCAAATGGGTGAAGCCCCCCTGGGCGCTTTCTTGAGAGGTCCTACTAAGTCCAAACCCCACACGGCGAAGGGCCATGTGATCGGGATGGTCTAGAGTGCCCGCCGTGTGGAGGTGCGTCGACGAAGTTTAATGCGGCACCACCCCGCAGTGCGCACTACGCGGTGGCGTCGGCCGATCGCGGTTGGCCGCAGAACCCCTCACGGAAGCGCCGACGAGGGAGAGCGGGAGCGGCGTGGTGGCCACACACCCCGGCGTGGATTTTGCGAACCGGGGCAAGGCCATCCTCGACCGTGGACGCATCGCCGCAGGAGACCCCGAGGGGCTTCGTTTGTAGAGGTCGTCCTCGATGACGACGAAGGACTTTGCTCTTCTCGCGATGCGTCGGGCTTGATTGAAGTCCTCGGGGGGGTTCCCCGAACGATCCAATCGAGGTATGGCTTTCTCGGTCCGGCTTGGGGTCGGCTTTCGGATCCTCCCCGTCGATCTCCATGACCACAGGGGTTTGACGCCGAGGGGCGCCTCGAGTCCGAAAGTGGGCCTCGGTAGAGGTGACCTTGGACATCTCCCCAGCCCCCGAGGGGGGTCGAGCTATTCTCCGTGGCCTCCTCCCCTTCGGGAGTGTGATGGAGGGAGCCGTGAGGTCCCTTGTGAAGACGTCGGGGAACCAGGGGCTCTTCCAAATGGCGATCTTGGCGAGTTCGTCGGCAGCCTCGTTGTACCTACGGACGGCGTGGTTGAGCTCAAGGCCCTTGAACTTGTCTTCGAGGCGCCGCGCGCCGCCTTGCAATACTGGCGTCCATCTTGGGGTTGTGGCAGCTTCGAGTCTTTCATGACACAGGTCGATGACAAGCTGCGAGTCCCCTCGGACATCAAAGGCGCTTGATGCCGAAGTTCGATGGCGATCTTCAACCCATTGAGTAGGCCCTCGTACTCCGCCATGTTGTTTGACGCTGGGAAGTGAAGGCGGATTACGTGTCGCATGTGCACCCCGAGGGGGAGACAAAGAGGAGGCCCGGCCCGGCTCCGATCTTCATCGGGGACCCGTCAAAGTACATTATCCAAAGATTCCACCTAGAGCCGGGCGGTAGTAGCTGAGTATCGGTCCACTCGGCGATGAAGTCGGCCAAGACTTGAGACTTGATAGCCTTCCTTGGCGGCGTAGGAGAGGTTTCCCCATGAGCTCAACGGACCACTTGGCGACCCGCCCGAGACTTCCCGATTTTGGAGGATCTCCCCCAACGGGAAGGGAGGAGACCACCGTCACGGGGTGAGCGTCGAAGTAGTGTCGGAGCTTGCGCCGGGTCGGGACCACCGCGTAGAGCAGTTTTTGGATCTGCGGGTAGCGGATCTTGGTCTCGGACAACACCTCGCCGATGAAGTAACCGGCCTCTGGGACCGGCGGGTGTGGCCCTCCTCCTGCCCTCTCGGCGGCGATGGCCGCCGACTACCTGCGTTGTCGCAGCAACGTCAGGAGGAGGGGCTCCCCCTTGCTCGGGGGGGGACAAGGATCGGGGCCACAGTGAGGGGGCGGCTTTGAGCTTGTCGAGGGCCTCCCCGGCCTCGGAGGTCAGGAGAAGCGCCGGACTTTCTTAGGAGGCGATAGAGGGGGGCCCTTCTCGCCGAGCCGTGAGATGAAGCGGCTTAGAGACGCCCAGACAGCCCATGACTCGCTGCACACCCTTGGGTCCTCGATCGGCCCCATGCTCGTTACCGCAGTTACCTTCTCGGGGTTGGGCTCGATGCGGCGCTTTGGAGGCGATGAACCCGATGAGCATGCCTCGGGGGACCCCTCAAGACACTTCTCGGGGTTGAGCTTGGCGCTCTTGGCCTTGAGACAACGAAATGCGACCTCAAGGTCGGAGATGAGGTTGTCGGCCTCCTTGGTCTTGACCACGATGTCGTCAACGTAGGCTTCTACGGTTTCGCCGATGTAGTCTCCGAAAACGCCCGGCATGCACCGGCCCGATACGTGGCCCCGGCGTTCTCGAGCCCGAAGGGCATCGTCCACGTAGCAAAGACATACCGAAAGGGGTGATGAAGGAAGTCGCGAGCTGGTCGGACTCCTTCATCTTGATTTGGTGGTAGCCGGAATAGGCGTCAAGGAAGGATAAGAGCTCACACCCCAAAGTGGAGTCGACTATCGACCGATCGTGGTAAGGGAAAAGGGACTTTTCGAACATGCTTTATTTAGATTAATGTAATCTACACACATCCTCCATTTCCCACTCTTTTTCCAAACCAATGCAGGGGTTAGATAACCACTCGGGGTGGAACACCTCCTTGATGAACTTCGGCCGCCAAAAGCTTGTTCACCTCCTCGCCAATGGCCTGCGCTTCTCCTCGTCAAATCGGCGCGCAGACAACTGTTTCACTGCTTGGACCCGGCCCGGATGTCAAGGGAGTGCTCGGCGACTTCCCTCGGAATGCCCGGCATGTCCGAGGGGCTCCACGCAAAGATATCGACGTTTGCGCGGAGGAAGTCGACGAGCACAACTTTCTATTTCGGTCGAGGGAGGCGCAGATCTTCACCGCCTTGCCGGATGGAGAGGCGGGGTCCGTGGGACCTCCTTCACTCTGTCGGATGGCTCGAATGCGCCGGGCGTGACGCTTGGTGTCGAGGGCCTCGGAGATCGCCACGGCCTCGGCGTGCTCAACTGCCTCGACGTCGCAGGTTGAACGCGTGTTCGTAGGGAGGAGCCAACGGTGATGACGCCATTAGGGCCCGCATCTTGAGGAGAAGGTAAGTGTAGTTGGGGACGGCCATGAACTTCGATACGCTGGTCGTCCGAGGATTCCGTGATAGGTTCCTTGAAAGTCAACCACGTCGAAGGTGATGACCTCCTTGCGAAAGTTCGTTGGTGTCCCAAAGCGGACGGAGGTCGACGGCCCGAGGGGGTCTACCCGGCACTACGCCCGAAAGGGAGAGCTACTTGGGCGAAGGCGTGGCGCTCTATCCCCAACAAGCCGAGGGTTTCGGAGTAGAGGATGTTAAGGGCACTTCCGCCATCCATCGGCGCCTTGGTGAGCCGCACGTTGTCGACAATGGGGTCGACCACGGCGGGTATCGCCTCGCCTTGGCACGTAGAGGGTGGTCGTCGTCGATGAAAGGTGATGGCGTCGGCGGACCACGGCAGGTGCTACGGGGTGGCGGGTGCACCGAGAATATCTCTCGACGCTCGCGCTTGATCCAGCGCGGGGTGAGATTCGCCGTAGTCCCCGATGACCATGAAAACGTCATGGACCTCGGGGAACTCCTCGCCTTTGTTTTCCCCCTCCTTCTTCTTCTTGTCCTCGGTGGGGGAAGCTTCGATAGAAGCGACAAGCCAAATCGCACTCCCCCATAGTGTGCTTGGCCGGGGAATTTGTAGAAAGGGCAGGGCCTTTTGAGCATGTCGTCGAAGGCCCGGGGCCCCGGGGGCCTCGGGGGGTCTTGCGTTCAGCCGTGGCAACGATATAGTCCTCGGAGTCCACCTCTTTCTTGCCCTTTTTCCCTTTGCGCTTGTTCTTCTTGTTCTTTCGGGGCCAGCGGGTTGCCTCCCCCTCGGCATTGTCCTCCTTCCGCTTCCCTTTTCCCCGACGTCGCGGAAAATCGCTCCCACCGCCTCCTCGCCGGGAGGCGAGTTCGTCGCCACCTCGAACAGCTCGTTGGCGGTGGTCGGCATCTTCCGGCCCAACTTCGTGGGCGAGCTCCTTGCAGTCGTGCCGTCAAGGAATCTGCTTGATGATGGCGGTACCGGCCCGTTGGGCAGCTCCGTGCACTTCTTCGGCGCTGATGAAGTCACGTAGCGTCTCGTCGGGCCTCTGGCGGCAGCTGCGGAGATTCCACGAATTCCCGGGCGCACGTATGTGCCACGGAAATTTCCCACAAAAACCACGACTAGCTCGGACCCGGTCGCGGATTGTGCGGGCGGGAAGATGCTCCCGACCAAGCGTGCGAATCACCCAAGTGCGGCGGAAGGTTGCGGATGATAAGCCGGTCATCGTCCGCGCCGCCAAACAGGCATGCCGACGGTAGTCGTTGAGCCAAACCTCGGGGTTCGTTTCTCCCGTATTTGGCAAAATTGGCCGTCATATGTCGGAACGGAAGAGGCCGTCGTGGCGTGGATCTCCATTTGGCGCTAAGGCCGGAGGATCGGCATCGTCGCGGTCCTCATCGCTATCGCGCCTTCCGCCTGCGTGGCTGGCGGTTGCATCCGGCCGGGCTCCGGCCTCGCTTTGCGGGCGTTGTTGATGGCGTTGCGTGCGTCACCATCGTCGATCTTTGCAGTGATAGTCCCGGCGGCTTCGCGGATCGGCCTTCCCGATAATCCTGATGGACCGAAGCTTCTCGCTCGTGGCGTGAAGCTTCGTCCTCCTCATCCCTCGGTGTCCGATGCTTGGGGAGGCCGAGCTTTCTGGCTTGGGCCGGCGGTCTCGAGATAATCCCCGCAGATCATCTCGAATCCGGCCAGATCCTCCGGTCGATGGTTACGGCATCGGCCAGGACTGAGGGCGCCGCCGCGGCGTTATGACTTGGGCGCGTGGGGAAGATGGGGGACGCTCCACCCTCGCCGCGACGATCCCCTCGTTGGCGTCGCCACGCGTCGACGAGGCCGAGCTAGGATTGTGTGCCGCCGCGGTGGGCATGCTCGCACGCTTCTATCTCCTCGCCGTAATGAGGCGATGGTCGGCAACGAGCCTCGTCCCCAAGCTCCCGAATCCGCTCGATAAGCGGGACGCCGTGGCCTCGAGGGGTAGCCCGGTAGCCGCCGGTCCCCGGAGGCCCGCATGTGCCGGAGTTTGTGGCCCACCCGGGAGAGGCCGGGATGTGTTAGGGTCCTCGGGGGTTGCGCCCGCCGGAGCTCTCAGGGGCACGGGATCACGGCCCTGCCGCCGCCGTCGTTGCCGTTGCCGCCACCGAGAGCTCACCGATCTCACGTGAAAGCATTCACGAGTCGGATCGTACATGTCGTGCGGGGAGTCGAGCCGCCGGGTAGCCGAAAGGCATGCTCGGGAATGAACCCCACAGGCTCCGTGTCCTCGAGTAGCGCCGGATCGGGTGGATGTAGCGCTTCGCCCGAGTGGCGCCGCTGCTCCTCTGCCCTAACCGGTACTCCTCATAGGCGTGGATGGATCCGTCGAGGATGTCGCGTCGAGGCGCTTCGTGGAGTGCCGCCCGGCGGCGTGGGCGCCTCGCCGGGGCTCCCATGGCGGTGGAGGCGTGCGTTGCGCCGCGTGGCGGCGGTGTTGACCGAGCCAAATGGTGGCGTGGTGGCGATAAGCGGCGCGTCGCCCGGCCACAACGCCGCAAGGTCTTCCTCCATACTTGCTTGGCGTCGTGGTGCGTCCGTCGCTCGGCGAGGAAGCAGCGCCATGGCGCCTCTGCGGCAAGGCTGGCGGTAGGTTCACCGGGAGCTTTGTCGGGAGGTCCACGGACTCCGGCCGGGAGAAGTTCCATGTCGTCATGGACTCCAGTTGACACGAACTCAAGCTCACCAAACCGGATCGGGGTCCCCGGCTCCAGCCGGGCCGGAGTGGAGTGGAGTTATTAGGGGCTGGGAATCCGCCCGAAATGTCGTTGCCGGCCATTCCGGAGTTTTTTGGCGGGAAGGAAAGCGAAAAGCACGCACAAGCCCCTACGGCGCGCCAACTGTCCGGTGCTAAAACTAGTGGTCCTAGTACCAACGAGTGAATTTACGTGGCGTGCTCCCAACCCCCGGATGGTGTGCAAGAAGGACACAAGAAGGTTTTGTATTATCCACGCACCAAGGTGCTGTAGGTAGGGTGTACAAGCAAGTGGAGAGAGGGAACTGTCCCAAGTCTCGTGTGAGATGAGTGAGTGTGTGTGTGTGTTTGCCAAGGAGATTGCTTGACTTGCTTGTTGGATCCCTCCGTCCCCGGAAGGACCCCGTCCCCCCCTTTTATAGCCCAGGAAGGGGAGGGGCGGGCCTTCAATCTGATGTTTGAATAGGAAAAGCCGGTGGTGGGCGCCGCCCTCATCCTGCCGAGGCCTAGGGGCTCCCTCTCTCCCTTGTGCCGAGGCCCCCGGGTGAGGGCGGCGGTTTTGTCTTGCCCGCCTTGTCGATGGCGGCGCCGTCCCGTGGAGATTGGCGCCTGGTTCTTGGCGAAGGAGGGGGCGTCTGCCTCTGCGAGGGGGGGCGTGGGCGTCATGATGGCGTGCCCCCGGCCCGTGGCTTTTTGTAGCTTTTGGCTCACTCGGTCGGGCTCGAGGGCCGCGGCGTCGTTGTCGCATTATCTGGCGTGGCCGGCGTAGAGATACAGCGTACGGGGCCATCTCCGTCTGCCCTGACTCTGGAAGCTGGGGTGCTTGCTTGATGGCGGGGCACCGGAAGACCCGGCCGCCGTCTGAGGGGTGGCGCCCGTGCTCTACTGGGATGCGGCATGCTCCGTATTTGGACTTCCCGTGATGGGACTGTTCTGAGGGGTTAGTCATCATGGCGCCCCTACAGTGGCGAGCCTCGGCCGCTACTCGTAGGGATTGCGTGAGTCGTGAGCGCTGGGCGCAGAGGTGCGAGTGGTGACGGGACAGCTCCCATCCCCGCCAGGGGCTAGCGTCGGCTGGCGATCCACTGTGGGAAGGCGGGCGGTAGATATACGTCAAGTCGGTGGTCGAGTCTTTGACCAGGTGATGCGGCGCTGTCGTCCCGAGGCCTTAGCGCTGGGGGCTCGGTCGGGGACGGAAGGCGGGAACTCGTCCCGAGGCCGCTGCAGGGAGGCCTCGGGCGGGGCGGATGTTAGTGCCCGTCCCGAGGCCTCGGCGAGGGAGGGCTCGGTCGGGGACGGAGGCGGGACGCCGCCCGAGGCCTCTGCTGAGAGGCTCGGGCGAGTCGGAAAGCGGACGCCCGTCCCAAGGCCTCTACGGGGAGGCTCGGGCGAGGCGGAAAACAGGAACTCGTCCGAGGCCTTGATGAAGGAGGCTTGGACGGGCGGAAAGTTAGCATTTGCTTGAAGTCTCCATAATGTGGGCTCGGGGGTGTTAGTGTGTAGTGCGCTGGGCCTTGGCAGGCCGTGTTTTGTTACTGTGTGGCCTAGTTTTGCGTTTCTTGGGCCTAATTGTTAGGAGGGCCCTTATTTTGGTTCCCGACACCTACCTCTATAAGCATCTCCGAAGGACTGAGTCGGCAGATCTGGAGATTCCGGAAGTCACCGCTGGTGTCTCATCATCGACGGGAACATCGCTTACTAAAGCGTAACACTGATAAATCTTAGAAAAATCCCAGTAAAAGTACGAGCACCAGGATTTGATCTCTGATAGATAGTGTCGCACTGGACAGTCATACCATTAAATCACCGGCGCATTCGCAAGTAAGGTACTAAGGTTTTGGGATTCGGCCCGAATGGCCCGAATTTCACCGAAATTCGCCCATTTCGGCCTGGCCCGAGATAAAACTAAACCAGCCAAAATATTTCGGCCCGATTCAAATTTTCAGCCTGTTTCATGGTCCAACAGAAGCCCACGAACATTCATCCATCAGTATGATGCTGGAAAACTTCCTCACGATCCCTAACTTTCTTGCGAGCCGCCGCCAGCCACATCGTCTCCGCTCCTCGCCGCCGGCGCCAACGATACTACAGCCACTGCGAGGCCCGAGGTTGCTTCCTGTCATTCGAGCTCGCGCCACGTACACTCCTCGACGCCACCCGCATGCCATGGCCGCTCCTCGATGCTTCTCGTGGGTATCGCCGCCGCATGCGGTGCGTTGTTGCTGCCATCTCCAACCCCTGCTGCTGCCATCACGCTGTCGCTGCCCTTCCGGCCACTGGCGCTCCATGCTGGCACCGCATGTACTCACTCTAAGCCCACTGCCATGCCTAGTGGTTTGGGGGAAATTTGAACAAATTTCATTCAAATTTTGAGTGAATACCAGTCAAATTTTCCGAATTTTCAATTTCGTCCAATTCGGTAGGCTCCGAATTTTTTTCCGAAACGAATCCCAAAACCTTGTAAGGTACTGTTGAGCGGGGGGGGTGTGCGCCCATGGGCCTAGGAGACTGTCGCCTCCACTTGCCCGCCCCATGTTTATTCCAGGCATGCACAGTGTTTGGAGAGCGACCCTGCTAGCTTTCTTTGCCGAGCAAAAAAAGAAAAAAAAAGTCTACATCACTTTCTAAACTATAACGGGTGAAATACTTGACTCCCTCAACTACAAAATCGGTTTTTTCTACCTCGACTTTTTTAAACCGGTTAGAATACCCCTAAAGCGTTTTTGAACGGTGGTTTTGCTACAGTAGCATGGTTTTGTCTTTTTCTTTTTTTATTTATTTCGGCTGAATCATTAAAAAATCATAGTAAATCATAAAAAATCATAAAATAGAAAATCCAATTTTGTTGGACTCTACATGGGTAGATCTACACAATGAGCATATAATATGTTATGTTTTAGTACAAATACTTTAGATCTATGATGTTTTATAATTAATTGAAATAATTCATAGCCGCAGCTTACGTCGTCCAATTGTGGTAAAATTTTTATGGTAGGCTAATTATTGTATGCTTGATCTCTAGTAACAATTTCATACTCATTGAATCATGTATAACTTAGTTATAACTTTATTTAGGTTTATGCTTATTAAATATAAATAAATTTATAACTAAGTTATAAATGATTCACTGAGTATGAAATTTTTACTAGAGAGTATGGAGGGAGTATGTCTCTATCATATCTATTCAACCAAGAGGCTAACAAACATATATTTAAGTCTCTCAGGTTTGGTTCTTTTCTTACTTTTTTTTCCTAATATATATGAAACATAATTCACACGTAATATGTCTACTACTAACAGTGTCATAGAGTTTACTCTTATTTCTATTCAAATGAATAAAGTAGTAATAATAAAAACATGCAAGTTACATTCGTGTACCAACGTACATAACATAAAAAAAAACTCATGGTTTAATTTA